>JACEFZ010020036.1:0-24438 GCA_014155875.1 Cepaea nemoralis
ATTCTGCATGGTTATTACACGACATCCCTGCATTTTGTGTGGTCTTTGTCAGGCTTCGGCAATGGAATCAGATAGCTGTGTAACCACTCCTCCTTTATTTAAGCGCTCCCTATACTGTTATTTTTAATGTCTGCTAGTTTCTCTAGCTTGTTGTCGGTACACCTATTGATGTCATCGTATCTTATGCCATCTGGGGGCGCTATTTTTTGATCGTCGAAGCACAGCCTTGATTTCTTTCACTGTCACTGTGTCTTCATCCAAAATGTTCTGGGCCTTGCATCTGTCTGAGGTGACTGTAACAAGTTAAGTGGAAGGTCCTAAGTACCCCTGTCACAATGCTTCAATTATTATTCTTTAGTCCTGGCCAAAGATCTAATTCCGACCAAGAAAAAGCAACTTAAGCCATGGATTACATTAGACACGTTAGAATTAATAAAACAACGAAGGGAGCTGAAACAGAACGGAGATGAATCCGATAACAGCAGGATGAAGTATAAATCTGTAACTCGAGAAATAAGAAAGAACACAAGAAAGGACAAAAATCAATATATACAAGATTGTTGTACCAGAATAGAGCAATATCATAAGACTGGAAGAGATTATGAAATGTTCAAAGAAATGAAGTTATTGACAAGAAATGTTCAACCTCAATTGAATGTTATCTGTGACAAGATGGGAAATACCTTAACAGAATCTAGACAAATTCTAGAAAGATGGCAGGAGTACTGCAGTGGAATGTATGATATGAGTGACAGTGAGGATATGAATGAGATACATGAGCCAATGACAGCAGAGACAGAACCTGAACCCTCATTAAATGAAATTGCTTGGGCTATAAAGCACCTGAAGAATGGTAAATCTCCTGGATGTGATGAGATACCAGCTGAACTAATTAAAGCGGGAGGTGAAGAAAGCATACACATATATCATGCATTATGTACAAAGATTTGGAAATATGGTATATGGCCAAAAGATTGGAAGAGAACTATCTTCATTCCAATACCAAAAAAGGGCAACCTGAAATTATGCACCAACTATAGATCTGTTGCCCTGATCAGTCATGCAAGTAAAATTCTACTAAAAGTCATAATGGGAAGACTTCGTAAGAAAATGGAAGAAGAGATTAACGTAGTTCAAGCTGGATTTAGACAAGGAAGAGGAACAAGAGATCACATATTCAACATGCGTTTAATAATAGAGAAGTGCAGAGAATTTAATGTAAACCTATACTCATGTTTTGTGGATTATTCAAAGGCATTTGACTGTGTACAGCATCATAAACTTTGGGAAATCATGAGGACTATGGGCTTTCCATTACATGTAGTAGAACTCATAAAAATGCTCTATCTAGACCAACAAGCAGCAGTTAGAATAGATGGCGAGGCATCAGATTGGTTTGACATCAAGCAAGAAGTCCGTCAGGGTTGCGTGCTGTCACCCTATTTGTTTAACCTGTACGCCGAAAATATAAATAGAAATGTAAGAGATGATATAAACAGGGAGCTATATGATGCCCTAAATATCGGCGGTCATGACATACCAGAGATTCGATATGCTGATGATACAGTATTACTATCCACAACACAGAATGGCATAGAAAACCTAATAGCCTCAACCCAATTGAATAGTGAAAATCACAACTTATATCTTAACATAGCAAAAACAAAGATAATGCATACAGATAAAACTACTATGGAGAAAGAAATATACATTAATGGGGGAAAATTGGAGGTGGTGGAAAATTTTGAATATCTTGGGTCATTGATTACCAATAACGGTGACACAATGAAAGAAATTAAACGGCGACTATCCATTGCTCTTCAAAGACTAAAACAGATGAATAAATTATGGAGTGGGACAGACAGAACTACAAAAATTAGATTTTTAAGAGCATGCATCTTTCCCATTGCAACATACGCCTGTGAGACATGGACACTTACTAAACAAGCTGAACAGCGCATAAACGCCTTTGAATATAAATGTTATAGACGAGTTCTAAGAATATCTTGGGTAAAGAAAAGAACAAATGCATCCATACTTCAAGAGTTGAATATTGAGGAGGGATGGCTATTAAAGACGATAAAACAAAGAAAATTGAAGTATTTTGGTTACTTGAAACGTCACGAAGGTTTGGAGAGAACAATAATGGAAGGGTATATGCCTGGGAAGAGAGGAAGAGGAAGGCCAAAGAGAAGATGGGTGCAGGATGTGGCGGATGATCTCCAGATGGGTGTATCAGACGCGGGACATCTTGCTTGTGATCGAGAAGCTTTACGGAAGGTTGTTATCGGAGCCAGGTTCTGCAAAGGACATACTACTGAATGAATGAATGAATGGCTGAGATAGGTCTTTGCCCGCCAACCCTCCTCCGTTCCCCGGACTCACTGTCACTCTCTCTCTCTCTCTCTCTCTCTCTCTCTCTCTCTCTCTCTCTCTCTCTCTCTCTCTCTCTCTCTCTCTCTCTCTCTCTCTCTCTCTCTCTTGACCTCTGGGCCTATTCCCTGAGGTGTCTTTCTGGCTGACACAAATATAACATTGCGATAATCAGAGTAAACTATAACTTAATTTTAATAACTTAATATAGGAAAGCACAGGAAAATATCAAGACAGTTAAAACAGATAGTTCTCTACAAACAAACAGGGATAAAGTGTCAGTTCAGGCACAGAGCCTCATAACTATGGTCATCATAGAGCAAATATTAGGACAATGTCCCGTCAGTCGACATCCACCTCACCGAGTATGTCTTCAGTTCCCTCCTTCCAGATAGGTTGTGCGAACAACAGGCCGCTGTAGAACCCGGCTTCCAGGTTGGAGTGGACTTCTTGACATATTCAGTATAGTGTTCTTCGAAGCCCCATGGTATCACTTGGCACGATGTTGGGTAGGAATAAATACAAGGGGAACAGTTTGTGAATGGGGAAGGGGTATGTGCCTTTCACTGTCACTGACAAGGATGGTTATGATTGAGAATTAGGCGTAGGTCCAGCCAGGAACATAGGGTCAGCTACTCCTATGTTGACGATGTGATTTGCGTTGAGCTGGTACTGAAGAATGCCACTAGTTCAGGAATAATCGGACCTCTATCCATTGATTGGAGTCATTGGCCTGGGGCCGTCCTGAAAGTCCATGGTTCACCTGAGAATGGCTTAAGGTGACTATCTCGTGGCCTTGCAGATCCCTTCTGCTCCTTTCACTTCCAGGAGGACCCTGGAGAGAACATAGATTAGTGAGCTTGCTGGCTGACTCAGGTACCGCAATCCTGAGGACCAATATGGGCCTCAGTTTAATAAAGTTGATATCATTTACCTCACCTAATTAATTAGATAAGAGGCCCGAGTGAATGGGCCTGACATGTCAGGTAGCCCCTGGATTGGCTACGTCCTTGTTTGACTAGACCTCCACCTTGTATAAGTCCTGTTGGTTACCCTAGGAACTCTTTGCATACAAGAATCACTCTCTTCTCTCATGCCATGCTTTTATTTTTACTGGGCACTTTCGTTTCCCGGCTTCCCTCTCACTTGCAAACCCCGCCTTTCTCACGACAAAGCTCTTGTGGTGTTGTGTGGGTAATTATGTGTGTTTCCCTCCTCTCCTTTAATATGTGAAGGGGAACGTGTAGATCATACCCGGTGTTCTCGGGACCCATCTTCCGTGCCCTACAGAATAGCCTCTTTTGGCTTATACGGTTGGGTATTTCCCGCTTATAGTAGTGGGTTTGTATGGAACGAAGTGTAGTTCCCTAACCCTAGCAACAATAGGAAAGAAGATACTACCCCTTCCGGCCGCTGCTCTCGTCTGAGTTGTCGCCGCAATGCACCGGCAGTGCCTCACATAACCCGTAGATCTAGATGAGTTCTGGTTCTCTCCAGTGAGATAAAGAGGTCTATTTATATCTCTGGCATCATCTTATTGACCATTAACTATTCGGTCCACTGGGCTACCCTATCTGCTAAAAGATGAAAGAGATAGCACAGTGGATACCCCCTTCCGCCTCAAGAAGACATAACATAGGTGGGTGGACCCGTCCCCACGGAGCGCTCCCCTCCTTCCGGCATACCGTAGATATGTTATGTTTATATTCAAATGAAAGATGACACTATGCAGAGTTCAGGCCGTAGGAAGAAAGATATCACCCGCCCATCTGCTGCCAAGAACAAGATGCTTAGCTGGATTGGCCAACTGTCAACCCACTCCCGACATGGCATGACTGGCTTTTCGCCAATTCGTCTCAAAAGTTGAGACAACAGAGATTTATAGGCCAAGGTCAGGCAGGACTAAGTAAAACCCAATCTTACCTTTCTTACACCTGCATGATGCTGCACTAATCTGTCCCAATCTTTAAATTGTTAAATTGACATGATGCAGTATATAACGGTTGTTGAGACCTTCCGTGACTGCCCAACAAATTGCACTAGTGCTTATTCCGTGCAAGGTACCCTGTCGGGTTTTCCCGAAGAAAAGTCAGACTTCTAATAGTTCTCTTTAGAAGATCGGGTTGTAAAAGTAACCAAGAGAAATATCTTCCAGGGGAATTGAGCGGATAAGAGAACTGAGGGTTCCCGAAAGCTGTTTCCCACTGTTTTCCCAAACCAAAGAAGGCATGAGGACATGGGCCACTGGCGTTTTGTTACAGTGACCTCCTTGGCAAGATTTCGGCCTCTCATATCTGTCTGGTTGCTCTGTTCTAGATAGCGTTCGAAGAGGGCTTTTCCTCTGTTCTCGTCAGTCCTCTGTCAGATGAGGTCAGCACCTTGGAATTCAGAAATTCTCTTATTCTTGGCTACCCCACTCATACTTTTATGTAGTCGCCAGAACAATTTCAGTGACTTGTCTGTGCTTACTCTTTGACATAACTCTGCCCATTTTTCTCTTTTCACTTCCTTAACCAGTTTTTTTTAATAAATAGCTTACTTTTGTGTGCATCTCGTTTTATAAGAGCACGCAGGGACTAGGATGGGCAACTCTGTTCTTCTTGGCGTTTTGTCATTCCCTTAAAGGTACTGCGCTTATCCACCCAGGCCTTCTCCACCTCAAAATTCCACCACGTTGACTGCTCCCAGCTTTTTTTCCCGCCCTGAAACTTTCTGCGCTTGTCGCACCTTATTTTGCTCACCACCTCTTGCCCGATACTGTAATAATGGAAAGTCTTGACCGTTGACTTGTGCTGCCTGGTTCTGCCTTTCTCCACAAATATGCTGCAAGGGTAGTGGTTGCTACCATGGTGCCCTAGGACACCCCATCTACACACTGTAGTGAGGGAAGGAGAAACAAACGCCAAATCAATAGCACTGTCCTCATCACCTGGATGGCTTTCTGTCCTGATGACACAGCCACTGTTGATACAAATCAGGTTAATGGTTTCAAGTGCAGTCTCGAGCTCCTCCCCCCGTGTGTTGGAGGAAATGTTTCCCCCATGATCTGCCGTTCGCGTTAAAATCGCCACAGAAAATAACATTTCTCTCGTGACCTAGTATGTCACTTAAGCGCTGCCAATTCTGGGAAACCACACTCGCGTTACAGGCATAAACACCAGGAGTTTCTACTCAAGATCTGCGCCAATGCTACGGAGTTTCGTGCATCGAGCAAAGCAATCCGTGAGTGATCTATTGCTCTTCAAAGACTTAAACAACTGTATAAATTATGCAGTGGGACAGATAGAACTACACAACTATGAATTTTACGAGCATGCATCTTTCCCATTGCAACATACGCCTGTGAGACCTGGACACTTACTACGCAAGCTGAACAGCGCATATATGCCTTTGGATATAAATATTACAGATGAGTTATAAGAATATCTGGGATAAAGAAAAGAACAAATACATCCATATTTCAAGAGCTGAATATTGAAGAAGGTTGGCTATTAAAGACGATTTTTAAAAAAAAGACAATTGAAATATTTTGGTCACTTGAAACGTCATGAAAGTTTGGAGAAAACAATAATGGAGGGGTATATGCTTGGGAAGAGAGGAAGAGGAAGCCAAAGAGAAGATGGGTGCAGGATGTGGCGGATGATCTCCGATGGGTGTATAGGACACATGTCATCTTGCTTATGATCGAGAGGTTTTCCCGAAGGTTGTTATGAGAGCGAAGTTCTGCAAAGGACATGCTATTGAGTGAATGAATGAATGAATGAATGAATGAATTAATGAATGAATGAATGAATGAAAGAAAACACACACAATGCTTGTGATTACACACTTGTTATTGTAATAAATAAAACCACATTAAAAGGTAGACATGTAATTAAATTAGGAGAAACGTACATAACAACTTAACAGTTATTTCAAGGGGCTTATGGGAATGTCCCGAATGCTGTGATGTCGGTTCCTAAATCAATCAATCAATCAATCAATCAAGGGGCATAATTAAAAGTGGTATAACTGTATTATGTTATTTACATAATTATAGTATTTATTTTAAACTTTCATAAAATGTTTATAGAAATTAGCAACGATTGTGTGCATTTTGAATAACGACATAAGAATTTACGTCATCTGTAAAGTTTTAATAAAAGTTTAAAAGCTTTATTTTACAAACATGAGAGTTTTATAACATAATTTTTTTTACTTTCCTAGTTATTACATAAATCTTTTTTCTGCTTTCGTTATCACCAACAACTTGGAAAGGGATGAATGAATATTTGTCCGGTCTGTAAAAGGCCAATATTAATATCATGAAAACCTCTGTGCAAATAATTGTTCTAGTATTTAGATGAGTATCCTTTCCATCAATCCATCATGTGCCATGCCGGTAAGCGTGGGCGGTCATGTTTTGCCATCTCACTCGATCACCAGAGTCGTGGATCAGCTCCGTGTTCCTGTCTCGCCCATGGCACGAGGCCAAGCCATCCAGGTATTTACTTCTCGGTCTTCCCCTTGGTCTCATCGCTTCGATCTTGCCAGTTGTCACCAAGTTCTCCAATTCATTTCTTCTCATAACATGTCCAAGAAATTTTGATTGTCCACGTCTAATGACTCTATTCAGTTTACGAACTTCATGTGTTTCTTGAAGGACTTGCTCGTTGGTTTTTCTGTCCGTCCATTGTATTCTTTGCATTTTCCTCAGAAACCACATTTCCACAGCCATCAGCTGTTTTTTCAGCTTGACTGCTTATTGTCCACGCTTCACATCCATACAAAAGTATAGGTTCTATGTAGCACCTCAACACTCTTTTTTTCTCGTTTCAATTGATATCATTTTATTGGTCAGTATGTTTTTCATCTTGCAAAAGGCTACCTTCGCAATGGCAATTCTTGTTCTAATCTCTTCAAGGCATCTCCCATCAGATGTTATGACTGTGCCGAGATAACTGTATCGATTCACTTGTTTAAGAATATGCCCATCTACTCGTATATCACATTGTGGTATTTCCTTCTTCCCAGTGGCGACCATAATCTGTGTCTTTTGAACATTCAGTTCTAACCCTAATTGTTCACTGTGTGCAACAACAGCATCTACTAAATTTTGCAGGTCCTGCTCATTGTCTACAATCAAGACTGTATCATCTGCATATCTAATGTTATTGATGTATCTTCCCCCAATGTTGATTCCTGTCGTAAGTCTTCCTTACTTACTTTCGTGTTGTCCCTGGAGTGGGGGGAATCAACACTACATTTTTATTACCCCAATATTATTGTCCTAGAGAAACCACTAGACTCCGTCCACAAAACTCCGTCGGTCTGCAAACACCTCTTTCTTACTCTCACTCACCCTTCTATCCTGCCCCCTCTCACTTTTCCCCAACATAACATATTCCACAACTCAAGCTTCAACAAATAAATACAAAAGAATTTATTAAACCAAGAGTATAGGTGTGAGAGGTGTGTGTGTGTGTAAAGGGTAGAATGTGTGTCGAATATTTCTATTGGGTGCGGACATAGACCAGGTAGCTGAAGAGCCCAGCCCTATCATCACAGAAAGGATCACACCATATCCTCATTCATTCCACTAGGACCTCACCCAGGTATGTGTCCATCCTGCTAGATGTAGATTTCCACCGGTGTCTGTTTGATCACTCAAAAGAAATAGTCACAGTCCGACCCTAAATCCTGTCTGGATCACACAGTTAATATATGTCTAATTTGTTCTTATACTTATAACACCCTTGTCTTAAGCACAAGAATATACTGTTCTTTGAAATAAATGTACTTCCTGTTTCAAGTGTCTACTGTTCACAAGACCATTGTTATACTAACTTCCTAATCTGTTTATACTGATTTATTCCCATGTGTTGGGGAATAACTGTATCTCTTTGTTTGTTCACCTGTCGTGTAAAACATACTGCCCACTGGTCTTTTCCCAGGTGGTGTAAAAGAAATTCACTTTCTACTATTCTGTTCCCAAGTGATGTTTGAAACATTAATTTGACGATTGGTCTTCCTCCAAAATGGTGTGGAGAAAACAATTTCTTGTATTCTGTTAATGTGTGACGTTTGATAATCCCTCTTATACTTGTTTCCGTAAACCCTTTTTATCATGGGCTAAGTGCAAAAGATGTTGACCAACTGCCTGCACCAAGGTCTCCATTCTCAGTGACTTGAGTGACCTAAAGGAACCTTAAGCACAACACAGCAGTGTCTTCGAAATCATATCCACATTCTGCCACAACAGGCACGTGTACAATTAAATCTAATTAATTTCCGCACACGGTAGATATTTTTTAAATCCACTGCAGTGACAAACACGTCCGTGCAAGTCAATCCTCAGAGTTACACTACTTGTAAACAAAGCATGTTTTTACCCAACAGCCTTGAGTGGCCACGTGACGTTCTTTGATGTTAACAAAAGTGGTTCAAGGGCAGATTATCCATTTCTGAATAAATTCTCTTCCTTGGGTTTCATCAATGTCACAATAGTAGATTATCTCCCCTTTGGACAATCCATGCACAAGTCGCCTCCCCTTTTTTTAACATATGCCTACAATTTCCCGACATATCTTCTGTCTATCCAAGACTTAATCAAATGTACGAGTGGTCTTTTCTTGGTTTGACACCCAAACAAGCCCGCGTTGCTGCATTGTCTCAACAACAAGCCGCCAATTCCTTTTGATGTCAGAAACTTCTCAAGGTCTCCCGACCGCTCCCAACACGTTGTAGCTGCCAACATAGACTGTCTTTGATCTAACTGGTAAACAACTGCAGCTGTGCAGTCAGACTTTATTGGTTTTTTTTGTCCTGGTTAAAACCAAATGTGGCTTTGCACACAGGCTATGAATATGACCGTCTGTATTGTCATAATCTGGTTGATACACAGTGAAATCATGACATAGGCCCCCTCTTAAGAGAGTAGTCCATCTCACTCTTCTCCACTGTGAATTCAATCCAGATGATTCATTCCTCTTCTTCAGGAGCTGGGTGTCTTGATAAGAAGTCCGCTCCAACATTTTCCTTCCAGGAATATACTCCACTGTGAAATTGTAGGGTTGAAGTAACAACGACCACCGCATCAAACGGGCGTTGAGCTTCTGAGAAGTAGCCAGGAACATCAGGGGCTGATGATCTGACTGGACCCGAAACTTAACTCCATACAAATAGGGCTGGAATTTTTGCACGGCCCATACGAGAGACAAGCACTCTCTCTCGACGGTCGAATAATTCCTCTCAGCCTGGAGTAGCTTCTTGCTTGCGTATGCCACAGGTTTCAAAACCGAAGCATCGTCTTTCCCTTCCTGTAACAAAGCTGCCCCAATCCCAATCCCACTTGCATCAGTTCTCAACACAAATGGTTTGGAAAGGTTCGGGAGCTGTAATACAGGTGTGCTGACCAAGGCCTCCTTTAACTGACTATAGGCAGTCTCACATTCTGGTGTCCAAATGATTTGGTCCAGGAATCCCTTTTTCAAGGTTTCCGTCAATGGAGCTCCCAGTTCAGTGAAATGTGGGATAAATTTCTGATAGAATCCACACAACGAGAGAAAAGATCGCACGTCCTTCTTCGTTTTTGGCCTTGGGGCATTTCTGATTTTCTCCAGGTTCTTCTCTTCTGGGACAATGTGTCCTGGAGTGATGGTGTGACCTAGAAATTCCAGAGTCTGGTAACCAATCATGCACTTGGTTGGACGAGCGGTAAGCCCTGCTTCCTTGAGTCTATTAAACACTCTCTCCAAGGATTGCAAATGGTCATCCAAGCTGTCACTGGAAATCAGAATATCATCCATGAAGGAGATGATGGCCGGATCCTGTAAAGGATCTAGTAAAGTCCTCATCATACGGGTAAACACACTAGGTGCATTGCTGAGTCCAAAGGGCATGACCTTGAATTCGTAGTGTCCACTGGGTGTACTGAAGGCCAGCAGTGGTCGAATCTCCGGTTTGACTGGTATTTGATAGTACCCCCGACTCAGATCCACCTTTGAAAAGTACCGAGCCTTATGGAGCCTAGCGAATAACTGCGTTGAATTCGGCAAAGGTTCCACCTGAAATTGTGTATGACTGTTCAGAAGTCGGTAGTCTATACACAACCGGTGTTCTCCACTTGGTTTCCGTAACAAAACTACCCCCGCATTGTATGGGGATGTGGATGGTGCAATCACGTCATCCTCCAGCAGTTTTTGTATTTCCTCCTCCAGGGCCTTTTCTTTAGAGAAGGGCACTGGGTAAACCTTTTGGCGAACAGGCTCCTGTGTGGTCAACGTCATCTCGAACTCCACCAACCTCGTTCGTCCTGGTTTATCAGTCAGTATCTCCTTATGAGACCTGAGAACCTGGGTTATCTTCTCCCTCTCCTGGGAGGTCAGATCAGGGTTCACCTGCACATCCTTGTAGGTTTCCTGGTGTACCAGGGGATATTCCCTGCCCTCGCTGGTTCCCACTTCTGTCTCCACTGCAACTGCCATTGCCATGAGGTGAGCTGCTTTTTCTCCGGGTCTCTCTTCGTATTTCCGCAAGAGATTGATATGGAAAATCTTCGACTTTCCCCGGATCCGGATCTGATAGTTGGTTCTGGATATCACCCTTTCCACGGGAAATGGTCCTTGCCAACCTATCTCCAGTTTGTTGTTTCCCGTTGGGAGTAGCAACAAAACTTTGTCTCCCACCTCTAGAGATCTGTCTTTAGACCTACGGTTGTAGTAAGCCGCATGTCTTTTCCTGGCCTTTTTCAAGTTTTGATTTGCCAGAGTCCATCCTTTGTGGAGTTTTTCTTTTAGTTCCTCCACGTATTTATAGGAAGAGATCACTTCTTCTGACGTCCCCTCTTCAGTCCAACTCCTCAACATGGCTTCCAACGGGCCTTTGATTGGACGACCAAACAGCAACGTAGCGGGTGGTAGTCCTGTTGAGCCATGAGGAACTTCCCGATAAGCAAAGAGTGCTGCTGGGATATATTCATCCCACCCATCAGGTTTTTCCTGCGCCAGTTTCCTGAGCATTGTCATCAACGTGCCGTTGAAACGCTCTACTTGTCCATTGGCTTGAGGATGGTAAGGGCTGGTATGTATGTGGTTAGAGTGAAACACTCTAAATACCTCCTCCATGAGTTTTCCACAAAACTGGGACCCATTGTCTGTCAGAATTTGATCTGGAAAGCCTAATCTTGTAAAGGCCTCCATCAGTGCATCCGCCACTCGTTTCGAGTCAATCGTGGTCAACGGTATGGCTTCACCCCACATTGTACAGCAATCCACCATTGTGAGTATATACATGTTCCTCTTCCTAGTTCTGGGAAGCGGACCCACGATATCGATGGCTACCCTCTCGAAAGGAGAGTTCATAATGGGCATCTCACCCAAGACCACCGGTGCTGTCCAGTGTTTCGGTGCCACCCTCTGGCACTCAGGGCATGACTTCACATACCGACGCACATCCTCTGTCATTCCCGGCCAATAGTAGTGGCAGGAAATCCGCTGCATGGTGGCGGCAATACCCATGTGTCCACTAAAGGAGATGGTATGCCCCATATGAAGAATCTGGGACCGGTGAGCTTTCGGAACGACCAACTGACCGTATAGGTTGTTTCCCCTTCCTGCTCTCCTGTAGAGTATCCTGTTCTTCATGTAGTACTGACCCCGTCCTGGTGGATCAGCACTTTTCTGCAGCTTTTGTAGCAAGGACGTAAAGTATCATCCTCACTCTGGGCAGTTCGTAGCTCCCCCGGCAGTGGGTTAGTCACAATTGCTTCTGCCTCTTCCGTTCTCGTCTGAGAGCGAGTCTGTATTGCTCCCATATGGATTGGCTCCCTGGGCATTCCCAGAAAGACATACCGGCAACCAAGGATTACTGGGAAAATGGGATCGGTCAATACAGCAGCCTTGATTGTGCCTGTGACATATCTTGACCGAATCTCCACGTTAGCAATGGGCAACTTCATGGCTACAGCACTCTTCTGTGCAGGCTGTATTTCCATGGTCTCACCTGTGAATTGTTCTGGGTGTACCAGATCCGAAGAAATCACGGCCTCCCCGTCCAGTCCTGTGTCGTACAAACACTCCACTTGACGACCGTTAACCTCTACCAATTCCACTACAGGTGGTTTTTCCTGGTCTGGAGTCTCTTCGTCGGCCTCGACCTGTTCAGTGGGCTCCACCTTAGGTCTCCCGGGGCACATCACGAATTGAGAATCTCCTGACTCTACCCTGCAGTCAATAGCATTGTGCGTGTTTGACTTGCATTGGTTGCACCATTTCCCTGTCCTAGATTTTCTAGTACCGGCCTTGAGTGAGCTCTCCTGATTGCGAGCCTTCTTGCTGACTTTGGCATTTTCCGTGACAACCTCCTTGGAAGTCACTTGACATGCTGCGAAGTGAGGGCTCTTAGCCTTCGATTTGCAGTCCCTCGTATTGTGAGTGGGTGACTTACAAATTGAACACCACTTCTCCGACCACTGTCGTTTTGGTGTAGAGCTCGAAGAGCTCTTGCTTCCCTCCTTCGTCTTCTCTGAACTATCCTCTGATTTTTGCACATAAGGTTCCCCCTTTTTTGTTCCAGAGCTTTTGGCTTTCTTCTTGTCATGTTTCTCCTGACTTTTGGTGTTGGTGGGAAGGTTTTCCCCGGCCTCCCCATGTACCTCTACGAACCGTTCTGCTAATTTTGTCACGAGGTCAATACGTTCCGCTCAATGTTCTCCCAGGAATGTCCTGAGAGGTTTTGACATTTGCTTCTTCAGCTGGTCGACCACCATGAGTTCTTCCAGACTCTCGTAGTCATGTGCGAACCCAGCCAAATCCATCCACTTGTGAAGATAGGATTTTAGACGCAAACCGTAGGCGGCAAACAACTCTCCCGGTTCTCGTTTCGATACTCGAAATTTTTTCCGGTAGGTATGTGACGTAACCTCGAATCGTTTCAGCAGAGCCGTTTTCAATTCGTCATAGTTGTTCTCATGTCCTGGTGGCAGGCGAGAATAAACCTCGTAGCCGGTCCCGCGTAATCCCTGGGATAGCTTGAGATTCCATTTTTCACGGTCCAGACCCATAGCCACGGACATGGCCTCGAAGCGTTGAAGGTACTGGTCAATCTTCTCCTTGTCCTCCTCGTAGATTGCTAGAGGAAACTTCATAGCATGGTAACTATGTCCACCTCCTGAAGTTGAGCCTGGGACTGAGGAACCTCCAACTGCACCCTCAGTTTCCCCATTAGATTGTCTCTTCAACTCAAGTTCCCTCATCCTGTACTCGTGCTCCCTTTTCTGAGCCTCCTGCTCTGCTTCCCGTTTCCTAGCAGCTTCCTCCACTTCCAGTTTCTTGGCTGCCTGCTCAGCTTCAAGTTCCATCCTTCTCATGGCTTGCTCAGCCTCAAGTTGCCTAGCAGCTTGTTCTGCTTCCCATTTCTTAGCCGCTTGCTCTGCCTCCATCCTTCTCAATTCCAATTCGGCCTTCCGATCGTCTCTGTCTGCTTGACGATACTCTCTCTCCACTTCCTGTATGTAATCCGTTAAAGCAGAACCCGACAATCCTATGTCTTCACCCTTTGCCCTAAGTTCCGCCGTAGTTAATCTAGGAGTGGCCATTTTACAGAGAGGTAACTCAGCAGATAGGGTGCAGATTATCTCCAAGAGGAATTTATATATAATGAACAATCACTGTTAATATAATAATTAAGACCACACACAGCCCAATCACTCAGTGACAAGAGCAGAATCAGGACCACAGACCTATGCAGACGTGTGAAGTGTGAACAGGTAAGATATGTGTCCTAACCCATATCCACATTCACTCTAGCTGGATTCTCTCTCTCTAACAATATCTCCGTCTTTTAACAAAAGATCCCGTGTCTAAAGAACCCGTTGTCAGAGGATCCTGCTGTCAAAAGATCCCGTCTACGAGAGATCCCACTATCCAAAGATCACGTTTACGAGAGATCCCACCGTCCAAAGATCACATTTACGAGAGATCCCACAGTCCAAAGATCACGTTTACGAGCCCCCAATAAATGTCGCAAGTCTTCCTTACTTACTTTCGTGTTGTCCCTGGAGTGGGGGGAATCAACACTACATTTTTATTACCCCAATATTATTGTCCTAGAGAAACCACTAGACTCCGTCCACAAAACTCCGTCGGTCTGCAAACACCTCTTTCTTACTCTCACTCACCCTTCTATCCTGCCCCCTCTCACTTTTCCCCAACATAACATATTCCACAACTCAAGCTTCAACAAATAAATACAAAAGAATTTATTAAACCAAGAGTATAGGTGTGAGAGGTGTGTGTGTGTGTAAAGGGTAGAATGTGTGTCGAATATTTCTATTGGGTGCGGACATAGACCAGGTAGCTGAAGAGCCCAGCCCTATCATCACAGAAAGGATCACACCATATCCTCATTCATTCCACTAGGACCTCACCCAGGTATGTGTCCATCCTGCTAGATGTAGATTTCCACCGGTGGCTGTTTGATCACTCAAAAGAAATAGTCACAGTCCGACCCTAAATCCTGTCTGGATCACACAGTTAATATATGTCTAATTTGTTCTTATACTTACAACACCCTTGTCTTAAGCACAAGAATATACTGTTCTTTGAAATAAATGTACTTCCTGTTTCAAGTGTCTACTGTTCACAAGACCATTGTTATACTAACTTCCTAATCTGTTTATACTGATTTATTCCCATGTGTTGGGGAATAACTGTATCTCTTTGTTTGTTCACCTGTCGTGTAAAACATACTGCCCACTGGTCTTTTCCCAGGTGGTGTAAAAGAAATTCACTTTCTACTATTCTGTTCCCAAGTGATGTTTGAAACATTAATTTGACGATTGGTCTTCCTCCAAAATGGTGTGGAGAAAACAATTTCTTGTATTCTGTTAATGTGTGACGTTTGATAATCCCTCTTATACTTGTTTCCGTAAACCCTTTTTATCATGGGCTAAGTGCAAAAGATGTTGACCAACTGCCTGCACCAAGGTCTCCATTCTCAGTGACTTGAGTGACCTAAAGGAACCTTAAGCACAACACAGCAGTGTCTTCGAAATCATATCCACATTCTGCCACAACAGGCACGTGTACAATTAAATCTAATTAATTTCCGCACACGGTAGATATTTTTTAAATCCACTGCAGTGACAAACACGTCCGTGCAAGTCAATCCTCAGAGTTACACTACTTGTAAACAAAGCATGTTTTTACCCAACAGCCTTGAGTGGCCACGTGACGTTCTTTTGATGTTAACAAAAGTGGTTCAATGGCAGATTATCCATTTCTGAATAAATTCTCTTCCTTGGGTTTCATCAATGTCACAATAGTAGATTATCTCCCCTTTTGGACAATCCATGCACAAGTCGCCTCCCCTTTTTTTAACATATGCCTACAATTTCCCGACATATCTTCTGTCTATCCAAGACTTAATCAAATGTACGAGTGGTCTTTTCTTGGTTTGACACCCAAACAAGCCCGCGTTGCTGCATTGTCTCAACAACAAGCCGCCAATTCCTTTTGATGTCAGAAACTTCTCAAGGTCTCCCGACCGCTCCCAACACGTTGTAGCTGCCAACATAGACTGTCTTTGATCTAACTGGTAAACAACTGCAGCTGTGCAGTCAGACTTTATTGGTTTTTTTTGTCCTGGTTAAAACCAAATGTGGCTTTGCACACAGGCTATGAATATGACCGTCTGTATTGTCATAATCTGGTTGATACACAGTGAAATCATGACAATTCCTTCCATATCTTCTATATTTCTGAATATATTTTCACTGTACAGGGAAAAAAGATCGGGAGACATTACACATCCCTGTCTCACACCTCTTTTAATAAGATGATATTGACCTACACCGTTATCAACTCTGATGGCAGCTTGTTGTTTCCAATATATGTTTTTTTAGAATTAAATTAAATTAGAATAGAATTAGAATAGAATTAAATTAGGAGAAACGTACATAACAACGTAACAGTTATTTCAAGGGGCATAATTAAAAGTGGTATGACTGTATTATGTTATTTACATAATTATAGTATTTATTTTAAACTTTCATAAAATGTTTATAGAAATTAGCAACGATTGTGTGCATTTTAAATAACGACATAAGAATTTACGTCATCTGTAAAGTTTTAATAAAAGTTTAAAAGCTTTATTTTACAAACATGAGAGTTTTATAACATAATTTTTTACTTTCCTAGTTATTACATAAATCTTTTTTCTGCTTTCGTTATCAACAACAACTTGGAAAGGGATGAATGAATTTTTGTCCGGTCTGTAAAAGGCCAATATTAATATCATGAAAACCGCTGTGCAAATAATTGTTCTAGTATTTAGATGAGTATCCTTTCCATCAATCCATCATGTGCCATGCCGGTAAGCGTGGGCGGTCATGTCCATGCCCAGTATCCACACTCTACTGATGAAGAATCAGATTCGCTGGGCTGGTCACTTGACTCGCATGCCAGATCACAGGCTCCCTAAACGAATTTTTTACAGCGAACTGCGTTGTGGTAAACGCTCTCAAGGTGGCCAGAGGAAACGTTTTAAAGACACTCTGAAAATTTCACTGAATGCTTTTGGAATTCATCATTACACCTGGGAGGCTGCAGTCAGAGACCGAAATTCGTGGCGTGCATCATTGCGCAAAGGTGCAGTCATATGTGAGGCAACCAGGACTGCAAGAGCTGTGAAGAAAAGGCAGGACAGAAAAACCACTGCAGGAAATCCTCCTCCAGAGACGTCAAGCATTCTTTGCCCACATTGTCAAAGAACATTTCGAGCCAAAATAGGCCTTATCAGCCATCGTAGAACCCACGGCTCCACACCTTCAACCCCACTGGATGAAATGAATGGTCATCATCATTCTTGATGGACAAACAACATATGGTTTTTTACAAGTCTAAGGTGTTTTCCATCAATTTGTAGATCTTCAAGCATCCTTATCATGTTGACATGTCTCACTTTATCGAAAGCCTTTGTGTAGTCAATAAAGCAAAGATACAGATCTTGTTTTTACTTCTATAGAACGTTCAGTTACTGTTCTCGGTATGTACACAGCATTTACAGTGCCCTTGATGACGGTCTGGAGTCACCTGGTGCACATGAGTACCCCTACCGGGCGAGGCTGCTCCTATGGAGTATCCTTTACGGGACGCTAAAGTCAACACCAGCATTTGTTGCTGTTGTGATCTCTTGGAAGTTTACGTTCAGTAGATTCCATTGCGTTCCGAACGACCTGCACCCATACCAGCTGCGTCCGTAACCCTTCGCCATGGAGCAACATAGTAGACAATCACCGATAACCAGCAAGTCCAGAAGAGTTCCCGCCACTCGTACGAGAACGCCCGTGTGTTGCCGGGGCCCATACGTGGGAGCAAAGAATAGTAACACTACTGCCTACCATGCATGTCGTAAGAGGCGACTAAGGAGGCTATGATTCCGTCGCCCTGCTACTAAGTGAGTGCATGGCGCGACATTGTGAGCTGTGAATTTCGCGTGGAATGCTTTTACATTTGTTGGCAGTGTCGTGTGTGTGTAAAGAATGACTGTCGTATTAGTTACTTGTTCTTCTTTACCACTTTAGTGTCGTCCATGGAGTGAAGAGAATCAACACCCACATTGTTTTTAATTCAATATCTCTATTCTGGAGAAATCCAGCAGACTCCGTCCACACACTCCCTCAATCTGAAGACACCTTCCTCTCACTCTTACTCACCCCTGGATCATGCCCGCTCTCATTCTTCCCCAACATAACACACTTGACAACTCTCGCTTCAACAAATAAAAACAAGAAATTTATTAAAGCAAAGAGTATATGTAGGAGAAGTGTATGTGTGTATAAGGTGTAGAATGTGTGACGTGTATTCTAAATCGTCTATAGACTCAGATCAGTGTTCAAGAGGATATTCATTCTCATCCCTGTGCTGAAGACACACCAGCACCATGTATCCCATACAAGTAGCCTCACCCAGGTGATGCTCCTCCGGTCACGTGAAGACTTCTTCCGTTGTCTCTGGAACCACTAGGATGCTTGGACACCCCTGACAAACACTGTCTAATTAGAGTCTGATTCACACTATGAACTTCCTCGGTTATTTAACGGATTGTTAATCAGGAAATTATAATCCTATTGTCACTGTTAGTGGAAAAATCTTAATGGATCTAGAGTCACTGGTTCTAAAGATTCCTCATATTAACACCACAATCTAACTGTTCTGGGTATCAGTATAAATTATGCAATGTTCTGACTGTTTATTGATACATCTATCACTTGGCTAAACCTCAATCTCGTCAACATGTCCTGCTCAGCAGAAGCCAGGTTCCCGCAAACCAACTTGGGTATAAGCCCTATGTAGCGGCATCTCAGCAACCTCTGTCTTCAGATGCTGAGCCCTCCTTGTATAAAACTTTGAACCTGCTTCTTCGTAGTAAATCATCTCACACTCAAGTGGAACACTCAAGGGGAACTGTACATGGAACCTGTAGAGCAGATAACATCATGGTGAGGGCAACTCAGTCCTGGCCAGAATTAGGCAAGTGTAGGCCAATAACAGCACTCAGATCTATAACAGAGATCCGATCTCTGTCATACGGCCAAATAACTCAATCATATGATCTGAGACATGGCAACACCAGGAAAGACTAAAGGAACGAGTAGAAACCCAGCAGATGCCCTACTTGAAGATCCTACCATTACACATTCCCCTCCTCCCTCTCAACCATCCTTAATCTCTCTAATTATTATTCCACTACATTGTCCTCAACTTCCTGAGTAAAATGATATATAACACAAGCTACTTGAAGCCACACACTAGAATACTAGTGCCGACGCTCCTATGATACTTTCTAGCACCGCACTTATAGAACATTCTATCACTAATCATAATACATTATATCACTGCACCTATAATACATTATATCACCGCACAGTACTGTACTCTATTCCTAATCATACTCTTAAGTTAGATATAATTAATTGCCTACCATATGTCTATTCCTGTTGTTACTCGAGAAACTAGGCAATCCGATTGGATCTATGTCCGCGGATAACTATCACTACTTAGATAGGCTAGTCCCTCTAATATAACACAACTCGGAATTATCCCCAATCCTAACACTTCAGAATGTTTTTCTCGACTCCCTCTACCTGTTTACTGCACTGGGTTTTATATGGGTGCTTGAGTGAGTCACCAGAAAGTCCAGACGCCAATCAGTCCAGAATCTGGCTTTGTCCTCCTGTTTCCAGACTAACCAGAGTCAATTAGCTGTCAAGTTTCCTTTTCATCTTAGGAGTTCTTTGTCTCATCCAACAAATATCCGGGTTGTCTGTGAGCCAGAGACCTTTCTCCCATTACAGAATCCTTCTGACCTCCAGCAGACATCTGTCCATTACTTTCAACGGCCAACTCCCGTTTTGTAGACAAATGTTGCCAATACATACCTCTCGAACAACATCCTGTCATCAAACTGTCGACTGTGTGTAGACAAATCGACGTGACTCCCTTTGATCGCATACACACTGTCGACCAGGTGCAGAGAATCTGTACCGACGTATTTTCCTCAGTTTGTTCAACATCAAAGAGTCAATTGTGTTAGCAAAATAATGTCGGGTTTGGTTATCATCGGTCGCAACTAACAAGTTATTTATCCTGTGACAGGCAGTTTGTAGTGTTTGGAATGATGGCGGCCGGCCGTTGCTGGAATGACTGATTTGCCTTTTCGGTTCACGAGTGCATTTTTCAGGAGACTCCTGGGTGTCGTCGCTGGAGCTACGGAGTTCGTGCTTTGTGCGGCGCTTTCCGAGCCATATGGGATCAGATCCGGGTCAATGAAATCTTTCAGGTGACTGCCGTGTCCATCGACAATGAACTGTACTTATCGTGGAGGACATTTGTGTTGGCATTCTGGCGGCGTCATTATGCACAGTGCGGGCTGTTGGCTTGCCGATACTCCTGTCTATTCCATTGTTCACATAGGGCAGTGAGAAGCATTTTGTGTGGTATTCACTGGCCAGGAACAGAGTATAATGGGGACGACCCGTTGCCATGAAGTTGGAATCGAGACTAACTAACTAACTACCTCCTACGAGAAACTCTTCCTCAGAAAAGAACTCAACTAACACAAACTTTTAATGGTCAAATCAACACACGTACACAGCAACACACAAGAAAACAATCCAAAATATGAAGACTGTCGGTTTTCAAATCGTCAGCAATCCAAAGAAGAGAAAAAGGGCAGACAGAAGACTACTGCAATCAGTAGACAGTTTAGTGCAGTGGTTCTCAACGGTGGGGAATTCACCCCCTCCCCCCCCCCCCCCCCCCACCTTCCATAGGTGAATTTTAGGGCTTCAAATGGGGAAGAAATTAAGATTATTTCAAGATCGCATTAATATAAGAACCGATTACTTGATATTGCTTTTCTCTGAATACTTTACGGTTCTGTACTTTTAAACCTTCTGAAATTCGTTCTATAACGTAAGTAGACCCGCATATCACGTTTTATGCAGACGTCTAGACATGTTCTAGTACATGTTTTTAAATTTAGCTTCCATTTTGACGTATACTGTGTTTAAAAAAAAAAAGGGGGGGGGGATTTATAGGGAGGAAATACGGAAGGGTGGGAAAAAATACTGAACATATAGTGAAGGGGTGCATGGGCCATAAAATGTTGAGAACAACTGGTTCAGATACTGCCGCAGACGATCTTTAACCAACCAGGTCAATCCTGAAAAAGAAAGAAAGAACCAAAGACATTACAGAACATCATAGGACAGAAGAACATGGACAAGAAGAGTTGAGTTGAGATAAGAACTGACATCACTGCACTCAGGACATTTTCCAGACGCGCTCCGTCCCCTCGTTTAACAGCCAGCGAAGAGTCCCACTAATAATCGCTCCCACCGCTACCTGAATGAAAGTTCTGCAGGTCTTCCATCTCAGTTTTGATATTCTACAAGAACCCCTGCCAATCCCCCGCAATCTCATCCTTTACACATACGGTTCTCAATCTGTTCTCCCGCCTTCTCAACCTGGTCCCATAGGCACACGACCACCCCCTCCCCTTGTCCATAGGTAATCTACAACCAAGAGGTGCATTCCCTGTCAGCCTATCAGTCTGTTCATTCTCCTGCACTCCCGCATGGCCAGGGAATACAACCCATACAATTCTCACATTCTGTGACCTCTGAAGCAAGGTGAGCCATTCAACATGAAAAATTCCTGTCTCCACTTTACTAAGCATACCCCTTGAGTCCATGATAAAGACAATGTCTGCTGCAGTGGTCTCCTCTAACCAGCATAAAGCCGATGTGACTGTTTCCATCTCCAATCTCATGCTGGAAGTAGTAGCCTTATATGCCAGACTCTACTTTTTTTTTAAGGAATCGTCCATTAGCCTTCGCAATGAAACCCCAACCACTCAGTCTGTTTCTCACCACTGATCCATCAGTATAGATCACTATGTCACCTTGATGTGTATTGCTCTGGATCAGTTGTTGCACCTCAAACTCTGTGCGGCCCGCTGCCCATTCTCTGCACTCACGACCCAGTGTTACTATTACATTGTGCCAGTCCGTCATCTCTTCAGGTACTTCAGTCTACTCTCTTTCACAATTGATGGTCTCTAGATCACACATCTGACGTATAGATATTTCTGCATGTGCCATTCAGGACAGGCCTCGTTTTAGTCTATGACCCTTGACCATATCCATGGCTTTGTGCATGGGGTGATCCCTATCTGCAGCAACTCTCAGGTACCATTTGGCTCGAAGGACTCTATGCCTAGCAGCCATTGTTGGTGGCGCCAGGATATGCCTATGCATATACTTAGTGTGTCCTTTGTCCACTCAAGGATAACAGACATGGCCGCATTTGGTATGCGCTCCAACCTTTCAAGCTGGCTCTTTGGTACTGTAAGTAGCCCCAAACTGTACTCAATGACAGAACTGCTCAAAGAGCATGTAAATCATCCTCTGATCTACCACGGTTGCTGCCATCGCCCTCAAAGCATTCCCTCCCATACCAGACTTCACTACTCAAACCTCCACATAATCTTTTAAAGATATACATCTGTCAAGGGTGATAACCAAGTACTTCAATGTACTCTCTCTACTAAGAAGACATCCATTCAATATAATACATGGGACATCTGCCTTCACAATCCGGTTATCCAAGGAGTACCAGACAACTGATGCCTTGTCTGGGTTTATAACATACCATGCGGCCCTACACCACCCCGCCACCATGTTTACTGTCATCTGTAAGTCTTCAGCCAAACTTGTCCTGTCCTTGCCCTGTCTGTACTCGCAAATAAGAATATAAAACATAACAAGACTTGACCTGCAGCTTAACATAACACGTGATGTGTCCGGTACACGGGAGTCTCCGGTAGCAATGAAACCTGTGGAGCTCTTTCTGTGTTAATCCTTGCATTGCCAGGTACATGTGAATCTCCGGTCCCAACAAACCCAATTGAGCTCTTTCTGTGTTAATCCTTGCATTGGAGGTTAGCGTGGCCGAATGGATAAAAGCGCTCGCTCTTAAACTTCCAGTGTACTGATGCCGAAGTAATTGGTTCAACCCCTACACCGGTCAGTTGGACTAAAATGTTGACTTCTCGTCCTTGACGTGGGGACGTAAATTACAAGTACCTCAGAAATTGAAGTGGATTCGCCTGATGTCGAGGGACACTGGTATTATGGGAAAGCTAATCCACCGGCAAAAATTAGTCCAGTGAACTAGAGGTAGTAGGAAGCGTATGGACTACGCTTGAGTTCAAAGCGAGCGAACTCAAAATAAAATATTTGCATTTTGAAATGATAAGGGGACACAATGTAAATACAGTGAAGACCTGATAAAGTGAAATAAGGGGACACAATGTAAATACAGTGAAGACCTGATAAAGTGAAATAAGGGGACACAATGTAAATACAGCGAAGACCTGATAAAGTGAAATAAGGGGACACAATGTAAATACAGCGAAGACCTGATAAAGTGAAATAAGGGGACACAATGTAAATACAGTGAAGACCTGATAAAGTGAAATAAGGGGACACAATGTAAATATAGAGAAGACCTGATAAAGTGAAATAAGGGGACACAATGTAAATACAGTGAAGACCTGATAAAGTGAAATAAGGGGACACAATGTAAATACAGTGAAGACCTGATAAAGCGAACTCACTTGGGACCCCTTAAATAGTTCTTCTTTATAGAAATCTCACTTATAAGAGACAAGAGACAAAGAATTCAGAGGTCGCTGGTTGTGAGCATTGGCTGGATCTTTTCTCCAGGACACACTGGTGTGGTTGGAAATTAACAGGCAGGCAGATTGGCTGGTGCTGCATGATTAAGGGGTGATGTGATGTATGATAAGGCAGATGTAGTGAAGGTCCTCTGGGAGCACGTAAATAATGCAGACGAATAGATAGACTATCATGGTCTAGAGAGAATGCGTCAGCAAGAGTTGGTCAGAGGATCTGGTCGATAGTCGTCACTCATGGATAAAGCAAGACGGACATATAATCAAACTGCATTTTATGTCTTGGATCTTTTTGTATTTCCAAATGTAAAGAAAACACACATTGCACCTCGTGAAAACACACTTTTGTAATTAAAATAGAGGAAAGGAACATAACAACAAAACAGCTATTTCAAGGGACATTAATGAAATTAGTATAATTGTATTATGCGATTTAAATAATCATAGTATTTATCTTAATCTTTTATAACATTTTCATAGAAATTAGCGACAGTTATATGCAGCATAAATAATATATAAAGGGATAATAATTTTAAGTCATCTTCAAAATGTGTGTAAAACTAATAATAAATAGTATGCAGAAATTACACAAACAATTATAGAATCTTGCTGCACTTGATGACTGGGATCTTGTTGTATTTGCAAATGTAAAGGAAAATACATAAGGCACCTTGCCATCACACACTGATTTGTATGAAATAAAACCACATTTAAAGGCAGAACAAAAAAAAAAGGGGCCCAATTAAAATTATGGAAAAAAGGGACATAAATAACCTTTTTAAAAAAAAAGGTTATTTGAAAAAAAAAAGGGAACATTTTTCTAAA
>JACEFZ010020037.1:0-24932 GCA_014155875.1 Cepaea nemoralis
AACTAGGCAAACCGAGAGAGGGATCATGCTGCATAAGCTTATTCTTCTTCTTTCGTTCGCTTGAAATATGTCTATAACTGCAATGCTGTCTCTTGTATGAATTGAACTGTCTTTTTCAGTTCACACAGCGGTCCATAGAGTTTATCTTCCACTGTCGTCTCTCTAGGCCAGAAGATATGTTATATTTTGGGCAGTCTTGGAGTATGTGCGTGTCAGAGTCCAGAAAGGGTACAGTGATGCAGTGACATCGTTACGCCCGCCAGGCGACTTAGCTCCCAGTAGGGATGCAGCAACTTCGTTACGCCGCCAGGCGAGTAGTAGTTACCGGCCTGCAAGATTGCTGGCTGACGAGCGACCAGCGGTCAGGCCAGGACGACGCTAGACGCACGCATGCCTCGTGAAGCCACCTGAGGTGGGAGGCAAGTGGCGAACTAGCGGGAGACAGCTCTGGGACACGGACGTGGACGGACGCAAGATAGAGAGAAAGGCGTTGTGTGGTTTTCTGTGCCTGAAAGTCGAGTGTCTGGACATCTTGAGAGAAAGACTTGTGAGCTGTATTGTGGATGTAAGTGTATTGAAGTATCCAGTATATATTGTTGTGATCATCGTTCTGTATTTGATATGTGAATAAATCCATTGAACGGTGTGTCGTTGAGTCTTACGTCAAATCACGTTGTACTTGTACTGTCTCACATGTGTTAGGTTAGCGAGCCAAGTTTAAGACCCTGACATGTGTGGACGTGGTGGCATTCGTCCGGCTTTGAAATGAATGTGTTTATGTGATTAACGATTTAAAACTAGAGTTTGTGAACTTAGAATTTTTGTCAAACTTTATAGTACATGTAAATGTGATCGTGGAAGGCTCATTTTGATATATTACTACATTATTTAAACATGTGTAAGACTATTTGTAAACGTACAGTGCATACATATTGTTTGATCTTGTAAGCGTGTAAAACATTTGTGATTTGTGAAACTTGTCACCGTTTTGACCTTGTCGACATTGTGATCTTGTCGCCATTGTGACCTTGTCGCCATCTTGTAAACTTGATGTCTATGTCCTTACTGAATGTCATCTTGATGTAAGTGATGTGTCATCAATGTTGTAGAGTGTTGAGATACATGTTGATTGTCTTTGTGAATTGAGTTGTCGAAAGCAGAAAGTTTTGGAAAGAAAGTAACTTGTATTGAAAAAAAAAAAATTGTTGACGGACAAACTTACGACCTACAATTACACTCAACGCAATACAAACCTAATCAATACTTAGTGACAAGCAGGCACACACCAACAAATAGACACTAATTTATTTTCCTCCAAAAACAAAGCAGGTTTTCCGTACCATCCGAAACCTTGCCGTAGAGGTCATTTGTGGTTCGAAGTAGCGACCCTACAGTTCCTAGCCTGATTTCCAACCGTTCTTCACCGCATCCAGGGCACTTGAGTATATTTTTCTTTTCATTTACTTTAAGGATGCAATTTTAGGCACGTATTGACAATAGAAGTCAATTGTAAATTGTTCATTACTAACCACTTATAACATATTTTGTGTGGCTGGTATTTCATTGACAGTTTCCATCATGTCTTCATTATTTGATTTCATCGATATGGGGATAAAATTACAGTTGACAGGTGATGAATTAACAAAATGGAGTGAAAAGAAATACTCTGAATACCTACTAGTACAGGAGAAAGCTAATGAACGCGAAGAAAGGGCAGCTGAAAGGGCCGCCAAGCAAATAGAGGCAGAAACAGCCTTAAAGCAAGCTGAGATAGATAGTGAGTTGAAGAAGGCAGAAATAGCAGCTCAGAGTAAGAGAGAAGAACTGGAGTTACAGTTGAAGATGAAACAACTTGACACTGAGACTGCCATTAACAAAGAATCTAAGAAATCTGAGAGACTGGAGAAAGAAAACCAGTACAAGAAATATCAAGGTATTGTACGTAATTATACCTCGGGTGACTGCATCGCAGCCTTTACCCAAAATTTTGAAACTTTAATGGAACATTACCAGGTTCCACTGTCTGAATGGAATATTGTTTATATGAGGAGTTTATCAGGGGAACCTCTTAAAGTCATTGAAACCATCCCCAAAGACCTCAGAAAAGATTACCATTATCTGAAATCTAAGATTATGGCACATTTTATGTTAGATGAGGCAGGTTACAGAGAACAATTCAGCAAGTTGAGCCCAAAACCGACTCAAACGTTCTCTGATTACCTCTGCTTAGTCCGAGATATATTTACCAAATGGACTTCAGCAGCTAAAATTGACAAAAATTATCAGAGACTAGAAGATCTGATCATTAGAGATAAAATCATTTCATCCATTCCATCAGCATTTTCGAAATTTTTGCAAGAGAATGAATGCACTAGTGTAGATGAGATTGAGAGACGTGGTTCGGCGTATTACACAGCCAACAAACATTGTTTTGCCAGTGAAGCTGCTGACATTAATTTTGTAGCAGCGGCTAACTATGACAAACCCTATAGTAGGCAGAAACCTCATAGGCCTACCTCTGAGAAGTTTAATCACTGTAATTATTGTAAATTTTCACATCATCAGGGTGAAATGTGCGATAAGCACCCAGGATACCATACTTACCTACTAAACATGGTAAACAGACAAGATAAGGAGCATAAATCCTTCAGAAGTTTGCGTAAATGTTTCCTCTGTAAGGCGTATGGACACCATCAGAAAGATTGTAAAGGCAGGCAAATGACCAACAAAGCAAATGCCGCCTTGTTTGATAGTTCGTCGTCAGATGAAGAACAGCCAGAGAAACATCCTGTGAACTCAGCACAGGCTTTTGACATGTTCAGCGCAAATAAATGCTCTGTTTGTAACACCTTTTATGAAGATGGTATTTTAACATGCAGTCACGCCATCCCTATTGCCAGTGAAGAAGCTAATCTGGTAGTAGATTCAAAAGGCAGGATAAACGTCCATCACGGATATGTGAATGGCAAGTCTGCTACAGTCCTTCGTGACACGGGCAGTTCACTTATTGGTCTGAAGAGAACGTTCATAATGCCTACAGACTATACAGGCAGGCACGTAACATGCAGAACATTCTCAGGCAATATTGAGAAATACCCACTCGCATGGGCATATATTGAAACACCTTTCCTCACTGGGAAAGTAAAGTGCGCTGCATTAACAAACCCAGTGTGTGATGTAATTATTGGAAATTTACCAGAGGTGAATGATAAACCTCATGACATAACATCTCTGTGTATTGATGATAACATAACATCACCATCAAATGTCATCATTGATAATGTCACACCGCCTATTGAATGTATGGTAGCTAATGTAGCACTAAGTTCTCATGACATCATTGATAACATTGTTCCATCATCATCTGATATCATTGAATGTGTGAACGCAGTAACTAGATCTACTGCTAGAGTGCAAGATGAAAGTAATCAAACTGAGGCTATACAAATGCTTAGCCCAGTATCACTACCTACTAACACCATGAAGGAAACGTTTGTAACAGCTCAAAAAGCTGATCCTTCATTGTCAAAATATTTTAATCTGATCGGCCAAAAGCCAAAGGTAACCAAGAATGCAAAATGGCATTTTGCTGTGAAAAATGATATACTCACCAGGTATTATACCAGAGGTGACAACACCACAGAGCAAACTGTTTTGCCAACTACTTATCGCAAGCAAGCCTTACATCTTGCCCACGATATACCTCTTGCAGGGCATATGGCATACGTTAAGACCAGATCAAGGTTACTGACACAGTTTCATTGGCCCAAATTTTGCAATGACATTAAAGAATATTACAGAAGTTGTGACACCTGCCAGAAACTGGTAAAAAAAGGTAAACACCCACAGGCAAAGTTACAAGTTACTGACTTAGCCAGTCGACCTTTTGAAAAACTATCTGTTGACATAGTGGGCCCTCTTAATCATACAACAACTAGAGGGAATAAATATATTCTAACTGTCATTGATCAATGTAGTCGCTGGCCAGAAGCTATTCCGCTAAAGAACATAACTGCCAATGATATAATGGAAGTTTTCTTCCACATTTTTTCTCGGATAGATTTTCCAGATACTATCCAATCTGATAGGGGCACTCAGTTTATTGCTGCATCTACCCAAGCTTTCACCAAAATGTTGGGAGTGAAGCAATGTTTCAATTCCCCGTACCATCCTCACTCTAGTGGAGTAATAGAAAAATTTAACGGGGATCTAAAGCACATGCTTGCAAAAGTAACGCAAGAGCACCCCAATAACTGGGATGTATATCTACCAGCTATTCTTTTTGCTTATCGCGAGGTACCACATTCTAGTACCGGTTTCTCTCCTTTTGAACTTATCTATGGTGCCAAACCACATGGCCCATTGACTATTTATCACCAAATGTTAACTGACTCTACTCCATTACTTAAACCCATATCATCATACGTATATGTTACATCATTGCGTGAAAGAATCATCAAATCTTGTGTTATTGCAAAGAATGCACTAAAATTATCTGGTGCTACTTATAGACAGTATGCTGACAAAGGTAACAGGACAATAACGTTGACACCTGGACAGGACGTCCTTCTTCTACTACCTAGTGACAGACACTTATTGACTGATTCTTGGCAGGGACCTTTTAAAGTGACGAGACAGATTTCACCTGTAGATTACGAAATCCAAATAACACACAAACACAAAATATTTCACATAAATATGCTAAGACCATACCATAACAGAGACAACGAACAAGACGATACGACAGCTTGTACAGTGATAATAGATCACGAAGATGACGATGCTAGTGACGAGATTCCAACACCTGCATTAGACACGACAAACTGCTTGAAGGAGATCAAAATCAACCCAAAGTTAACTCAAGCAGAGACAAACAGTTGCAAACAGCTTATACAACAGTACAACACCATCTTCTCCAACAACCCAGGACAAACAGAATTAGTACAGCATCACATCACACTCACATCAAACACACCCATAAGATGCAGACCATACACCATCCCATTACATTACAAAGAACATTTACATCAGTAGATCATCAACTTAGAGAAAAACAACATCATAAGACGATCCCAATCAGACTTCTCATCTCCAATGGTCATAATACGGAAAAAAGACAACACAATAAGACTGTGTATCGACTATCGAAAGCTAAATAAAATAACTGTTCTAGATTTGGAGCCAATGGCAAACGCTGACGATCTTCTGACAGAACTGACAGACGCTAGGTTCTTTACGAAGATAGACATGACGAAAGGATATTATCAGATAACAGTAGACGAACAGAGCAGACATCTGACAGCATTTGCCACACCTTGGGGACTGTACGAATGGTGCAAACTTCCATTTGGGCTTGTCAATGCCCCTGCCACATTCGTACGTATGACACGACTGCTTCTACTAGATATTCCTAACATAATTTGCTATATAGACGACATCTGTGTTCACACAGAGACAATGACAGAGCACATTAAGACGTTAGAACAGACTTTTGAACGTATTAGACAGCACGGACTGACAGTAAAGCCTGCGAAAGTAGCCATAGCCTACCAGGAAATATCATTCTTGGGGTACAAAATATCCAATGGCTTTGTCACGACAGACGATAACATTGTGTCCAAGATACTAAAACTCTCACTTCCGACTACAAAAAAAACAAGTCAGAAGTTTGTTGGGACTGATAAATTATTACCGGCAGTTCATTCCTGATTTTTCCGAACTGACCGAAGTGTTTACTAATTTACTAACAAAAGATAAACCAGATAAAATTGTACACAATGAATGCCTAAAAATTGCATTCCATAAGGTAATAGCATGTTTTTCTGATAACAGTTCAAGTAAACTCATCCTGAAATTGCCCAACCTTCATTTACCTTTCAGATTGCGTACAGATGCAAGCTCCGTGGTGATTGGAGCAGTCTTGTTACAAGAGTACAATAACATCCTCCATCCCGTGTACTTCGTATCCAGGAAACTAAAACCCAGAGAACGGGCTTGGTCTATACCTCAGTTGGAAGCCCTAGCTTTAGTGGTGGGTATAACTAAATTGTCCAGATTTCTTCTAGGACGCCATTTCATCGTGGAATCTGACAGCAGTCCGTTGCGTTTTATAAATTCAGGAGTACCTTCAAATCCTATGGTAGCGCGCTGGTCTCTTAAACTTCAAGATTATAGCTTTGAGGTTCGACATATCCCAGGCAGAGCCAACTCAATTGCCGATCTTTTGTCCCGTTGTCCGACCGACCCAGTAAGCACAAATGTCTGAGTGCAGTGTGTACAAATACACTCAGACCGACACAGCCACTCATCAGTGAATAATTTTTTTCTATTCACAAAAAAGCTGTGCAATGTCTACAATGTGATGTGATAGGGGTTACTCCCATTATATATAGTGTTCTTATTTTACTAATTCATGTAGTGATTGTCGTGTATAATTGTGTAGTGTGTGGTAGAAAGCGAACTTTATTAATTGTATATATCACGAACAAGAACAGTGTCACATTCGCTCAAGAACTTACCGTAAGCGAACTATCCAATTTGACAGTGACATCTGCGTGTGGAACATTCCAGGGATATTTTAAAGACGTGTGTGAACGTGTAAACTAAATAGTGACAGCTACTCCACTGCAGTCAACCGAAATCCATAATGTTCGGGAGTGAAACATCCAACACATGAACAGTCAATCGTAATCCAGAAGGTTTTGTAGTGAAACATCCAACACATGAACTGTGAGAACATTGCACTTTCCGTAACTACATCAAACCGGAACAAGTGTGTTCTACAAGCTTCAACATCAGCTGATTTTAGTGTTAGTGTGTACTTCCGGATTAGTTAGAAATTTAGAGCAAAATTAGCAGACGACATATAAAAGTTTAAAAAGCTATGACGATTCTAAGATCTTTAGGAATCAACAAAGTTAAATACACGAATTGTGTGTTTATATATTTCTGTAGTGTAATCTTAGAATCATATCTTGATTAATGTATTCATATTACCGACTTTTTCTCGTTAATATGAAGAAACGTCAAGCGATGACGCTAAGAAATAGGATAATTTGGGTAAATTATTGTATTTCATAAATGTTAAAATTATTCCCCTTTCATTTATTTGTTATTACATCATTACACAAAGGGCCATAATTTGAAATGTATTCAGTAATGTGTTGTGTATAAATAGCATGTTGTTGCCAGATTGTTGACACAACAGGTAGCCATCTACTGGGCATGGCAGAGTGTTACCGACATTGCAGACCAACACAAGAGCTACTGGCCAAATAAGGTCAGGGTTTGAGCGTTTTATGCGACTTATATAAAGCCGCATTTCGGTCTAGCTAGATGGTTTTTGTTTCAAGAACCATATTATTACTTTTTTTTTTAATGCTGCGAGTTAGATGCGTGAAGCTGGTACTACCGATCTGACTGGGTCATTAATGCAATTGAGGTAATCAGCCATCGAGAGGATGAAACCTGACAAGTGTTAAAGTTGAACACCACATGTCGTTGAATACAACTTCCATTTCATATATATATTTCTATGGCATATGTGTATTTATTTGTATTTTGATACCAATGTATATAACAACAGAAGGGTAGACTCTGACAAGGTTAGAATATTAACCCAGTATGTACATATATTATACATGAAAGATGACATCTTTCATGAATTTGCCGGGGGAGCGTGTCAGAGTCCAGAAAGGGTACAGTGATGCAGTGACATCGTTACGCCCGCCAGGCGACTTAGCTCCCAGTAGGGATGCAGCAACTTCGTTACGCCGCCAGGCGAGTAGTAGTTACCGGCCTGCAAGATTGCTGGCTGACGAGCGACCAGCGGTCAGGCCAGGACGACGCTAGACGCACGCATGCCTCGTGAAGCCACCTGAGGTGGGAGGCAAGTGGCGAACTAGCGGGAGACAGCTCTGGGACACGGACATGGACGGACGCAAGATAGAGAGAAAGGCATTGTGTGGTTTTCTGTGCCTGAAAGTCGAGTGTCTGGACATCTTGAGAGAAAGACTTGTGAGCTGTATTGTGGATGTAAGTGTATTGAAGTATCCAGTATATATTGTTGTGATCATCGTTCTGTATTTGATATGTGAATAAATCCATTGAACGGTGTGTCGTTGAGTCTTACGTCAAATCACGTTGTACTTGTACTGTCTCACATGTGTTAGGTTAGCGAGCCAAGTTTAAGACCCTGACAGTGCTCTGCTGTCTGCGATGCCAATCCATATGTGCAAATGGCTGTTTCACCAATCTTGAATTTTGTATACATGTGGTTGCGTAATCTATTGTGCCCTGTTCTGAGGCGCAGAATAATGACTTGTTCTGGTCTATCCATAACGTGGTAGTCACATTGAGCAGGTTTTGGTGGCTTTCTGACTGATTTGATCATTCTTTTCTTTTGGTGGTATGTAACGGGCACATCAGGCTGTTCTTCTTTGGCTCCTTCCTTAGCCAATTGATCAGCTCTGTCGTTTCCGGGTACTCCATAGTGGGATGGTATCCACTGTATGGTGACCTTATGCTGACTGCTAAGTTCAGAAAGTAGTGTCCTTAGTACTTGGCAATTTCCCAGACAGGAGCGCCTCGAGTACTGATTTTGCATCTGTCAATAGCACCACAGGTTGTGTACCATTGCTGGTATTTAGTAATTTCTCTGTTGCTATCTTGATTGCCTCAATTTCAGCATAGTAGTTATGGCAGTACTTTCCTGTCGGTACTCTAGCTGTGTCCCTGGTATTATTTGGGTATTCTATGTACACTCCCGCTCCTCCATTTTGAACAGCATTTTGTGCTGACCCATCTGTGTAGACTCGGATCCAGAGGTCCTGTGGGTATTCTCCATCAAGGAAGCTGAGAGTGGCTGTTCTGCACTGCACACTGTTCTGTTCTTCCTTGTCAAATATTCCTCTCACTTTTGTCTGGATTTTTAATGATAGTCTATGCTCATCTTTCCATGGAGTTCGCTCTGGAATAGTTGTTAGGGGGATACCAACTGTGGGCAGTCGTGTGGTTTCTCTGCAGAGTCGTTTGGCCTGGTGGATAAAACTACTTCTTTTCAACCGCCCCATAGCTAGGTTTTCAAATCTGTTCTTCATAGGGTGGCCTGGCAAGCTGAGGAACTTTTCTGCTTGTATTAGCGTTTTCGTATCTCTGCGCTCACTCAGTGCTTGTGTCCTCCCCATCTTCTCCATTTCCACTATAGGGGTTGATCTCATCCCTCCTGTGGTGACTCTAAGTGCTTGATTTTGCACTTTATCCAGCTCTTGTAGTGTGGTTTTTGATGCCGAACACCACGCAGTTGACCCGTATTCCAGGTGTGGTCGTATGCTCTGTTGATAAACTTTGCTAAGTATTTTCCCACTGGCTCCCAATGTGGTTCCACTTAGCTTTCTCAGGATGGCTATTTTCCTTCTGGCTTTTGCTACTGCTTTGTTGATGTGCTTTATCCATGTCAGCCTGCCATCAAATTACTCCAAGGTATGTTGGTTCTTTATCTTCTCTTAGGGGTGTTCCATTTATCTGGATGGTCCCTGCCTTTTGTTTTGGAGAGAGGGTAAATAGGGTGGTGCTGCACTTGTCAGTGTTTATGCTGACACACCATCTATTTGCCCATGCAACAAATGTATCTACAGCTCTTTGTAGTAATCTGGTGGCCACTGATGCATGTTCATTTGTGCTCCATAGAACCGGGTCATCGGCGTACATTGCGGCTTTAATTCCATGTGGTAGATTAGCAACGAGATCATTGATGAAGATTAGAAAGAGTGTGGGGGACAAGACTCCGCCCTGGGGAACACCGTGACGCAGTAGTACTTTCTTGCTCTTTAGTCCGTCTATCTGTATTCGGGCTCTTCTGTTGTGCAAGTATGCTTTCACCCATTTGTACATTCTTCCATTGACTTTGCAGTTTCTGTTTATTCATCAGACCTTCATTCCAGACTTTATCAAAGGCTTTCTTCAAATCTATCCATGCCGCATGCACCAGCTTCTTCTCTTGGAATGCATCCTCAATTTCTTGAGAGAGGTAGGTTGTCTGATCTTCCGTAGAGTAGCACTGCCTAAAGCCAGCCTGCTGTGGCACAAGGATGTTTTTACTTTCAATGTACCACTGCAGTCTGTGATTGATGATATGCTCCAGTTTTGCAGAGACAGCTGGTGAGGCTAATTGGTCTGTAGCTAGAGGCAATGGAACTATCTTTCCCTGATTTTAGGAGGGGTACCATGATTGCTTCTCTCCAGGCTTGTGGAACACTGCCTAAGGTCCAACTGTTATTGAAGATCTGCAACAGCTTTGCTTTGGCCTCTGTTCCTAGGTTCCTGATCATTTCATTGGAGATACCATCAGCTCCTGGTGATTTTCTCATTTTCAGTTTTGATATGGCTAGCTCCAGTTCGTTGATTGTGATGGGTGCCTCCAGAACCTCATGTACTATTTCCTTCTGTCCTGTATGTTGCCGTTTCTCTCGAATCTCTTGTTGTTTCTCTGGACTAATTTTGATATTGTTATCTTGTGCGAATGAGTCCGCAAAATGGTCAGCTGTTTGCTTTCTTGTTAAGATGTTTCCATCTTTATGTAGTGCAATTTTTGAGTTTCTCCCTGTGCCCTCATCATTAAGTTGTTTTATTAGCTTCCACAATTTCCTTGTGTCTCTTTCAAAGTTCAGAGACTCAGACCTACTGTTTTTTCCTGCCAGCTTTTCCGTATAGCCTGCAGCTTGGCCCTTTAAAATTTGGCTTTTGCATGTTGGAATTTATTGTGGTGCTCTTGGCTGGGTGTGACCTCTGCTTGCTTTCTACATACTTCCACATCATTATGCAACTGTTCCAGTTCACTACTCCAGTCCAGTAGGGTTTATATTGTTTACGGGCTCCTCTTGGTACTGTTTCTCGCGCTGCCTGTAATATGCATTTACCAAACTCTTCAACTACTTTATTTATGTCTTTCTCAGTGTTCAGATTTCTAACCAGTATGCTGGTGCGATTCTTGTACATTGCCCAGTCTGCTTTCTTGTAGTTCCACCTCGAGAGGGTGCTGCTTTCACTTACAAGCTCATTTTCTACAGTTAGAAAGACTGGTCGATGGTCGCTGCCACCAAGTTGTTTCCCAACAATTCCTTTAATGTTCGCTGCATAAGCAACACATGGTCTCTATATTTTAACCCAGGCTTTGTGCTATGGACAGGTATAACTCCATCCCTGGTCTTAACCGGTCTCAGAATCAAAGCAAGAGGTAGCAGTTACGGGTCGCAAGGGTTAAACTGAGACCAAAGAGAATATACACAGCTAAACACAAATCTAGCCCCAGAATTAATATTATTAACACCTACAATCCTGATAAATGCTTTAAGTTCCAACAGCAACTTTCACTGATACATCAGATAATTGTACAACAAGTGAAAAGTGGGGTAAACTTAAGGAAACTATTTATAAAACACCTGCAGGGGTTTACGACACTGTGGATCATAAGAGGCAGGACTGGTTTGCGGCAAACAGCCAGACACTTCAACCCTTGATTGATAAAAAGAAGATAGCTCTCTTAAGAAACAAGGAAAGAACAACGCGTAACACTCTCAGTGAGCTGAAGCAAGCTAGGAAGGATGTGCAAAAGGCTGCCAGGCAGTGTGCAAATGACTATTGGATCAAGTTATGTGAGTCCATTCAAAATGCAAGTGATAAGGGAAACATCAGAAGCATGTATGAAGGGACAAAGAAAGCCTGTGGTCCAATGATCAAAAGAAGTGCACCACTGAAAACCTTGACTGGAGAAATCATCACTGATAAGGAACAGCAGATGGATAGATGGGTAGAGCACTATATGGAGCTTTACACAAGTGAGACCAGACTAGCGGATGATGCCCTCAACGCCATAGAGGCTCTACCAACTCTTGACCACCTGGACACACTTCCCACCATAACAGAAGTTAAGTGTGCTATAAATGAACTTGCATCTGGCAAGGCTCCAGGTAAGGATGGGATTCCAATAGAGGTTATCAGGAGTGGGCAAGACACACTCACTCTACAGATCCACCAGCTAATAGAGCTATGCTGGCGAGAAGGACAAGTCCCACAGGATTTCAAAGATTCAAGCATCATAACACTGTACAAGAACAAAGGCAATTGGAGTGACTGTAACAACTATAGGGGTATCTCACTTCTGTGTATTGTTGGGAAAGTATTTGCCAGAATTCTTCTGCGCAGACTTCAAGTCCTGGGTGATGAAGTCTACCTCGAATCACAGTTTGGCTTCCGACAGAACCGGTCTACCATTGATATGATATTCTCACTGCCACAAATGCAGAAAAATGCCTGTGAATAGAATTAGCCACTGTTCATTGCCTTCATCGACGTTACAAAAGCATTTGATTTGGTCAGCCAGTGAGGGTCTGTTCAAGGCACTAAAGAAGACTGGCTGCCCACCAACTCTTCTGTCCATTGTGGAATAGTTCCATACAGGCATAAAGGGTATAATCAAGTTTGATGGTGCAACTTCAGAAGAGTTTGAAATCAAGAGTGGAGTTGTTGCATTGTTGTGTACTAGCTCCCACCCTCTTTGGAATATACTTTTCACTTCTACTGAAATATGCCTTTTGTGATCAGGATGGTGGTATATACATTCACTCACGCTCAGATGGCGGCCTCTATAATGCTCAGAGATTGAAGGCCAAGACCAAAATTAGGAGGGTACTGATCAGAGTGTTGCTTTTTGCGGATGATGCTGCGATTACGACCCACTCTGAGGAAGAATTACAACGTCTACTGTTCGCATTTTCCAATGCTTGTTCTGAATTTGGTTTAACAATTAGCAAAAAGAAGACACAGATTATGTCACAAGATGCACATGGGGTACCATCAATATTTATTGACGACGCCGAACTGGAGATAGTAGACCATTTTACATATCTAGGATCAGAGGTAAATAGCAAATTATCGCTAGATCAGGAAATCAACATTAGGATTGGTATGGCAGCAACAACAATGAACAGGTTAACAAAAAGAGTCTGGGAGAACAGGAAGCTTACTGCCTTCTTCTTTCGTTCGCTTGAAATATGTCTATAACTGCAATGTTGTCTCTTGTATGAATCTAACAGATTGGCTTACTGCCAAGACAAAAGTCCTTGTCTATCAAGCCTGTGTTCTTAGTACTCTTCTTTATGGCAGTGAAGCCTGGTCAACTTACTCAAACCAAGAAAAAAGTTTAAACAGTTTTCATAAGCGGTGTCTGCAAAGAATACTTGGTATTAAGTGGCAAGACAAAATCACAAATACTGAAGTATTGGAAAGATCAGGTTGTGTGACGGTTTGTTCCATGCTCAGTCATCGTAGACTTAGATGGATAGGAGACGTTAGGAAGATGGATGATGGTAGAATACCAAAGGACATCTTTTTTGGTGAATTACAGATGGGTAAGAGATCTCACTGTCGACCTCTACTATGATATAAAGATGTGTGTAAGCGGGACATGATTGATACAGGCACTGATAATGCACACTGGGAGCAAGTCGTCGCTGAATGTGTTGCATGGGGAAGCACATATCAGAAATGGAATAAAGACAAAGGAGAAAATGATTGCAGATAAGTCACACACTGATCGTGCGCGACGTAAGATGGTCCATGATGGTGGAAATGACCATGTGTTCACACACATCCACTGTGGACGAACATTTACAGCGTGAATTGGCCTTATCAGTCACATTCGCTACTGCCATGGGTTGTAGTTACTATGCCTCTTTGAAGCACAATGTAACAAACAGTCGTCTGTCAAGATGGCAAGGTGCCAATGAATGAATGATCACTATTTGTACTGAAATGTTATATAAAACCAGTTTTGCTGTATGGCAGTGAATCATGAAACGTTAGTTAGTTAGTTAGTCGACAGATCATCCTCATTGCACATCGAACCATTCAGTCCATAAGTGCTCGGATCCCCTCCTCAGCAAATCCCGCAGCGTGTAGCAGCTAATGACACCAGTTCTGTGTTGGTTTATCAGTCTTCTTTGGCTTCCTGTGTAGTGTTCTCTTTTAATTTTCTATTCTCGCAGTCTGGCCATGGTTGTAGATTCACAGTCATCACTTGGTTCTCGCAAAAGTCTTACTTCTCGTAGAGCATTCAGAATGTCAGCCTGGTCCATGGCACGTCCGCCCTCCACAGTAGCATTACCTGCGAACTTGTCAGCCCGCTCATTCCCTTGTACTCCCGCATACCCTGGCACGAAGATGAAACTAATCTTTGCCAACCGAGACCGCTCCAGAGACAGCAACCAGTCTCTGCGGATCCCCCCCATCTCTATCCTCTTGAGCATGTTCATGGAGTCGCTTAGCAAACATGCCCTAGTGAATGTCTGTGTCTCAAGCCATGTTATTGCTTTACTTACTGCCATGATTTCCATAGTCAGGCTACTTGTGGTCTCAGCAAAAGCACCAGAGTCCTCCTCAATTCTCCCTCCGGCCTAAGCCGTAAAGGCACATGAGCTTCTCACATGTCGGACAACCGACCCATCTGTGTAAATGACAGCATCACCGTCTAGGGAATTCTCAAAAATTAATGCTTGTACTTCCGCCTTCACAGCTGCCGGGTTTTCTTGTCTGTATTTTCTGTCTAGTTGGATGCAAACTGGAAAGGATGTGCAGAAATCAGTTGGCACTTGTACCCACTCCTCGCCAGGTTCTAAGTCCTCAAGTGAACACACTTGTTGAAGAATGTCTTCGGCTTGACCCATCCACAACCGTCCTCTTTTTAACCTGCTGCTCTTCTCCTTCATAATTTCACTATGCAGTGGATGTTGTGTGTCTGCATTAACTCTGAGGTAGGCGCGAGCTCTGCAGACTTGTATTCTGTCTTCAATGGTTGGAAAATCAAGAAGGTAGCGCATCGCCCTGCATGCTGTATCTCTTGTACATCCAAGAATAATGTGCATAGCTTCATTCTGTATCCTTTCCATTATTTCTATCTGCTTATGGCTGAGAGTCAGGATTGTCATCGCATATTCAAAAACAGACATGACCAGCCCTTCTTATAGAAGACATATATGGCGCTGCTCAGTTTGCTGCCGCCATCACCCGCATAGCAGCCAACCCCCGCTTGGCCTTTGTTATCACCTGGTCTATGTGCTCATTATAAGCAAGGCTTCGATCAAACCGTATCCCCAGGTAATTCATTGCCTGCATTCTTTCCACCGTCTCTGAACACAGATTTACAGTTGGTGTTGGAGTGTTGACAATATGATTATTCAACTGAGAACCAAGTCACTGTTGCCTTTGTTGGGTTGACCATTGCCCCAGCCTCAACCTCATGAAACGTGGATGAACAAATCAGAAAGAGCTTGGAAGCAGCAGAGATGTAGTTCCTGAGGTGACGGCTGTGAATACATTAGACTGCCAGAGCAACTAACAATGATTGCCAGGAAGAGGTTAATGAAAGTAGAAGATTACATACAATTATAAGAAAGAGACAAACAGTGTTCATTGGTCATATAATGAGAAGATAAGCGTTGGAAGACATCATAACGACTGACTTCATTGGTCATATAATGAGAAGATAAGCGTTGGGAGACATCATAACGGCTGACTTCATTGGTCATATAATGAGAAGATAAGCGTCGGGAGACATCATAACGACTGACTTCATTGGTCATATAATAAGAAGAGGGGTGTTGGAAGACATCATAACGACTGACTTCATTGGTCATATAATGAGAAGATAAGCGTTGGGAGACATCATAACGACTGACTTCATTGGTCATATAATGAGAAGAGGGGCGTTGGGAGACATCATAACGACTGACTTCATTGGTCATATAATGAGAAGAGGGGCGTTGGGAGACATCATAACGACTGACTTCACTGGTCATATAATGAGAAGAGGGGCATTGGGAGACATCATAATGACTGACTTTATTGGTCATATAATGAGAAGAGGGGCGATGGGAGACATCATAATGACTGACTTCATTGGTCATATAATGAGAAGATAAGCGTTGGAAGACATCATAACGACTGACTTCATTGGTCATATAATGAGAAGAGGGGCGATGGAAGACATCATAACGACTGACTTCATTGGTCATATAATGAGAAGAGGGGCGTTGGGAGACATCATAACGACTGACTTCATTGGTCATATAATGAGAAGAGGGGCGTTGGGAGACATCATAACGACTGACTTAATTGGTCATATAATGAGAAGAGGGGCGTTGGAGACATCATAACGACTGACTTCATTGGTCATATAATGAGAAGATAAGCGTTGGAAGACATCATAACGACTGACTTCATTGGTCATATAATGAGAAGATAAGCGTTGGGAGACATCATAACGACTGACTTCATAGGTCATATAATGAGAAGAGGGGCGTTGGAAGACATCATAACGACTGACTTCATTGGTCATATAATGAGAAGAGGGGCGTTGGAGACATCATAACGACTGACTTCATTGGTCATATAATGAGAAGAGGGGCGTTGGGAGACATCATAACGACTGACTTCATTGGTCATATAATGAGAAGAGGGGCATTGGGAGACATCATAACGACTGACTTCATTGGTCATATAATGAGAAGAGGGGCGTTGGGAGACGTCATAACGACTGACTTCATTGGTCATATAATGAGAAGAGGGGCGTTGGAAAACATCATAACGACTTACTTCATTGGTCATATAATGAGAAGATAAGCGTCGGGAGACATCATAACGACTGACTTCATAGGTCATATAATGAGAAGAGGGGCATTGGGAGACATCATAACGACTGACTTCATTGGTCATATAATGAGAAGAGGGGCGTTGGAAGACATCATAACGACTGACTTCATTGGTCATATAATGAGAAGAGGGGCGTTGGGAGACATCATAACGACTGACTTCATAGGTCATATAATGAGAAGAGGGGCGTTGGAAGACATCATAACGACTGACTTCATTGGTCATATAATGAGAAGAGGGGTGTTGGAAGACATCATAACGACTGACTTCATTGGTCATATAATGAGAAGAGGGGCATTGGGAGACATCATAACGACTGACTTCATTGGTCATATAATGAGAAGAGGGGCGTTGGGAGACATCATAACGACTGACTTCATTGGTCATATAATGAGAAGAGGGGCGTTGGGAGACATCATAACGACTGACTTCATTGGTCATATAATGAGAAGAGGGGCGTTGGGAGACATCATAACGACTGACTTTATTGGTCATATAATGAGAAGAGGGGCGTTGGGAGACATCATAATGACTGACTTCATTGGTCATATAATGAGAAGATAAGCATTGGATGTGTATAAGAGACAGGTCATATAATGAGAAGAGGGGAGTTGGGAGACATCATAACGACTGACTTCATTGGTCATATAATGAGAAGAGGGGCATTGGAAGACATCATAACGACTGACTTCATTGGTCATATAATGAGAAGAGGGGCGATGGAAGACATCATAACGACTGACTTCATTGGTCAAATAATGAGAAGAGGGGCGTTGGGAGACATCATAACGACTGACTTCATTGGTCATATAATGAGAAGAGGGGCGTTGGGAGACATCATAACGACTGACTTCATTGGTCATATAATGAGAAGAGGGGCGTTGGAAGACATCATAACGACTGACTTCATTGGTCATATAATGAGAAGAGGGGCGTTGGGAGACATCATAACGACTGACTTCATTGGTCATATAATGAGAAGATAAGCGTTGGAAGACATCATAACGACTGACTTCATTGGTCATATAATGAGAAGATAAGCGTTGGGAGACATCATAACGACTGACTTCATTGGTCATATAATGAGAAGAGGGGCGTTGGGAGACATCATAACGACTGACTTCATTGGTCATATAATGAGAAGATAAGCGTTGGGAGACATCATAACGACTGACTTCATTGGTCATATAATGAGAAGATAAGCGTTGGAAGACATCATAACGACTGACTTCATTGGTCATATAATGAGAAGAGGGGCGTTGGAAGACATCATAACGACTAACTTCATTGGTCATATAATGAGAAGATAAGCGTTGGGAGACATCATAACGACTAACTTCATTGGTCATATAATGAGAAGATAAGCGTTGGGAGACTTCATAACGACTGACTTCATTGGTCATATAATGAGAAGATAAGCGTTGGGAGACATCATAACGACTGACTTCATTGGTCATATAATGAGAAGATAAGCGTTGGAAGACATCATAACGACTAACTTCATTGGTCATATAATGAGAAGATAAGCGTTGGGAGACATCATAACGACTAACTTCATTGGTCATATAATGAGAAGATAAGCGTTGGGAGACATCATAACGACTGACTTCATTGGTCATATAATGAGAAGAGGGGCGTTGGAAGACATCATAACGACTTCATTGGTCATATAATGAGAAGAGGGGCGTTGGAAGACATCATAACGACTGACTTCATTGGTCATATAATGAGAAGATAAGGCGTTGGAAGACATCATAACGACTGACTTCATTGGTCATATAATGAGAAGATAAGCGTTGGAAGACATCATAACGACTGACTTCATTGGTCATATAATGAGAAGATAAGCATTGGGATACATCATAACGACTGACTTCATTGGTCATATAATGAGAAGAGGGGCGTTGGGAGACATCATAACGACTGACTTCATTGGTCATATAATGAGAAGATAAGCGTTGGGAGACATCATAACGACTGACTTCATTGGTCATATAATGAGAAGATAAGCGTTGGAAGACATCATAACGACTGACTTCATTGGTCATATAATGAGAAGAGGGGCGTTGGAAGACATCATAACGACTAACTTCATTGGTCATATAATGAGAAGATAAGCGTTGGGAGACATCATAACGACTGACTTCATTGGTCATATAATGAGAAGAGGGGCGTTGGAAGACATCATAACGACTTCATTGGTCATATAATGAGAAGAGGGGCGTTGGAAGACATCATAACGACTTCATTGGTCATATAATGAGAAGAGGGGCGTTGGAAGACATCATAACGACTTCATTGGTCATATAATGAGAAGAGGGGCGTTGGAAGACATCATAACGACTGACTTCATTGGTCATATAATGAGAAGATAAGCGTTGGAAGACATCATAACGACTGACTTCATTGGTCATATAATGAGAAGATAAGCGTTGGAAGACATCATAACGACTGACTTCATTGGTCATATAATGAGAAGAGGGGCGTTGGGAGACATCATAACGACTGACTTCATTGGTCATATAATGAGAAGATAAGCGTTGGGAGACATCATAACGACTGACTTCATTGGTCATATAATGAGAAGAGGGGCGTTGGAAAACATCATAACGACTGACTTCATCGGTCATATAATGAGAAGAGGGGCGTTGGGAGACATCATAATGACTGACTTCATTGGTCATATAATGAGAAGAGGGGCGTTGGGAGACATCATAACGACTGACTTTATTGGTCATATAATGAGAAGAGGGGCGTTGGAAGACATCATAACGACTGACTTCATTGGTCATATAATGAGAAGATAAGCGTTGGAAGACATCATAACGACTGACTTCATTGGTCATATAATGAGAAGAGGGGCGTTGGGAGACATCATAACGACTGACAAGATCAGTGGGAGAAGAGGAGACAGAGAACAAATGCTGTCTGGTGGTCTGCAGTGGTGGTCATGGAGGAATATCATCAGTAGAGTTGATCCAGAACACCAAGGACCAAGATCTATGGAGAGAAACATATTTGTCAGCCATGATAATGATGGTTCTACTCTTTAAACTCTGTACATCATGCTGTTCAGAATATAACTGTAGACAAGGTAAGAGTCTAGTGTAATGATCATTGCTTTATCTAAGACAGGAAACATCTGAATACCTACACAAATATATACATTATCTTAAACTCATCTGTTGTGGAAGAATAAAAGCTGTTGTTACAGCACCTTATAAATCTGTGTAGTATGTGCCATGAAAATTGTGTATATGGTTGTGCCTGAGCTGTTGCCACTAACTCATACACAACTCATGCCAAAGTGAGATGATTGCCTGAACGGAATAATTTTCTTACCAACGGGAGCTGGTGCTGGTAAAGGATCTTGAAGCAAATAATCACTTGGTGTCAATAAATAATGATCACGCAGCAGTTTGGTGTCAATGCATGATGGGAAATGTGTCTTCACTGAAAGTTACAAGAAAATAATTTCATTTATAACACTCTGATATATTAAAAAAACTTCATCCTCATTTAAGTTTTATTTGAATCTAAAAGATGTAATTGTTATATGCAATGCAAAACCTCTTTTTTTTACAAGTATTAATATTAATTATTAAATATTATTTCAAGTATTGATTTCCTTCCTCGTGAATGCTTTCTTTGTGTTGTGCTATCATCATCATCATCATCATCATGTTCTGTCCAAATGGCATGGGGCTCATGCCTCTCTACAAATCTCAGACTTTGGTGTCCTAGATCAATTCTACTGTTGACATTGCCTCCATGTCACCATCTGTGACCATCAAGCCTCATTTCTCACAGTCTGGCTCTGCCTCTTCTACCACTGATCTTTCCTGTCATCACATTGTTCTCCAATGCCATCTTCTCTTTATGTGACCAAAGAACATTCACTGTCTCTTTTTTACACTTGTGAATGTTTTTCTACTTTCATTAGCCTATTCCTGGCATTCATTTTTAGTTTCTCTGGTTTCCAAAGTATTTGTCATTGTATCTGCTTTGACATTGTAACAATTAAAGCAGTTGGTACATTACCCGTATTTGCATTTTGAAATCCTATTTTTATTTCACTGTTCATTTTCCCATTATCTGTGAATGTACATGGTATTCTTTTGTATACAAGATATTTTAACTTCTTGACTTTGCAAAGACTTGTGTGGTCTACTTGACTATGAAGGAATTTTATTGTTCACTAACTTTCACTGTTTCTTCTTTTGCTTTGTTTAAATATCACATTATACCTCTGATTTGCAATATTAAGGATGTTTAAATGGTTTTGATGGGAAACTGATTTCTGTGTATATGATATCTAATTATCCAGGTCAGCATGGCTTAATGGCTAAGAACACATGTTCAACCCCTACACCGGACAGTTGGATTAAAATGTTGATGTATCGTCCTTGACTTGGGGGTGTAAATTACAACTTGCAGTGGGTTCGCCTGATGGCGAGGGACACTGCTAATAGGAAAGCTAATCCACACTGCAAAATTCTGTTCAGCATTACTAGAAGTAGTGTATATGGACTACGCCTGAGTTCAAAGCGAGCAAGCGCCAAAAAAAATGTAATGATCCTAGATGTGTAGAGTGTTGGCCTGCTTCATGACTATCTCTTACTCCATGTAACAGTGACAATTACCAGTTTCAAATGTTTCATGTTTGCTACAGTGTTGGCCTGCTTCATGACTATCTTTTACTCCATGTAACAGTAACAATTACCAGTTTCAAATGTTTCATGTTTGCTACAGTGTTGGCCTGCTTCATGACTATCTCTTACTCCATGTAACAGTAACAATTACCAGTTTCAAATGTTTCATGTTTGCTACAGTGTTAACCTGCTTCATGACTATCTCTTACTCCATGTAACAGTAACAATTACCAGTTTCAAATGTTTCACTTTTGCAGTTAATGATGTTATCTGCAATTAAATTTTAGATTAAAATAATAATAACAAAGAAACTATTTGTTTCCCCGCTGGATTTGACCTCAAGCATAGTTCACACACATGCTGCTCACTGCTATTTCTAGTACACCGGACTGATTTGTGTGTGTGGATTAGTATTCCCTATTCACCATCAGGCAAAACCACTATGAAATAGAGTTACTTGTAATTTACATCCCCAGGTCAAGGACAATGGACTGATGTAGGAGCTGAACCCACTACCTCGGCATCAGCACACCGGAAGTCCAAGAGCGAGAGCTCTGATCCATTTGGCCACATTAACTTCCAAAGAGACTGCGACAGGTATCACATGATGGTGTAGAAAGAAAGTAAGCTCAGTAAAGAAGTAGCTTTAGGAATTTGTGCATGAAATTATGCTAAGCCAGCCAACATGGAAAGTAACATGAAAAACCTGGTGAGGAGTTCTATTCCCATAGATTCAGTATTGAACCATTCCTTTCGTACATAATTTTTACCTGGTGGCAACCCTAGATGTTTATAGTTTTCACATGACATGGATGCCCTATTTAGCTCACGCTCATCAGCTGTCATAGCTTTAGCTTGAGCTTGCATGATATGTCGTTCTAACATGGCAATCTCATTCATGCGCTGCTGCCACTCAGTGGTAACCTATGGGAGTAGTAATTTAAAATAAGATAATCAATGATTAAGAAACAACTCATTATATAAACATGATCATCAAAAAGAGTTAGTTAGTCGTGGTTCTAACTTCACAGCAACGGGTCATCCCTATTACGTTCCGTTCCTGTGCCAGTGAATATCATACAAAATGCCCCTCACTGCCCAATGTGAAAAGTGGAAAAGACAGGAGTTTCAGCAAGCCAACAGCCTGCACAGGTACACCAGTGCATAAAGCCGCTGCCAGAATGCCAACACAAAAGACCTCCATGAAAAATACAGTTCACCATCGACAGAATCAGCAGTCACCAAAAGGACATCATTGACCCGGGTTTTATCCCATATGGCTCGGTCTCTTTCCACAGGGCAACCCACCAAAAGCGCTGCACAAAGCATGAATTCTGTAGTTCCAGTGATGACCCCCCAAAGTCTCAGAGAAAACATGCACTCGTGAACCGAAAAGGCAAACCAATCAATTCAGTAACAGCCAGCCACGATCGTTCTGAACATGCAGTTCACGCAAACAACCATGGACAGATGTAAAATCATTTCACATGAAATTCATAGCTCACAGTGTCATGCCATACACCCACACAGTAGCAGGATGACGGAGCCATGCACTACCAGACCAACATGAGGAAAATGCGAAATGCAAACTGTAGCCACAAGCATAAACACCCCAGAGGCCTTAACGGTTTAAATGCCTAACCGCCATGTTGTGAGAAAGTATTCATGAAGCATCTGTTTGTGGAATTCCTATAAGTCAAAATCTAGTTGAGAATTTCACTGCACACAAGCCAGTTGATGGAAAATGTATCAGTGTATTTATTGCTAGCACCACCATGCCTCACATCAACTCAGCAAAAGTGAATAACATTGTTGGGAATTCTGTAAAAAAAACTCAAGTCATCCGGTATGGAGCATCTTGTGCTATAGGAGATAACCTGATCATTATCTTGCAACTTAATGGATCACTAACAACTTGTATATGGAATGTCAATTATTCATCATCATGTAGCAGGTTTTTTGCAGAACATCGCTCTCATCACTGCTGGTCTAATAGTTTCTCAATGTCTGGTCATTTTGCCTGCCTCATGCACCCTCATGCTCCCTCAAGCACCCGCATGCACCCGCATACACCCTCATGCCACCTCACGCCCCCTTATGTACCCTCATGCCACAGAATGTCCCCTCATGCACACTCATGCACCCTCATGCACCCTCATGCACACTCATGCCCAAGGTGTCTGCAATGCCCTGTGTCCATCTTCATGCTGGTTGACCCAGCCTCATCTCTCAGAAACCATGCCTCCCATCATTGTTCTCTCAGAAACCATACCTCCCATCACTGTTCTTTTCAAGCCATTGTGATGTTTAATATGGCTAAAGTATTCATGATTCCAAGAAATAATACTGTTTTTGAGCCAGAATTCTTAGAATTTCAGATCTTGTAGAATACCAGTATTTTTCTTCTTCTTAGTTCATGATATTCTGAGAAGTTTTCTGTTGTTTCACCACCAATCCAGAAGTCAAAAGTTGAACAAGGTCCAATGGTAAGTGCAATGTCAAGTCACAATTTGTCCTCACTTCTGCTGGTTGTTGGGTGTGGCCCAGATCCTTCTCAAGTTTGGAGATAGTCATGAGTATTACCAATGCCTTTTAGGCAATCTTTTTTGTATCATGAGGAACAGACAATAACAGATGGTAAAATGGCATAAAGTTATAGGAAACATTCAACTCACGAGTGGGGTTTGGGTTGGTGCAGGCCAGAGCATATTCTACTAACTGATGGATATTGAACCTATACCTTAGGTGGCCCCAAACTGCTCCCAACCTAGAGCACCAGGCACTCAGATGCACTCATAGCAAACTTAGAAATGGGTCACCACAAGATGGTATTGCTATGGACATATTTGTATAGAATTAGACATTTGGGGAAAAAAGGATATAAGAAGAATTAGAATGAAGAAATTGTGGTGGTGCTGGAGAAGTAGCACCAGCTTAATTTCATGGAAGTGAATCATTAGTTGTACAGGTAAAAGAAATCAACTGAGACCATAGAACATTTTATAGAAATTGTCTGAATTGTACAAATACTATGGACAGCCAAAGTGAGTAATGAATATATGCATATTCTAGATAAAAGTTTCTTTCTGTGCCTGACTGACTGCCTATCTGCCTCTCTCTCTTTCTTTCTCTCTCTCTCTCTCTCTCTCTCTCTCTCTCTCCCTCCCTCTCTCTCTCTCTCTGTTCTTATATGCTCTATAGTTATATAATTGACAAGGGTTTCCTATATTCCACGTACCAACCTTTAACAAGTTTTTCACATAGTGCTGATGGTATGCGTCATTACTTTCTTTAGAAATTCTCAGATTGTTGATCATGTCTGGCCTAATAGCTTCACGAGTATACAGATCTCTAAATGACCTAGCAAGTACATGACGAACATCTTGTGAATGAGCAGCTGAAGGTGGCATGTAGTGCATAGGCGTTTCTGGCAGATTTAGATTATCTCGATTTGTTGGTACATTCATTTTGTGTGTTCACATACACAAATAACACAATGTCTTGACTTTTTTTTAATTGCTCCAAACAGTCACAGCTTTAATGAAACACAATTTTGATTATATCTGGAAAAAAAAA
>JACEFZ010020038.1:0-20000 GCA_014155875.1 Cepaea nemoralis
ATCAAAAAAAATTTTAGCCAAAAAAATTTGGGGGTTGAAAAAATTTTTTTAAAATTTGGGTTTTGGGTTAAAAATTTTAAAAATGTGTCGAAAAAAAAATCTTCCAAAAAAAAATAAACAAAAAGCAAGTAACAAAAAACAAACCTTACACGATGACCCGTATAAACGTTCTGAAAAAGGGTCTTTTGGCCAATTCCCCGGCATAAATTATTTCTTTTGTTACGTTTTTGAAAAAGGAATTTTTTAAAAGCCTTAAAAGTCAAAGGGGGACTTTTTCCCCGGTTTTTTTATCCCAAGGGCCTCTTTAAAGGGAAAAGCCGAAAAAAAGGAAAAAACCCCGGGTTTTTTTAAAAAAAAAAAAAAAAATTTTTTTTTCCCCCCAAAACCCAAAAAAAAAAAAAATTTTTTTTTTTTTTTTTTTAAAAAAAAAAAAAAAAAAAAAAAATTTTTTTTAAAAAATTTTTAAAAAAAAAAATTTTCTTTTTTTTTTTAAAGGGTTTTTTTTAAAATTATTTTATTTTTTTTAAAAAATTATTTTAAATTTTTTTAACTTTTTTTTAAAAATATAAAATTTAAATTAATTTTTATTATATTTTTTAAAATTTTTTATAAAAATTTTTTAGATTTGGGTCTTTTCCCTTTTTTGGGGGGGCCCCCTTTTGGTTAAATGCGGGTTTTGTACGTGTTTTTAAAAAAGGGTTCGTGTTTTTTAGGGGTTCGGTTTTCCCCCCCCGAGCATTGGGGTAAAACCGGTGCAATGAATCACCCTGTATTTTTAAGCGATTTTAAAAAAACCCCAATTTAAAAAAAACAAAGAATTAAAAAAATTTTCCGGGAAAAAAAATTGGAAATATAATCCCCCTTTTTAAAAAGGGGGGGTAATTCCCCTATTGGGGTTGTGTTTTTTGGTTTTTTTTGGATTTCCCCAAATTTTTTGTTGTGTCTTGTTTAAAATTTTTTGTTGTTGGAAAAAAATTAAAAAAGCAAATAAAAAAAATTTAAACCCCCAAATTTTAATTTTTGGGGAATTTGCGTTCGTTTTTGCCCTTTTTTCCCCCCTCTTTATTCCATTTTGGAAAAAAAAACCCTTGGTTTTGCCCCCCAACTTTTCGCCGGTTCGGGGGTTTCAAAAATCTTAAAAATTTTGCCACAAAAGGGAATGTGACTCCCCTTCCCAAAATTTTGCCCTTCCTCCTTTCCCAGCCCCTTCCCTGCAAAAACTTGAAAAAGTGAAAAAAAAAATTTCCCTTTGGGGTGTTTTAAATTTAAAATAAATTTTCTTTTTCAAAAAAGTACGAAATGCATCATGTTTGTTAACTCTATGATTGCTAATAAGAAAATGTTCCTTGATGGCAGAATTAGCCGTTTTATGATCTGTCGACTGCACAGGGATTCTCCGTGGCGAAGTGATAAAGCCGATTGACTCGGACTCCGAATGTTGTGGGTTCGATTCCGGGCCGCGTTCTTCGATTCACGAGTGCATTTTTTTCGGAGAATACTGGGGTTCGTCGCTGGAGCTACGGAGTTCGTGCTATGTGCTACGCTTTCCACGCTGCGAAAAGAGACTGAGCCATATATGATAAAAACCCGATGCAATGAAATCCAAAATGTCTACTTTTAAGCGATTTTAAACAGCGATTCCTTAAAACTAAACATAATATTAATTATCTGAAAGCACAACTGGTATCATAAAAATTCCCCTACCTGTGGTAATTACCATAGGTAATTATAATTGCCATATCAAAACGTAGTTATAGTGAGTAGCATATTGTTGATTATTGCACATTTTCCATGCATGTTAATACATATTGTTTCTGTTGTTGTCGTTGCTGTCTAAGATTAGCTTCATAAGTGATGTATGCATGAAATAATGTATGAGAGCAGCGAGATGAGAAGGGCAGGATGTCAGACGGGCCTGCGTGCCCAATTCTTAACCCTTTGAAAAGAAAGTTTGTTCGTTCGTTCGTTCGTTCATTCATACGTTCGTTCGTTCATTCGTTCGTTCGTTCATCTCCAACTTTCCCCTTGTGTTGCCTTACTCCAACTTTCCCATTATGTCGACTTATGTTGACGTACTCCAACTTTCCCGCTGTGTCCACGTACTCTAACTTTCCAATTGTGTTGACGTACTCCAACTTGCCTATCATGTCGACGTACTCCAACTTTCCGAAGATGTCGACATACTCCAACTTTTCTATTATGTCGACATGCTCCAACTTTCCCATTATGTCTACATACCCCAACTTTCCGATTATGTCGACTCCAACTTTCCCATTATGTCGACATACTCCAAACTTCCCAATATGTCGGCTTATGTCGACGTACTCCAATTGTCCCGCTGTGTCGACGTACTCTAACATTCCAATTGTGTTGAGGTACTCCAACTTGCCTATTATGTCGACGTACTCTAACATTCCAATTATATTGACATACTCCAATTTCCCATTGTCGACATACTCCAACAATCCCATCATGTTGACATACTCCAACTTTCTCATTATGTCGACATACTCCAACTACTCTATTATGTCGATATGGTCCAACTTCCCCATTATGTCTGTGTCAGGGTCTTAAACTTGGCTCGCTCACCTAACAGTGTGAGACAGTACAAATACAACGTGATTTAACGTAAGACTCAACAACACACCGTTCGATGGATTTATTCACATATTAAATACGGAACGATGTTCACAACAAGATATATACTGGATGTTTCAATATACACTTACACAATACAGCTCACAACGTCTCACTCTCAAGATGTCCAGACACTCGACTTTCAGCACAGATACCACACAACGCCTTTCTCTCTTCACACGTCTGTCCGAGTCGAAGTCCCCAAGCTGTCTGCCGCTAACTCGCAACTCGCCTCTCACCTCAGGTGACGTCACGAGGCATGCGTGCGTTTAGCGTCGTCCTTGCTTGACCACTGGTCGCTTGTCAGCCAGCAGTCTTGCAGGCCGGTAATCACTATCCGCCTGGCGGCGTAACGAAGTTACGGCGTCCCTTCTGGGAGCTAAGTCGCCTGGCGGGCGTAACGATGTCACTGCATCTCTGTCTCCTTTCTGGACTCTGACACGCTCCCCCGGCAACTTCATGAAAGATGTCATCTTTCATGTCTCATATATATACATAATGGGTTAATATTTAAACCTTGTCAGAGTCTACCCTTTTGTTGTTATATACACATGCAAATAAATACACATATGCCATAGAAATATATAAGAAATGTACATTGCAATCAACGACATGTGGTGTTCAACCTTTAACACTTGTCAGGTTTCATCCTCTTGATGGCTGACTACCTCAATTGCATTATGCGACCCAGTCAGATCAGTAGTACCAGCTTCACGCATCTACCTCGCAGCAATTTGAAAAAAAAGTAATAATATGGTTCTTGAAACAAAAACCATCTAGCCAGACTGATATACGACTTTTATAAGTCGTATAAAACGCTCAAACCCTGCCCTTATTTGGTCAGTAGCTCTCGTGTTGGTCTGCAACGTTGGCACCCTTTGCCATGCTCATTAGATGTCTACCTGTAGTGTTGACAATCTGGCAACAGCATGTCTATTTATACGCAACACATTAATGGATACATTTCAGATTATGGCCCTTTGTGTAGGGATGTAATAACACACAAATGAAAGGGAAATAATTTTAACATTCATGAAATACAATAATTTACAATAATTCTATTATTTCTTAGCGTCATTGCTTGACGTTTCTTCATATTAACGAGAAAAAGTCGGTAATATGAATACATAAATCAAGATATGATTCTAAGATTACACTACATAAATAAATAAACACACAATTCGTGTATTACATTTTATAGATTCCTAAACATTTTAGAATCGTCATAAATGTATGAACTTTTATTTGTCGTCTGCTACTTTTACTCTAAATTCCTAACTAATCCGGAAGTACACACGAACATTAAATCAGCTGATGTAGAAGCTTGCAGAACACACTTGTTCCGGTTTGATGTAGTTACGGAAAGTACCTTTCTTACAGTTCATGTGTTTAGATGTTTCACAAAACCTTCTGGATTACGATCGACTGTTCATGTGTTTCACTACCGAACATTATGGATTTCGGTTAACTGCAATGGAGTAGCTGTCACTGTTCAGTTTACACGTTCGCACACGTCATTAAAATATCCCTGGAATTATCCACTTGCAGAATGTCACTGTTACATTGGATAGTTCGCTTAAGGTAAGTTCTTTGAGCGAATGTGACACTGTTGTTGTTGGTAATATATACAATTAATAAAGTTCGCTTTCTACCACACACTACACAATTATACAGGACAATCACTACATGAATTAGTAAAATAAGAATACTATTTATAATGGGGGTAACCCCTATCACATCACATTATAGACAATGCACAGCTTTTTGTGAATAGAAAAACAATTATTCACTCAATAATGGCTGTGTCGGTCTGAGTGTATTTGCACACACTGCACTCAGACATTGGTGCTTACTGGGTCGGTCGGACAACGGGACAAAAGATCGGCAATCGAATTGGTTCTGCCTGGAATATGTCGAACCTCAAAGCTATAATCTTGAAGCTTCAAGACCAGCGTGCTACCATATGATTTGAGGGTATTCCTGAATTTATAAAACGCAACGGGCTGCTGTCAGACTCCACGATGAAGTGCCGTCCTAGAAGAAATCTGGATAATTTGGTTATACCCACCACTAAAGCTAGGGCTTCCAACTGAGGAATGGACCAAGCCCGTTCTCTGGCTTTTAGTTTTCTGGATACGAAGTACACTGGGTGTAGTATGTTATTGTACTCTTGTAACAAGACTGCTCCAATCGCCACGGAGCTAGCATCTGTACGCAATCTGAAAGGTAAACGAAGGTTGGGCAATTTCAGGATAAGATTGTTGACACTATTATCAGAAAAACACGCAAGTACTTTATTAAATGCAATTTTTAGGCATTCATTGTGTACAATTTTCTCCGGTTTTTCTTTTGTTAGTAAATTAGTAAACACTTCGGTCAGTTCGGAAAACTCAGGAATGAACTGCCGGTAGTAATTTATCAATCCCAAAAGACTTCTGACTTGTTTCTTAGTAGTCGGAAGTGATAGTTTTAAATTTTGGACACAATTTTATCGTCTGTCATGACAAAGCCATTGGATATTTTGTACCCCAAGAAAGTTATTTCCTGGTAGGCTATGTCTACTTTCGCAGGCTTTACAGTCAGTCCGTGCTGTCTAATACGTTCAAATGTCTGTCCTAACGTCTTAATGTGCTCTGTCATCGTCTCTGTGTGAACACAGATGTCGTCGATATAGCAAATTATGTTAGGAATGTCTACAAGAAGAAGTCGTGTCATACGAACGAAGGTGGCGGGGGCATTAACAAGCCCAAATGGAAGTTTGCACCATTCGTACAGTCCCCACGGTGTGGCAAATGCTGTCAAATGTCTGCTCTGTTCGTCTACTTCTATCTGATAATATCCTTTAGTCATATCTAACGTCGAAAAGAACCTAGCGTCTGTCAGTTCTGTCAGAAGATCGTCAGTGTTTGCCATTGGCTCCAAATCAAGAACAGTAATTTTATTTAGCTTCCTATAGTCAATGCACAGTCTTAATTGTATTGTCCTTTTTCCGTATTATCACCATTGGCGATGAGAAGTCTGACTGGGATCGTCTGATGATGTTGTTTTTCTCTAAGTTGATTATTTCTTGGTGCAAATGTTCTTTGTAGTGCAATGGGATGGTGTATGGTCTGCATCTTATGGGTGTGTTTGATGTGAGTGTGATGTGATGCTGTACTAATTCTGTTTGTCCTGGGTTGTTGGAAAAGATGGTGTTGTACTGCTGTATAAGCTGTTTGCAACTGTTTGTCTCTGCTTGAGTTAACTTTGGATTGATTTTGATATCCTTCAAGCAGCTAGTCGTGTCTAATGTAGGTGTTGGAATCTCGTCACTAGCATCGTCGTCTTCGTGATCTATTATCACTGTACACGCTGTCGTATCGTCTTGTTCGTTGTCTCTGTTGTGGTATGGTCTTAGCATATTTATGTGATATATTTTGTGTTTGTCTTTTATTAGGATTTCGTAGTCTACAGGTGAAATCTGTCTCGTCACTTTGAAAGGTCCCTGCCAAGAATCAGTCAATAAGTGTCTGTCACTAGGTAGTAGAAGAAGAACGTCCTGTCCAGGTGTCAACGTTATTGTCCTGTTACCTTTGTCAGCATACTGTCTATAAGTAGCACCAGATAGTTTTAGTGCATTCTTTGCAATAATACATGATTTGATGATTCTTTCACGCAATGATGTAACATATACGTATGATGATATGGGTTTAAGTACTGGAGTAGAGTCAGTTAACATTTGGTGATAAATGGTCAATGGGCCGCGTGGTTTGGCACCATAGATAAGTTCAAAAGGAGAGAAACCGGTACTAGCATGTGGTACCTCGCGATAAGCAAAAAGAATAGCTGGTAGATATAAATCCCAGTTATTGGGGTGCTCTTGCGTTACTTTTGCAAGCATATGCTTTAGATCCCCGTTAAATTTTTCTATTACTCCGCTACTGTGAGGATGGTACGGGGAATTGAAACATTGCTTCACTCCCAACATTTTGGTGAAAGCCTGAGTAGATGCGGCAATAAACTGAGTGCCCCTATCAGATTGGATAGTATCTGGAAAACCCATCCTAGAAAAAATATGGAAGAACACTTCCATTATGTCATTGGCAGTTATGTTCTTTAGCGGAATCGCTTCTGGCCAGCGACTACATTGATCAATGACAGTTAGAATAAATTTATTCCCTCTAGTTGTTGTATGATTGAGAGGGCCCACTATGTCAACCGATAGTTTTTCAAAAGGTCGACTGGCTAAGTCAGTGACTTGTAACTTTGCCTGTGGGTGTTTACCTTTTTTTATCCAGTTTCTGGCAGGTGTCACAACTTCTGCAATATGCTTTAATGTCATTGCAAAATTTGGGCCAATGAAACTGTGTCAATAATCTAGATCTGGTCTTAACGTATGCCATGTGCCCTGCAAGAGGTATATCGTGGGCAAGATGTAAGGCTTGCTTGCGATAACTTGTTGGCAAAACAGTTTGCTCTGTGGTGTTGTCACCTTTGGTGTAATACCTGGTGAGTATATCATTTTTCACAGCAAAATGCCATTTTGCATTCTTGGTTACCTTTGGCTTTTGGCCGATCAGATTAAAGTATTTTGACAATGAAGGATCAGCTTTTTGTGCTGTTACAAATGTTTCCTTCATAGTGTTTGTAGGTAGTGTTACTGGGCTGAGTGATTGTATAGCCTCAGTTTGCTTACTTTCATCTTGCACTCTAGCAGTAGCTCTAGTTACTGCGTTCACACATTCAATGATATCAGATGATGATGGAACAATGGTATCAATGATGTCATGAGAACTTAGTGCTACATTAGCTACCATACAATCAATAGGTGGTGTGACATTTTCAATGATGACATTTGATGTTGATGTTATGTTATCATCAATACATAGAGATGTTATGTCATGAGGTTTATCATTCACCTCAGGTAAATTTCCAATAATTACATCACACACTGGGTTTGTTAATACAGCGCACTTTACTTTCCCAGTGTGGAAAGGTGTTTCAATATATGCCCATGCTAATGGGTATTTCTCAATATTGCCTGAGAATGTTCTGCATGTTACGTGCCTGCCTGTATAGTCTGTAGGCATTATGAATGTTCTTTTCAGACCAATGAGTGAACTGCCTGTATCACGAAGGACTGTAGCAGACTTGCCATTCACATATCCGTGATGGATGTTTATTCTGCCTTTTGAATCTACTACCAAATTAGCTTCTTCATTGGCAATAGGGATGGCATGACCGCATGTTAAAATACCATCTTCATAAAAGGTGTTACAAACAGAGCATTTGTTTGCGCTGAATATGTCAAAAGCCTGTGCTGAGTTCACAGGATGTTTCTCTGGCTCTTCTTCTTCAGACGCCGAACTATCAAACAAGGCGGCATTTGCTTTGTTGGTCATATGCCTGCCCTTACAATCTTTCCGATGGTGTCCGTACGCCTTACAGAGGAAACATTTACGCAAACTTTTGAAGGATTTACGCTCCTTATCTTGTCTGTTTACCATGTTTAGTAGGTAAGTATGATAGCCAGGGTTTTTATCACACATCTCAGTCTGATGATGAGAATATTTACAATAATTGCAATGGTATAACTTCTCAGAAGTAGGTCTATGAGGTTTCTGCCTACTATAGGGTTTGTCATAGTTAGCCGCTGCTACAAAGTTAATGTCAGTAGCTTCAGTGGCAAAGCAATGTTTGTTGGCTGTGTAGTACGCCGAACCACGTCTTTCAATCTCATCCACACTAGTGCATTCATTCTCTAACAAAAATTTAGAAAATGCTGAAGGAATCGATGATACAATTTTGTCTCTAATGATTAGATCTTCTAATCTCTGATAATTGTTGTCAATTTTAGCTGCTGAAGTCCATTTGGTGAATATATCTCGGACTAAGCAGAGGTAATCAGAGAACGTTTGAGTCGGTTTTGGGCTCAACTTACTGAATTGTTCTCTGTAACCTGCCTCATCTAACATAAAATGTGCCATAATCTTAGATTTCAGATAATGGTAATCTTTTCTGAGGTCTTTGGGGATGGTTTCAATTACTTTAAGAGGTTCCCCTGACAAACTCCTCATGTACACAATATTCCATTCAGACAGTGGAACTTGATAATGTTCCATTAAAGTTTCAAAATTTTGGGTAAAAGGCTGCAATGCAGTCACCCGAGGTATAGTTACGTACAATACCTTGATATTTCTTGTACTGGTTTTCTTTCTCCAGTCTTTCAGATTTCTTAGACTCTTTGTTAATGGCAGTCTCAGTGTCAAGTTGTTTCATCTTCAACTGTAACTCCAGTTCTTCTCTCTTACTCTGAGCTGCTATTTCCGCTTTCTTTAGTTCTGTTTCGTTTTCGATCTCAGCCTGCTTTAAGGCTGTTTCTGCTTTCTTAAGTTCACTATCTAATTCGGCTTGCTTTGTCTTAGCAGCCAGTTCTAATTCGGCTTGCTTTGTCTTTGCAGCCACTTCTGCTTGTTTTAAAGCTGTGTCTGCCTCTACTTGTTTGGCAGCCATTTCTGCCTGCTTTAATGCTCTTTCAGCCGCTCTTTCATCGCGTTCATTAGCTTTCTCCTGTACTAGTAGGTATTCAGAGTATTTCTGTTCACTCCACCGTGTTAATTCATCACCATGTAACTGTAATTTTATCCCCATATCAATGAAATCAAATAATGAAGACATGATGGACAATGTCAATGAAATACCAGCCACACAAAATATGTTATAAGTGGTTAGTAAATGAACAATTTACAATCGATTTCTATTGACGATGCGTGCCTAAAATTGCATAGTTAAAGTATGTGAAAAGAAAAAATATACTCAAGTGCCCTGGATGCGGTGAAGAATGGTTGGAAATCGGGCTAGGAACTGTAGGGTCGTTACTTCAAAACCACGAATGACCTCTACGGCAAGGTTTCGGATGGTACGGAAAAACCTGCTTTGTTTTTGGAGAGAAATAAATTAATGTCTATTCGTTGGTGTGTGCCTGCTTGTCACTAAGTATTGATTAGGTTTGTATGGCGTTGAGTGTAGTTGTAGGTCGTAAGTTTGTCTGTCAACAATTTTTTTTTTTCAAAACAAGTTACTTTCTTTCCAAACACTTTTCGCGTTCCACAACTCAATGCACAAAGACAATCTACACTTATGTTAACACTTTACAACATTGATGATACATCACTTACATCAAGATAACATTCAGTAAGGACATAGACATCAAGTTTACAAGATGGCGACAAGGTCAAAATGGCGACAAGATCACAATGTCGACAAGGTCAAAACGGTGACAAGTTTCACAAATCACAAATGTTTGACACGGTTACACAATCAAACAATATGTATGCATTGTACGTTTACAAATAGTCTTACACATGTTTAAACAATGTAGTTAATAATGAAAATGAGCCTTCCACGATCACATTTACATGTACTATAAAGTTTGACAAAAATTTCACGTTTACAAACTCTAGTTTTAAATCGTTAATCACTAAAACACGTTCATATCAAAGCCGGACGAATGCCACCACGTCCACACATGTCAGGGTCTTAAACTTGGCTCGCTCACCTAACAGTGTGAGACAGTACAAATACAACGTGATTTAACGTAAGACTCAACGACACACCGTTCGATGGATTTATTCACATTAAATACGGAACGATGTTCACAACAAGATATATACTGGATGTTTCAATATACACTTACACAATACAGCTCACAACGTCTCACTCTCAAGATGTCCAGACACTCGACTTTCAGCACAGATACCACACAACGCCTTTCTCTCTTCACACGTCTGTCCGAGTCGAAGTCCCCAAGCTGTCTGCCGCTAACTCGCAACTCGCCTCTCACCTCAGGTGACGTCACGAGGCATGCGTGCGTTTAGCGTCGTCCTTGCTTGACCACTGGTCGCTTGTCAGCCAGCAGTCTTGCAGGCCGGTAATCACTATCCGCCTGGCGGCGTAACGAAGTTACGGCGTCCCTTCTGGGAGCTAAGTCGCCTGGCGGGCGTAACGATGTCACTGCATCTCTGTCTCCTTTCTGGACTCTGACAGTCTGCATACCGAAACATTCCGATTATGTCGACTACAACATCCCCATTATGTCGACATACTCCAACTTTCACAATATGTCGACTTATGTTGGCGTACTCCAAATTTCTCATTAAGTCGAAGTACTCAACTTTCCCGCTGGGTCGACGTGCGTAACTTTCCATTTGTGGTGACGTACTCCAACTTGCCTATTATGTCGACGTACTCCAACTTTCCCATGAAGTCGACATACTCCACCTTTCCCAATATGTCGACATACTCCAAATTGCCCATTATGTTGACATACTCCAAATTTCCCATTCTGTCGACATACTCCAACATTCCCGTTATGTCGACGTACTCCAATTTTCCCATTATGTCGACCTACTCCAATTTCCCAATGTCGTCATAATCCAACTATCCCATCATGTTGACATACTCCAGCGTTCCCATTATGTCGACATACTCCAACTTTCCCAATATATCAACATACTCTAACTTTCCCATTATATCGATATTCACAAGCTTTCCCATTATGTCGACATACACAAATTTTTCCAATTGTTCGACATAGATCAACTTTGCCATTATATCGAAATACTGCAACCTTCCAATTATGTCGGCAAACTCTAACTTTCCCAATATGTCAACATACTCCAAATTTCCCATTATGTTGACATGCTGCAAATTTCCCATTCTGTCGACATACTCGTTGTGTTGACGTACTCCAATGTTCCCATTATGTCGACCTACTCCGATTTCCCATTGTCGTCATAACCCAACTATCCCATCATGTTGACATACTCCAGTTTTCCCATTATATCGACATACTCCAGCTTTCCCATTATGTCGACATAGACAAACTTTCCAATTATTTCGACATACACAACTTTCCCATTATATCGAAATACTCCACCTTTCCCTTTACGTTGACAAACTCAGACTGTCCCATTATGTCGGCAAACTCTAACTTTCCTAATATGTCGAAATACTCCAACTTTTCCAATATGTTGACATACTCCAAATTTCCCATTATGTTGGCATGCTAGAAATTTCCCATTCTGTCGAGATACTCCAAAATTCCCGTTGTGTCGACGTACTCCAATTTTCCCATTATGTCGACCTACTTTAATATCCCATTGTGGTCATAATCCAACTATCCCAGCATGTTTACATACTCCAGTTTTCCCATTATGTCGATATACTCCAATTTTCCCATTATGTCGACCTACTCCAAATTCCCATTGTCGATTTACTCCAACTATCCCATCATGTTGACATACTCCAACTTTCTCATTATGTCGACATACTCCAACTTTTCTATTGTGTCGACATGCTCCAACTTTCCCATTATGTCGACATACCACAACTTTCTGATTATGTCGACTCCACCTTTCCCATTATGTTGACATACTCCAACTTTCATAATACGTCGACTTATGTTGGCGTACTCCAAATGTCGCATTATATCGAAGTATACCAACTTTCCCGCTGGGTCGATGTACTCTAATTTTCCATTTGTGTTGACGTACTCCAACTTGCCTATTATGTCGACGTACTCCAACTTTCCCATGAAGTCGACATACTACACCTTTCACAATATGTCAACATACTCCAAATTGTCCATTATATTGACATACTCTAAGTTTCCCATTCTGTCGACATACTCCAACATTCCCGTTGTGTCGACGTACTCCAATTTTCCCATTATGTCGACCTACTCCAATTTCCCATTGTCCTCATAATCCAACTATTCCATTATGTCGACATACTCCAACTTTCCCAATATGTCAACATAATCTAACTTTCCCATTATGTCGATATACACAAACTTCCCCATAATGTCGACATACTCCAACTTTCTCATTATGTTGTCACAAACAAATTGTTCCAATTGTTTCGACATACATCAATTTTCCCATTATATCGAAATGCTCTAACTTTCCCATTATGTCGGCGAACTCTAACACTCCCAATATGTCGACATACTCCAACTTTCCCAATATGCCGACATACTCCAAATTTCCCATTATGTTGTTATGCTCCCAATTTCCCATTCTGTCGACATACTCCAACATTCCCGTTGTGTGGGCGTACTCCAGTTTTCCCATTATGTCGACATACTCCAATTTTTCCATTATGTCGACCTACGCCAATTTCCTATTGTCGACATACTCCAACTATCCCATAATGTTGACATACTCCAACTTTCCCAATGTGTCGATATACACAAGCTTTCCCATTATGTCGACATACTCCAACTTTCCCATTATGTCGACATAATCAAATTTTTCCAATTATTTCGACATACATCAACTTTACCATTATATCGAAATACTTCAACTTTCCCATTATGTCGGCAAACCCTAACTTTCCCAATATGTCGACATACTCCAACTTCCCCAATATGTCGACATACTCCAAATTTCCCATTATGTTGACATGCTCCACATTTCCCAATCTGTCGACATAGTCCAACATTCCCGTTGTGTCGACGTACTCCAATTTTCCCATTATGTCGACCTACTCCAACTTCCCAATGTCGTCATAATCCAACTATCCCATCATGTTGACATACTCCAGTTTTCCCATTATGTCGACATAGACAAACTTTCCAGTTATTTCGACATACGTCAACTTTCCCATTGTATCGAAATACTCCAACTTTACCTTTACGTTGACACACTCAGACTTTCCCATTATGTCCGGAAACTCTAACTTTCACAATATATCAAGATACTCTAAATTTCCCATTATTTTCGATATTCACAAGCTTTCCCTTACGTCGACATACACAAATTTTTCCCAAATTGTTTCGACATACATAAATTTTTCCATTATATCGACATACTGAAACCTTTCCCAATCATGTCGGCAAACTCTAACTTTCCCAATATGTCAACAAAACTCCAAATTTCCCATTATGTTGACATGCGGGCAAATTTCCCATTCGGGTCGACAGGGACTCGTTGTGTTGACGTACTCCAATGTTCCCTTATGTCGACCTACTCCGATTTCCCATTGTCGTCATAACCCAACTATCCATCATGTTGACATACTCCAGTTTTCCCATTATGTCGACAAACTCCAACTTTCCCATTGTGTCGACATAGACAAACTTTCCAGTTATTTCGACATACGTCAACTTTCCCATTGTATCGAAATACTCCAACTTTACCTTTACGTTGACACACTCAGACTTTCCCATTATGTCCGCAAACTCTAACTTTCCCAATATATCAACATACTCTAAATTTTCCATTACATCGATATTCACAAGCTTTCCCATTATGTCGACATACACAAATTTTTCCAATTGTTTTGACATACATCAACTTTGCCATTATATCGAAATACTGCAACCTTCCAATTATGTCGGTAAACTCTAACTTTCCCAATATGTCAACATACTCCAAATTTCCCATTCTGTCGACATACTCGTTATGTTGCCGTACTCCAATGTTCCCTTTAGGGCGACCTCCCTCCGATTTCCCATTGTCGCCCTAACCCCCCTACCCCTCATGTTGACATACAGTACATTAGCCATTATGTTGACATGCTAGAAATTTCCCATTCTGTCGAGATACCCCAAAATTCCCGTTGGTGAGGGTACTCCAATTTTCCCATTATGTCGACCTACTTTAATATCCCATTGTGGTCATAACCCAAAACAAATCCCAGCATGTTGACATACTCCAGTTTTCCCATTATGTCGATAAAACCCCAAATTTTTCCCATTATGTCGACCTACCCCAAATTTTCCCCCTTGTCGATTTACTCCCAACTTTTCCCATCATGTTGAAATACTCCAACTTTCTCATTTGTCGACATACTCCAATTTTCCCCATTATGAGACATACTCCAATTTTCATAATATGTCGACTTATGTTGGCGTACTCCAAATTTCGCATTAATCAAAGTATTCCAACTTTCCAGCTGGGTCGACGTACTCTAATTTTCCATTTGTGTTGACGTAATCCAACTTGCCTATTATGTCGACGTACTCCAACTTTCCCATGAAGTCGACGTACTACAACTTTCACAATATGTCAACATACTCCAAATTGTCCATTATGTTGACATACGCAAAATTTTCCCCATTCTGTCGACATACCCCAAACATTCCTTTGTGTCGACGTACCCCAAAATTTTCCTTTTTATGTTGACCTACTCAAATTTTCCCCCTTGTCCTCATAATCAACTATCCATTATTTTCCGACATACTCCATCTTTCCCAATATGTCAACATAATCTAACTTTCCCATTATGTCGATATACACAAACTTTCCCATTATGTCGACATACTCCAACTTTCTCATTATGTCGACAAAAAACACTTTTTTCCCAAATTGTTTCGACATACATAAATTTTCCCATTATATCGAAATGCCCCTAATTTTCTCATTATGTCGGCGAACTCTAACTTCCCAATATGTCGACATACTCCAATTTTCCCCAATTGCCGACAACTCCAAATTTCCATTATGTTTTATGCTCCCAATTTCCCAATCTGTCAAATAGCCCAAAATTTCCCGTTGTGTCGACGTACTCCAATTTTCCCATTATGTCGACCTACTCCAACTTCCCAATGTCGTCTTTAACCCAAACTATCCCATCATTTTTACATACTCCGTTTTCCCATTATGTCGACAAACTCCAACTTTCCCCATTAGTCGACATAGAAAATTTTTTCCAGTTATTTCGACATACGTCAACTTTCCCATTGTATCGAAATACTCCAACTTTACCTTTACGTTGACACACTCAGACTTGCCCATTATGTCCACAAACTCTAACTTTCACAATATGTTGACATACTCCAACTATCCCATTATGTCGACGTACTCCAAATTTCCCATTATGTCGACTTATGTTGACGTACTCCAACTTTCCAATTATGTCGACGTACTCCAACTTTTCCACTATGTCAACCTACTCCAAATTTCCCTTTGTGTCGACGTATTCTAACTTTCCAATTGTGTTGGCGTACTCCAACGTTCCATTTATGTTGACGTACTCCAACTTGCCCATTATATCGACGTACTCCAAATTGCCCATTATGTTGACATACTCCACATTTACCATTCTGTCGACATACTCCAACATTCCCGTTGAGTCGACGTACTTCAATTTTCCCATTATGTCGACCTACTGCATTTTCAGATTTTCGCCATACTCCAACTATCCCATCATGTTGTCAACTCCAATTTGGGGTTCATTATGCCCTACTCTCTAACTTTTCTATTTTGTCGACATGCTCCAACTTTTCCATTATGTAGACGTACTCCAACTTTCCCATGATGTCGACTGTCATATAACTTCCCTGGGGTGAAGGGAACAGGCTATCGTCTTTATTAATTAAGATCCATTCACACATTATATTTTAAAATTTTTTTATATATGTATATTTTAAAATGGGGGATGACTTCAGATCTGGGACTGGACACTTTCAGTCTGCAAACGCCGCCAGTCCTGGATACCTATCTCTCTCCAACCAACCAAGGGATGTTACCTTTAAAATTTTCGTCCTGAATAAATGATGCAACTCGGTATCTACAAACTCAGAACAAAAGTGTTTTTTAAACAAAAGGAAAAGAAAATGTGGATGTAGTGCAGATCTGCCTGGTGTGCTAGTTGCTACTAGATAGTTAGCTGAGGCAGCAGATAAAAAATTCTTCATAGTACAATGCCAACGCCTCACACCACCATGAATGGTACTTAGCTAGTGTCTCTCGCAGCAGGTCCTCAGTTTTTCGACCAGATAGCACCTCCTCCGAGCCGACATAAAATCAGGCTAATGGCCGTGGAACACCAACATATGTCCAAAATAGTACCTGATTTTCATCCTCATCCGATCATGTAGGTGCCTCTATAACAGGTTTACTTTTTCTTAATTTCGTTGCTTTTCCCAAAAGTGGCACCAACTCAACAATATATTGATAGAAACACAGTTCCTGAATTAAAGTTCATCGAAGCACACTGTCCAGTGCTAATTGTTCATTGCCAGAGTCACGATTGTCTAAAGTCTTGGGGTATATTCATGATCAGGCAAAAATCCATGTGAACGAAGTGTGGTTGATATCATCAATATTTGGGAGTGCTCGAAAAGTAAAGAGTGGCACATCCGGGCATCACACGAACAGCTATTGCCCAGATGTTGTTTCTATCATAAACTGGTTGATTAGTAATCTTGGGGTTACTGTGAGGATATAGACGACTGACCGGGTAGTGGGCAGTATGATCACCTCACGTTGTGGTTTGTCCGACTGCTGATGCTGGCACAGAATGTGGTTTTTCTGACTGTCCATCATTCCTCTCCGGAAGGTAGAATCCGGAACAAAATGACCAGGCCAAAACCCCCGGTGAGAACCCCGTGACCAAGACTCATCATATGGGAATAGACATCCTCATGGTGCTCAGAGAGTGAACAAATCCCTAAAATGGGTGGGGTTCAATTACAGGCCATGCCTCAGGGTCAGAGAAAGAATAAGGTCCCGGGTCTGAAAAGCTGCTTGGAAAAGAAAATTTTTCCCTGGAAGGGGATAGATGAACCCACGGTAGTGGTCATGAGTGTCTGTGCCCAGTTCCCCATAGGAAGTTCCTAATGAAATTTCAGGGTTAGAGGGTCTTTCAGTACCATAGGCGATTGGGCCCCGAAGGGGCCGTTGGCAAAACCCCCTTCCAGCTCCTCCCAGGTGGTCATGTTTTTCCCCCCCTTTATCCCCCCCCCCTGCCCAAACATCCCGACATGTCTGTAGCATCAAATTGTCCCTCTTTCCCCTCCCGTTGTTCTCCTCACAGGAACCCACTATAAATTAGGAAAAGTATTCTCTTAAGGAGACCATGAACAAAGTGTATGAGGAAGGCAAAGAAAAAACCATTAGTTTTCTCGCCAAAAGCGCGAACTTTGACACGCGCTGGATCGCTCAATGATCGTCAATCCGACAGCGGACATTCCATGAGTTTCGTCTTGACCGGCCGAGTCGAGGATATATTACTCGATAGGGTTTTAGTTACGCCGTCACGACACTGGTTTTGTCGACTACGTCTGATTCCAAGGCGGCCCCAAAAGTGCCATCAAATTTACCAAAAAGGGCGCGCCTATTTCTCCTCAAAAAACTTCTGGCAGGTAAACAGTCGTGCATCATTTGGGGGCCCGTCTCGGCAATGCACTTTTGGGAACATGCCAAGAAATTTTTTGTCATGTAAAACCAAACGTGATGAAATGGGGTCAAATAACAAGCTGTTGTCGATGTAAATTGCAGGCTCGACCTTACCTAAGTGCAACTGTCGTGGCATGCAATCTGCACATCGGGTATTTCAATTCAAGAATGACAGCATTCTTACCTTATCGTTTGGCATGCAGTTAGAAGCATGGAATCTCAGTCCAACTTGTGAACGTTATGTCTACAGTCTTTAAACTATGTTGACCTTGGGAACCATTTCTTCCTTCTGACAAACTGCCGCCACACCGAAGTTCGCCAGCCGGCCAGACAACCATCAGTTCTCCCAGCTGCTTGCTAGCTTACTGCGCTTGCCCAGTTAGACACTTACTTCCGGTGTCTTCATCTGGAACATTCCGGAATCCAGGGGCGTATTCCTCTACTCCGTCAGGGGTAAAATTACTTGGATTATCTCCCTTAGACTACTGGGTGGGTGTAGGCCGAGAGATCTCGTGTGTCTGGTTAGTCCCCATCTCCTGATCGCAATTCTCCAGGCGCATTTTGTGACATCGACATACTCCAACTTTCCCAATGTGTCGACATACACCAAATTTCCCATTATGTTGACATACTCCAAATTTCCCATTATGTTGACATACTCCAAATTTCCCATTCTGTTGACATACTCCAACTTTACCATTATGTCAACATACGTCAATTTTCCAATTGTTTCTACATACTCTTACTTTCCCATTATGTCAACATACTCCAACTTTCTCATTATGTTGACATACTCCAACTTTCCTGTCATATGGACATATTCCAACTTTCCCATTATGTCGGCATACTCCATCTTTCCCATTATGTCGACAGACTTCAACTTTCCCATTATATGGACATACTCCAACTTTCCAGTAATGTCGACATACTCCAACTTTCCATTCCCATTATGGTGACATACGCCAACTTTCCCATTATTTCGACATATTCTAGCTTTCCCTTTTTCGTGACATGCCAAAAGAATGTGGACATCCTGTTGTGGTGCGAGTAGCTAGCTCTTTTATTCCGCTGGGGAGCGCTAGTGAAGTTAATAGCGATCTTAGCTCGTAATCCTATGAGAACGATTGGACTCGTCGCTGGTGGTATTGAGGGAAAGACTGATCACTATTCCTTCTTGCACTCAGGTCTACACAATACTATGGCGGTATCACATCACAGACTCATAGTAGGAAACTGATTCGTGACGAAACAAAAATAATTTGTCTCGGTTTCTCCTCAAGTGCATACAAAATAAAAACGTTCAGTATATAGTGAATAATGTATTGAAGTCTTTCTACTGAAACACACCAATAAAATAACACTGCCATATGTTTCACTGTCACCACGATAGTTTTAAAGAGGCAATCGTGTTTATTTGCTTACATAGTTGTGGTTTTCTTGCATGTATAGCAGACGCCTCGGCATATTTAAATATCTTCAGGTTATGTGTAATGAATGATACACTGACATTTTTTTTGGGTCTGTCACATTCCCATATGTGGTCATGTGGCAGACAAAGAGAATTTCAGTGTACTAAGCAGTAGTGTTTGTTTCTTCATTATTAAAATTTACAATGTGGAAATATTGAAGATTTCAGAACACTTTAATCTTTTACGCCCGTGAAGACCATAATACTTTCTGTTTATTACACACAGAGACCATAAACAAAATATTGCACAACTTCTTGCCTAGCATATTTTGCTGCATCTCGCCAGGTGCATACTGTAGAATTATATATCGTATAAATTAGACACCCCCCCCCCCCCTCCAACAAAAAAAAAAAAAAGTTCGATTTGCAGCAAAATATGCCAGGCGAAAAATCGTGCAATATTTTGTTTATGGCTTCTGTGTTTAAATTCATTGAAGGATTACAGTGAAACCTCGGTTTTCGTCGATAATCGTCTGAAGATAATCGGCAAAATCCGAAACCGACGAAAACCGAAGCAATTATTTCCATATAAATCAATGTAAATCCAATTAATTCGTTCTAAACACTCCAAAATACATACCAAAACACATTGTATAGAGAATAAATATAGCGTTTTATAATAAAAGCAATAAGAAATTAATATAAGATGAATATAAAACACTAGTGTAAAGAATAAATGAACATTTAACATGGCATTTCACTTTCTGGAGACTCTTCTTGGCATATGGAAG
>JACEFZ010020038.1:25000-34709 GCA_014155875.1 Cepaea nemoralis
GATTCTAAGTAGTTTAATAAGCTGACAATGTTTACAAAATTCACACATTGTATAAGAAATAATAGTAGACATGACAAATACATCAATTATTAGAAAACCATGCATCGTAAAATAATTAACGTACTGGTCGTCAAATTCAACAGCGAGCTAGGAGAAAGAGAGAGAGAGAGAGAGAGAGAGAGAGAGAGAGAGAGAGAGAGAGAGAGAGAGAGAGAGAGAGAGAGAGAGAGAAAAAAAAAACAAGAGAGAGAGAGAGTGTGTGTAGTAGGAGAGCAGGGACCAGGAAGAGTTAGTAGCAAGATGGGAAACATGGTGTGGAAGTATTGAGACACTGTCATAGTCTGGAGAGAATGATACAGCAAGGAGTCATCCGATGATCTGGCCGACGCTCAGTTTTTTAAAGAATGGCTAGGCGAATACATAATCAGATTGCAACTGGTGCCATTATAATTGAGACTCTTTGCTGGCTGTTGAAGATGCGAACGGAGCACGTATGGGAATGCCCCAAATACTGTGATGTCGGTTCTTGACTCAACTCAATTCAGCCTATCTACGAGTAGAATACAAGACGGATGTGTGTGGCGGAACATGATCGCCTGTGCCGCTTGACAGAGTATATCATGGTGATGATGATACGGTGAGTGCACAATGCTTATTTATGTAGGAGGATCTTGAAAGAGCCTGATAAATCAAAGACAGCCTACACAGACAGTCGCATGGAGTGTTCAGGTCTTGAATTTGTCTTTATCGGTATTTCATTCATTCATTCAGCCATTTAATGCACCCATCCTCTCTTTGGCCTTCCTCTTCCTCTCTTTCAGGGTATATATACCTCCATGATTGTTCTCTCCAAACTTTCATGACGTTTCAAGCGACCGAAATATTTCAATTTTCTTGATTTTATCGTCTTTAGTAGCCAATCTTCTTCAATATTCATATGTTGTCGTATTGATGTACTTGTTCCTTTCTGTATCCAAGATATTCTTAGAACCCGTCTATAATATTGTTATTCAAATGCGCTGTTCAGCTTGTTTAGTAAGTGTATCAGTATTTCACGCCTTGTAAATATAAATCCCAGGCCTTAGAAATGATTAGAACCCGCCCAGCCCAGTTTGGAAGCCCTTGCCCTAAACTCTCGACCACCTGTAGCTCGCACGTGTTATTATGTATGCATAATGTTCTAGATGTTCGTTTGGCAAAACGAGACAGGCTGATGTAGACCGCTGACTGCGTCACAGGTGTGCGTCACGCGACTCGGACTGGTCATGACTTCCAAAGTACTTCCTCTCAGGGCTGGGTTATCTGAAAGTGACAAAGTATATACATTAACTGTTTAATTGCCTGGGGATGATTAATCGTCTTAAGCGACTACCCTTGTCTGCTGCATGGGATTATATACTCTAGTTTTTCCGATGCAACCCCCTTTAATTTAATATATAATACAACATGTCTGCTACCATATTAACACACTTTACGTCGTATCTATAACACACCCCTACTTCCAATTTTCCGCGATCCAATTTTCTTTGGTCCAAACCTACTTGTGTGGCACTGAAAATGTTAAAACATAAGTTAAAAAGCGAGAGGATCGGCTTCATTGCACCAGGTTTTTATCCTATATAACACTGTCTCTCTCCGCAGAGCAGCCAATCTCTCTCCGCAGAGCAGCTAACCTCCTGCCGAAATCTTCGCACAGCGCACGAACTCCTTAGCTCCAGCGACGACGGTCTCGGAAAATGTTTCACTCGCGAAACCTAACGACACAGTTTGAAACCCAATGACGCATTTTGGAACCGAACGACGGAGTTTGAAACCCAATAACGGAATTTGAAACACAATGACGGAGTTTAAACAAAATGACGGAATTGAAACCCAATGACGAAATTTGAAACCCAATGACGGAGTTTGAACACAATGACGGAATTTCAAACCCAATGACGGAATGTGAAACCCAATGACGAAGTTTGAAACTCAATGACGAAGTTTGAAACTCAATGACGGAATTTGAACCCCAATGACGGAGTTTGAACACAATGACGGAATTTCAAACCCAATGACGGAATGTGAAACCCAATGACGAAATGTGAAACCCAATGACGAAGTTTGAAACTCAATGACGGAATTTGAACCCCAATGACGGAGTTTGAACACAATGACGGAATTTGAAACCCATTGACAGAGTTTGAAACAAACCCGCGATGTTCCAAGCACGAGGCAGAAGGCTTAGCCACTTGGTAAAGTATATACAATATAGACATGGAGGCCCGTAAAGCAAGCAAGCAAGCACGCACGCACGCACGCACGCACGCACGCACGCACGCACGCACGCACCCACCCGCCCACCCACCCACACACACACACACACACACACACACACACACACACACAAAAGGGGCTTCTAATAAGTCTTTAGCCTCACCATGAAGGATTTGTCGGAGAAAATTGAAATTTGACCCAGTGCTTATTCCTTCTCAATGTAGCCACCACCTGAATTTATGCATTTCTGCCATCTCTGCGTAACCTTGAAAAGACCATCAGAATAAAAAAAACACCTATTTTTCTAACTGTTGTTTGTCCACCAAGAATGATGATAACCATTCATTTCATCCAGTGGTGTTGAAAGTATGGAGACGTGAGTTCTAAGATGGCTGATAAGGCCTATTTTGGCTCGAAATTTTCTTTGACAATGGGGACAAAGAATGCTTGACGTTTCTAGAGGAGGATTTCCTGCAGTCGTTTTTCTGTCCTGCCTTTTCTTCACAGCTCTTGCAGTCCTGGTTGCCTCACACGTGACTGCACCCTTGCGTAATGATGCACGCCACGAATTTCGGTCTCTGGCTGCAGCCTCTCAGGTGTCATGATGAATTCCAAAAGCATTCAGTGAGATTTTCAGAGTGTCTTTAAAGCGTTTCCTCTGGCCGCCTTGGGAGCGTTTACCACAACGCAACTCGCCGTAAAAAATTCCTTTAGAGAGCATGTGATCTGGCATGCGAGTCCAGTGACTAGCCCAGCGAATCTGATTCTTCATTAGTAGAGTGTGGATACTGGGCATTGACGCTCTTTCTAGGACTTCAATGTCTGGGAGTTTGTCTTGCCAGTTAATCTTCAGTAGCTTCCTAAGGCAGACTGTGTGGAAGTGGTTTAATTTCCTAGCATGTAAATTTAACTAAACCAGTTAATACAAGCCAGTATGACATTTCAAGTTTTCACAAGCCAGTGTAACATCTTCGTCACTGTCCTAACGATTTCCTTTCAGCTGTTTATTTTTATTTTATATTTATTTATTTTTTTTAAAGATTTGGAAAATAAAAAAGTCTGAGGGAGCCAATTCTGGAGAATATGGTGGGTGTGGAAGAATTTCAATATTCAAATCGCTGGCAGTTTGCAGCACAAGCCGTGCTCTATGGAAAGGCGCGGTGTCTTGAAGCAAAGGCAGAATTTGCGCACGCACTATCCCTCGTTTTCTGCTCGCAGCCTTTCTTAGTTTGATAAGGAGATCTGCATAGTACTGCCCATTAACCGTGTTGCCATGAAGCATGTAATCTTTCAATATGACACCTTTGTCGTTCCAAAAAACAATCAGCATCACTTTACATGCAGATTTTTGTGCTATTGGCTTGACATGTGTTGGTTAGCCCGGGGTTTTCCATTGCATGCTAGCAATTTTGGATTCTGGGTCATAATGGTGAATCTAAGTCTCATCTACCGTCACCATGGTCGTCAACATGTTTTCGACCTCCACATGTTGAGCAACTGGCCACAGCAATCAACCCGTGTTTGTTTCTGTTCACATGTCAGCAGGCGCGGGACCCAGCGGGCACACACTTCTCTCATGTTCAGTCTGTTGTGTAAAATTCTAACAACTGTACTCTTACTCAGTTTTGCTGAACTCGATATCTCTGCAATTGTCATTTTCCTATCCTGGTCTATGATGTTCTTCACTTTGCAGCATTTGCATCATTGCACTCTGAGGATGGTCGTCCTGATCTTGGCAGATCAACAACTTGGGAACGGCCACACTTAAACTGCAAACATCAATTTTTTACGGATGCATACGAAGGACATATTTCCTCAAACACTGGCTCCATCCCCCTGTGTATTTCTGTAGGTGTTTTTCCCTGTAACATCAAGAATTTTATCACAGTCCAGGTGTCTGATTTCTCCATTGTTATGACAAACCGTTGGATGTGCAGATCTGGTCAATAGTGTGTGTTGTGCCATGCGCCATATCGGGAAAACCAGTTCAGGAGGGAAATTCATAATTCATATCTACATTAAAAATTTAATGAGCTATACATGTGCCAAATTTCAATGTTCTCTGCCTACTCCTTCATGGTCAGGCTAAAGACTTATGAGAAGCGCCCCCCCCCCCCCGTAGATTATATACATTATAGTCACGGAGGCTCGTAAAGTATATACATTATAGTCATGGAGACTCATAAAGTATATACATTATAGTCACGGAGACTCGTAAAATATAAACATTATAGTCACGGAGACTCGTAAAGTATATACATTATAGTCTCGGAGACTAGTAAAGTATATATTATGGCGATAGACAAAGTTTTGGATTAGGGTTAGGGTTAGGATTCGGGTTATGGTTAGGAAATGCATACAGAACTAAATGTATAGTAAGTATATATATATTATATATATATATATATATATATATATATATATATATATATATATATATATATATATATAATGATTTAAATTTTCAATGCTCAGTATTATATTCAGCACGCTGTGAATAACCTCAGTACTATTCCCACCGTACTGTGAATAACGCCTCCTTACTTTAATTGTTAGTAGATTATCGTCCTAGTCAGGTCTTAGTCATATATGACTGAGCTACCGTATGACAGTAGACGGTACTACGTGCATTTTGCCAGCGCCGAATGTTGGACGGTGCTCACCAAACCCGACATCCCACATTGTGCCAATGGCTTCGGGACGAAGAGCGCAACTGGGAGGGTACAAACAAGCATTACCCTAGTGCGAAGAAATACAATCTAACGATTAAATCTCATGGCAGGGTAGGCCAAGCATTAACCCTTGGTTGGTAAACTGGTCTAGATCGAAGCTCCGACAGGCGGACAGCTATGGCATTGCTTTACTGATCCAGCAGCGTCTGCAGCCTGACCTGTTCCAGATGTATTGGCATTGCCTTTCCTCTGAAGTAAAAAATTACTTAGCAGGCCGGAGAAGGATCATGCTACATGGGCAATACATGGTCTCTACAATTCAGTCCAGGCATTGTGCTATGGCAAGGTATAACTCCATCGCTGGTCCCCGCCATGGGTTTTAGTTATTATGCCTCTTTTGAAGCACAATATAACAAACTGTCGTCTAAGAGTCAAGACGGCAGGGTACCAATAGTAGTAGTAACTGAACTTACCTCCAGACACGCCATCTTCATGGAGAGATGAATCTGTTACAGGTGAATCTTCGTTATCGCTGTCTGAACACAGTCCTGTTAACAAACGGAATTAAATATGTTAACAGAAGGGGTTTTTAGAAGGGCACATCAGACAAGAAGGCTAATCAAATTACTTAATTAATTCATTAATTAATTCATCTTGTCCCTTCCCGCGGGGATAGCCGTTTATATCTTTCCACAGATCTCGGTCTTTGGTGTTCAGAATCAACTCTGCTGATGATATTCTTCCCTGTCACCGCCTCAGGCCATACATTTCTCTTGGTCTGCCTCTTTTCTCACTGAACTTTAAAGTTAAAAGTTAGTTCATACCCTTTACAGGACGTCGCAGTCAACACCAGCACTTTTTGCTGTTATTTTCTTTTGGCAAGTTTACGTTCAATAGTTTGACATTGCTTTCTGAATGACCACCATGTCCTGTAAAAAAAGAACACAGCAAAGCGGTCTGCTGCCAAATTGCCCGCAGCTGTGTTTCAAACGCGCGTATCCGGAATTACGAACCACGTCAGTAAACTCTTCGCCACGGAGCTGGCCACTGAATTTTACAATAAGTAAATCAACTACAAAGAACAATGGAATTAACAAACTTTACCTAGTCTTGCTTTATGTGTGTGTGTATGTTTTTTTTTTTTGGGGGGGGGGGGGGGGTTTGGTGGTGTTGGGGGCGGGGTTGTTATCTCTTCTGGTTACAATGAGAAAAAGAGAGGTGGTCGGAGAACCAGAAAAGTACAGAAGGCCGACTAACCACGACTGTCACTGTTATGATCAGCGGGGACAGGTCATCTTTTTAAATCTTTGGACAGGGCATAACAGACCCAACAAGCATATGTGCAGGCTTAGTCTGAATGACTCGTCACCATGCTCAATGGAGATGGGGGGGGGGGGGGGGGGGAGAGATTGTGATCAAACTACAGAGCATGCTATCCGGGATAAGAAGGTAATAAGCCAATAAGGGAATACTGGTCTAGTGAGTCGGCACTGCATTAAAAAAAATGCAGGGACTACATCAGGTGAACTCGTCTGTCGGGTAAACGTAAGACAACGAGCGCTAGAAGAAGTTCTGCATGTCAAGGTGGTTACACGGCTTCACGGCTGACGGATCAACATCAGGTAAGCTAGCTTCAGCGATGAATTCAAACCGTTTTCAGCAGCTCCCTTTATTTCCACGCCGGTCTCCCTGGTCGAGGCGTTTATCAGCTTTCTCCGTAACCCCGAATACTCTTGTTGTTGACGTGAGCGCACGAGAATTGGAAGTGGTTCGAGTCACGCCAATGACTTATGAGAGTATGGGGCCGGTTGCTCAGAAAGCAGTGGCAAACTACTGAGCGTGATCTTGCCAAGAAATCAACAATCAGCTGAAAGAATCTGATGTTGACAGCCATGTCCTGTAAAGGATATGCAAAATATCATCTTTATTTCCACGGAGTTCATTGTCAGTTCAGTGTACAGGCAGATCTTGTTTAGATGACTGCAGAGGACAGTCCTACAGAGGACAGTATTGTTGAGGACATGACGAAGGGGTTACAGGCGCAGTACGTAATCTTGCATACCGCATGCGAATCACAGCTGCTGGCGATTTGGAAGCAGACCACCTTGAATTTTGTTTTTTTATAAAATGGTATGGGTGGCTGTCCTTCAGAAAGCAATGGCAAACTACTGAACGTAAACTTGCCAAGAGATCATAAACAACCAAAACATAAATGCTGGGGTTTACTGCGACGTCCTGTAAACGATATGCAACTAACTAAATATATGTGTATGTATATATTATATGAATATTTTCATGTAGTTGCATGAGTGTAAAATTATTGTGTGTTTGACGCAACGTCCATTTTATTACTTGTGGTAATGTTCTAGTAAAGCTTACCGATTCAATCTACATGTTGCTTGTTGGTGATTCAACACCAGCTAACCAACTGTTGGATTTGTATATAGTTGTAGCAGTGATTGGAGCGGCTACCCGAGTAGCTAGAATGATGGGTCCTACTTCGAGAGACCTTCGTTCCAATACTCAGTAAGGTGTGGATGTTTTTTTTTCTGTCGGGGGCAAAAAGAAAACCCTAATCTGCATAACAGTTCCCAGCGACTGCAGGCGGCCTTAATTCCTGAGTTTCAAGAAACATCCTCTCCCACACCTCCCCCGTCATACACCGCAAGATATTATAGACAATAAACGACAGTTTTTTTTTTTCTTCAGACTGTATCAGATGTCTATTTATTATTTGTGTTCTGACGAAGGATTTTGTCACCTAATTTTGTTACTTATGATTTTGATCTTGTAAAGCTTACCAAGAATTCTCGTTGTCGTCGCTTTACTCATTCTATGTTTACAGCTGTACTGTATTTCGACCAATTGCATTTTTAATTTCATGACATTCCCAGCGATAAATTTATTGCTATGTATTTATGTGCCATATGTTCTTTACAGGACGATGCCATCAAACCTGATTTATTTTCACGAAAATTGTACTTTCAGTAGTTTGCCATTGCTTTCTGAACGTGAACGTCAACGCTTACACCCAGCATAATGCTGAAGTAGGGGTTAACCCGCCCTCACGCCAACAGCATGCCAGAAATGTAAGAGCCAGAGCATCTGATTCCTTTCGACAGCACCGGATAATAAAAGTAAGAAATATAGAATGTAGTTTTAATGACTGTGGGGCTTTTGAAAATATTGCCGGTCCGAGTTGTGTATTCACCCTCTGTAAAGTTCATGCAACATAATAGGTAAATACAAAACATTGCAGTCATTAAAAATACACCCTGCATAACTCTTATATTACTTTTCGTAACTATTGAAAGAAAACTTGCCAAGAGATCACAACAGCAACACATTCTGGTGTTGACTGCGACGTCCTGCAAAGGATATGCAACAATTTTTTTTATTACCTTGCGTGCTGACGATCATCTGTCCAGAACTGGAATCTAGGGTAAATTGTTCTAACTCCCTGGCCTTGCACGTTCCAGCTGCGGGTTCAAACCCCAATGCTTGTCGCAAGCGGCGAGCTCGACGCTGGAAAAATTCTGAGAATGGCGAGGCAAAATAAGGCAGGTCATTATTCGAAATGTCCTCAGAAATTCAACAGATTACACCAATATGTATGTTGTTTGTGTTCTGACCATGGCTTTAACTGCAACGTCTATTTTATAACTTGTGATCGAGCTTTAGTAAAGCTTTATCAATTCTACTTCTCGACTGTATTGATTCCTTCATTGCATGCCATTGTGAAAAGCAACACAAGGCGGCCTGCATCCGAATCGCCAGCAGCTGGCTTCAAACCCACTGTATCCAAGCACTACCCCGGAACCCGAGATGACTGAGTGTATAAAATAAATATACGAGGTGGCTTCAATTGAAAACTTTAAAAGTGTGATAGAAATTACAATAACCATGCCATTGTCTTGTAACCTGTCAATATTGTTGTTAAGGATGTCAAGAGTGTTCGGCACGTTATACCACCGTGCAGACGAACACGGTGATGTTATAGGGACAGTGTAAAAATGGCCGCCACATCTTTGACATGCACCAAACATGAGCAATCTTCTCTTATCCATTTTTTTTATCAATGAAGGGGTGAAATCTGTATAAATTGATCGGCGAATGAAGGTCCAGTATGACGCTGCATGCCTGTCAGTCCAGCAATTGTATAAACGGAGTAGGAAGTTTCACAACGTCGTGACGTTTGTGACATACTGTTAACGACCGGGCATCAGGCACACTAAGCAGTGACAACAGAATCGATCTTTCTACAGGAATCCAAACACTTTGTCGGCGCGCTGGAGGACTTGCAATGAACAATGTGGTGGCTACATCAAAAAAAGTATACATTTGTTCTGTGATCTTTTCTTAATATAGTCACACAAAATTATATATATATAAACAAATTAAAGGTTTTCGTTTGAAGCCCCCTCGTACAATTGTCCTGAAGTAGTTTTCTGTTATGGATCTGTGTTGATATAGCGCCACCACATTTTGTAGACAATGAGCAAAGAGAAATAATGGCCCGGCTTTCACTTATTTTGACAAGCGACGAGCTCAGGCGTCCACCCACGTCTAACCGTGGTCAGGACATTACTGGCGCAGTTCACTATCAACCACGCTAGCGCGACAGCCACTGAATGTATTAATAGACCAACAAAAAGATGATTACATTTAACGGGCGTCAATTTACAGGTCGATACACAAGTTAATTGTTCGCATTTTAAATTACATTATTTTGACCAAATCTGGCTTCTGTTGTTCTTCAACTTAGAGATTATGTGGAAAAC
>JACEFZ010020041.1:0-279373 GCA_014155875.1 Cepaea nemoralis
CTACTCTGTCCTATGCGCATTATTCTTGAGTGTCCTTTTCACAATGAATTTACTATTAAGCTATTTCTACATTGCTTTGCTATTTATGATTAAATTATCAATGGTTTGTGCTCTCTGGCAAATCTTCCTTGATACATTTAATTTGATTATCCTTAATTTATAGATAAAGTGTTGAAGTAGGTGTGTCATGGTGATTGTAGCCATGGTGATGCCCAACAATCTGTATAAGAAGTTCACCAAACAATATCTCGTGAGTTGTGAAAATTGAGGCGGATCGCCTCCACTAGTCGGATGGTATCTACAACTCCAGATCATCCGTAATGTTTATCATTCACATGTCCGCTAATGTTGCTATCTATATCCAGTTGAATAGGTCACAGAAAACGATCTATACCTACTTCTTATCGCACTGAACTGCCTCTTTCCTAGTTGTCTAAGAATTATACAAGAGAATACAACCTGGCTATGGATACCATTCACTTCGGATAGATATATTTAAAGTGCCTGGTATGAGCGAAGTATCCCTACTGAGAATGTTCGTATATAGAATAGTACTACACACACTTCAAGATGAGGAATGTATAGGAAGTAAAGTATGTAGTCTAACGTTGCCATGTGAAAGACTTTGGGTCACAGCTATTGTTGTTACAGGCAATTCGTATAGCTATCTATTTTATGAATTAAGTTATAAATAGTTGTCATTTAGTCGCAGTCCAACTTCACGTCAACGGTCGGCCCTTATGCGCCGTTCCTGTGCCAGTGAATATCCACAAAATGCTCCTCAACTGTCCGTGTGAAAAGTGGAACGAGACAGGAGTCCTTGGCAATCCAACAGCCCCACAGATACACTGTTCAAATGCCCGCCAGAATGGCCAAACACAAAAGTCATCCACGACATGTACCGTTCATCGTCGATGGATCACAGTCACCAGAAAGACTTCCATGACCGCAGGTTTTCTTCACATGGCTCTTCTCTTTCCACAGGGTGGACCCACCAAAAGTGCCCTACAACGCCAAATCGTAGCTCCCTCGTCCACCTTACCCCCAGATTCTCCTGAAAATGCACTCGTGACGGACAAGGCCCATCAGTCATTCAGCAATAGCTGGCAGCCATTTGTTCCAAACATCGGTTCACTGAACAACAAAGCGACAGATTAAAGCATTCCACTCGAATTTTACAGCTCACAGAGTCATGCCACACACTCACTCAGTAGCAGGGCGACGGAGCCATATACTACCAGTCTAACATGAGCAAAATGCGAATACAAACTGCTGCCACAAAGATAAATACTCCAGAGGCCGTAGCAGTTCAATGCCTAACCGCCATGCTGGAGACCGAGAGTTATAAATTGTTCTGAGTAATTAATCATCAAGTTACTGTGGAATAATAGTATTCAGTTATTAATCATATTTATCTATATCTATAAAACAAAGTGTATGTATGTAAATATATATGTAAATATATATGTATGTCCTTTATTTGTTCGCGAACGGCCCATCCGATTGAGATGAAATTTTCTACACGCCTTCCTTTCATTCCAGAGCTGTCAACTGTCATAGTTTTTTTTTTCTTCTTCCTCCTCCTCCCTCCTCCCCCTCCCAAAATACGTACGTAAATATATGATGATGATGATGAAAGAATCCCCGAACCAAAACGCTAGGGAAAGGGAAGAAAATGACGTGACTACACAGAATCGTCACACGGCAATCATCATCATCAAGTGCCGTGCCGGCTGGCGTAGGCGTTCATGGCTCTCCGTAGATCTCAGTCTTTGGTTTTTTGGATCAACTCTGCTGCTGATATTCCTCCATGCCACGGCAATATCAATAACAATTCATCTTTTTATGTGTAAGGAAGTTATCTACAGTCGTGTAGAAGGGAAGAACTAGACGAGTATGAATTCGGAATGGCGAACTCTCTCCTCCTCTCTTCTCCTCCCTCTACCTCCTCCCTCCACCCTTCTCCTCTTCCTCCTCCCTCTCATCCCTCTCCCTCCTCCCTCCTCCTTCTCCCTCTTCCTTCTCCCTCTTCCTCTCCCCTCCTCCTCCATCCTCCTCCCTCCTACTCCCTCCGCCTCCTCCCCTCCTCCCTCATCTTCCCTCCTCCTCCTCTCCCTCCTCATCCCTCCTGCTCCTCCTGCCTCCCTCCTCCTCCTGCCTCCTTCTCCTCATCATCCTCCCTCCTCCTTCTCCCTTCTTCTCCCTCTTCCCTCTTCCTCCTCCTACCTCCTCCTCCCTCTACCTCCTCCTCCTCCTCCCTTCTCTCCTCTTCCCTTTCCTTCCTCCTCCTCCTCCCTCTACCTCCTCCTCCCCCTACCTCGTTCCTCCTCCCTCCTCCTCCTCTTCCACCTCCCTTTCCTTCCTCCCCTCCTCATTCTCCCTCCTTCCTCTCCTCCTCCTCCTCTCCTTCTTCTCCCTCTGCCTCCTCCCTCCTCTCCCCTCCTCCCTCCTCCTCCTCCTTCTCCTCCTCCTCCTTCTCCCTTCTTCTCCTCCTCTCCCCTCCTCCTCCTACCTCTTCCTCTTCCCCTCCTCCCTCTCCCTCCTCCATCCTCCTCCTCCCTCTTCCTCCTCCTCCCTCTTTCTCCTCCTTCCTCCTCCCTCCCCCTCCTCCATCCTCCTCCCTCTTCCTCCTCCTTCTTCCTCCTCCTTCCTTCCTCCTCCCTCTTCCTCCTCCTCCTACCTCCTATCCTCCTCCTCCTCCTCTCCTCCTCCCTTTTCCTCCCTCCTCCTCCTCCCTCTACCTCCTCCCTCCTCCTCTCCACTCTTCCTCCTACCCTCTTCCTCTTCCCCTCCCCTCCTCCCTATCCCTCCTCCTCCCTTCACATTCCTCCTCCTCCCTCTTCCTCCTCCTCCTCCTCCTCCTCATCCCTCCTTCTCCCTCCTCCTCCTTCTTCCTCCCTCCTCCTCCTTCCTCCTCCTCCCACTCCTCCTCCTCACTCCTCCTCCTCTCCTCCTCCTCACTCCTCCTCCTCCCTCCTCCTCCTCCTCTACCTCCTCCTTCCTCCTCCCTTCACATTCCTCCTCCTCCCCCTCCTCCCTCCTCCTCATCCCCCCTCCTCCCTTCTCCTCCTCTTCCTCCTCCCTCTACCTCCTCCTCCCTTCACATTCCTCCTCCTCCCTCTTCCTCCTCCTCCCTCCTCCTCCTCATCCCTCCTTCTCCCTCCTCCTTCTTCCTCCCTCCTCCTCCTCCTCCCCCTCCTCCTCCCTCTCCTCCTCCTCACTCCTCCTCCTCCCTCCTCCTCCCTCTACCTCCTCCCTCCTCCTCCCTTCACATTCCTCCTCCTCCCTCCTCCTCATCCCTCCTCCTCCCTCCTCCTCCTCTGTCCTCCTCCATCCTCCTCCTCCCTCCTCCTCATCACTCCTCCTCCCTCCTCCTCCTTCTTCCTCCTCCTCCCCCTCTTCCTTCCTCCTCCTCCCTCTCCGCCTCCTCCCTCCTCCTCCTCCCTCCTCCTCCCTCTACCTCCTCCTCCTCCCTCCTCCTCCCTCTACCTCCTCCCCCTCTTCCCTTCACATTCCTCCTCCTCCCTCTTCCTCCTCCTCCCTCCTCCTCCTCTCTCCGCCTCCCTCCTCCTCCTCCTCCCTCTACCTCCTCCCTCCTCCTCCCTTCACATTCCTCCTCCTCCCTCCTCTTCCTCCCCTCCTCCTCTTCCCTCCTCCTCCTCCCCTCCTCCTCTTCCCTCCTCCTCCTCCCCCTCCTTCTCCTCCTTCTCCCTCCTCCTTCTCCCTCTTCCTCCTCCCTCTTCCTTCTCCCTCTGCCTCCTCCCTCCTCCTACTCTCTCCTCCTCCCTCCTCCTCCCTGTCCCTCCTCCTCCCTCTCCTCCTCCTGCTCCCTTCTCCTCCTGCGTTCTCCTCCTCCCTCCTTCTCCCTCCTCCTCCCTCTTCCTCCTCCCTCCTCCTCGCCTCCACCTCCACCCTACACCACCCACCTCCTCCTAATCCTCCTCCTCCTCCTCTCCCTCCTATTCCTCCCTACTCCTCCTGTCTCCTCCTCCCTCCTCTTCCCTCCTCCACCTCCCTCTTCCTCCTCCCTCCTACATTTACCCAAGACAGACAGACAGTCAGACAGATAGTCGGGAACGGGATCTTATATGACTACTTATATAATTTAAATGAGATGCTCTCCACCATGGGCTGGGCCGGGTCAGACAAACAGACAGATAGATAGATAGATAGATAGACAGACAGACAGACAGACAGACAGACAGACAGACAGACAGACAGACAGTCGGGAACGGGAACTTATATGACTACTTATATGAATTAAATTAGATGCTCCCCACCAGGAGTTGGGCGATGCCGGGCCGGGTCAGACAGACAGACAGATAGATAGTCGGAACGGGAACTTATATGACTACTTATATGAATTAAATTAGATGCTCCCCATCAGGGTCTGGGCGAAGACGGGCCGGGTCAGACAGACAGACAGACAGACAGACAGATAGACAGACAGACAGACAGACAGACAGATAGACAGACAGACAGACAGACAGATAGTCGGTAACGGGAACGAGAACTTATATGACTACTTATATGAATTAAATGAGATGCTCCCCACCAGAGTCTGGGCGGAGCCGGGCCGGGTCAGCTAGTACTTAATATATACAATCAACGTATATCCCTTCTCTGGATTATGTGAAACCTGCGTGGTTGTTCCCATGCTCGTGTGTAGAATATTTAAGTCCACTATCGACTCCAGTTTCACACACCTTAATTTGCCTGGATAATCTCGATGCCAGTCCGTCCTTCCTAGCAAGGCATTGCTATTCTCCTTTTTTACATTGGCTAGTCTTAGCCGTGAGCATAATATTCTGTAATAATTCACACTCTGAATTTCCCCATGCCTTCCTTGCAAGGTTAACTGATATCAAAAGTACGGTACAAATATTTACCACACATGGATACAAATGAATCAATATTCTATCTAATGGCAACATACCCAGTTTTCCAAGATCTATCGTCTTCAACACAATAGTCGGGGCCTTTTATTAAAATTAACAAACTGGTGGCTAAAATGTTGCCATGTGGTATTAATGCCTCAATTTGTAAAGTGGCTGGTGTTACTATTTTCATTAGGACTCCCGACTGCTGCCTGCTGACGAGCTAAAAGAATTAATCTCAGTTGTGCGCTACCTGGCCAATTTTTGTGGCCAGATGTCTGTTGCCAAAGTGCCGGTTGGTTGCGCTTAGCCGAACTCGGCCAAACTTCCTGAGTTGACATGGTATACAAATCATATATATGTATATACTACGTACATTTATACAACAATTTTATTACAAGCAAGACTAGATGGGGTCCAAAGGCTTTGCCACAACCATATTAACAACTTATAAGTAATAACTGACACACCCTTCCCATTTTTGCCATCCATATTTGTTTGATCCAAATCTACATTTTGTTTGGCACTGTATCTGTTAAACAAAGAAGCATTAAACAATGGGTTGCACAATGCGTTGCCTGGCAAATACCTCGGCAGGAATGTCCTACAAAGTTGCATATCATATGTAGTGGATAGATGAATCTGACCATTTCTTTGAGTTGTATGAAAGTCTTTAATATTTCAACAGGCCGTCCAATATCAGCAAGAGTGTAGATGACAATGGCATACATTTACCTGAAGATTCCCAAGGACAAAAGACAGAGAAAGATCCACCATCTGATAACAATGAGGGGCTACGTCCTTCAGTTTATTTATATTTTATTTTATTGCTCTGTTACCATTTGCTATGAATTGGGTCAATTTGATGGTTGTTTTCTGTAAATAGAAATTGTTAAACAAGCACTTTCATATCAGGTCTTGTATAAAACATTCCATGCATTATCTCTACTATGCAGCACAGGCTTTGTACTATGGAGAGGTTATTTATCCCTGGTCTGTCCATGGTGTTCTCTGCATGTTTCTTAGAAACCATATTTTCACTACCATTAATTCTTTACCAGCTCGACTGCATATTTTCGGTATTTCACGTGCTTGTATAATTATATCCGTTTGCCTGTCTATCCATCAGTATAAATGCATGTAAAAATACTTGTTATGATTTTAAACTTGGTGGTGGTATTTCTTAGTCTTTCATCATGTTTTTTTTTAAAATGTACAGTTATGTAATTAAATTATAATGAAAATTTTATTTAAACATTCATGACTGCTGTTTTGACTCATCTTCCTACAACCATATTTTGCATGGGTGCTGTTATAACTTGTCTTCCTACAACCATACATGAATCCTGTTCTAACTCATCTTCCTACAACCATACATGAATCCTGTTCTAACTCATCTTCCTACAACCATACATGAATCCTGTTCTAACTCATCTTCCTACAACCATACATGAATCCTGTTCTAACTCATCTTCCTACAACCATACATGACTGTTGTTCTAACTCATCTTCCTACAACCATACATGACTGTTGTTCTAACTCATCTTCCTACAACCATACATGACTGTTGTTCTAACTCATCTTCCTACAACCATACATGAATCCTGTTCTAACTCATCTTCCTACAACCATACATGACTGTTGTTCTAACTCATCTTCCTACAACCATACATGACTGTTGTTCTAACTCATCTTCCTACAACCATACATGACTGTTGTTCTAACTCATCTTCCTACAACCATACATGACTGTTGTTCTAACTCATCTTCCTACAACCATACATGACTGTTGTTCTAACTCATCTTCCTACAACCATACATGAATCCTGTTCTACTCATCTTCCTACAACCATACATGAATCCTGTTCTAACTCATCTTCCTACAACCATAACATGAATCCTGTTCTAACTCATCTTCCTACAACCATACATGACTGTTGTTCTAACTCATCTTCCTACAACCATACATGACTGTTGTTCTAACTCATCTTCCTACAACCATACATGACTGTTGTTCTAACTCATCTTCCTACAACCATACATGACTGTTGTTCTAACTCATCTTCCTACAACCATACATGAATCCTGTTCTAACTCATCTTCCTACAACCATACATGACTGTTGTTCTAACTCATCTTCCTACAACCATACATGACTGTTGTTCTAACTCATCTTCCTACAACCATACATGACTGTTGTTCTAACTCATCTTCCTACAACCATACATGAATCCTGTTCTAACTCATCTTCCTACAACCATACATGAATCCTGTTCTAACTCATCTTCCTACAACCATACATGACTGTTGTTCTAACTCATCTTCCTACAACCATACATGACTGTTGTTCTAACTCATCTTCCTACAACCATACATGAATCCTGTTCTAACTCATATTCCTACAACCATACATGACTGTTGTTCTAACTCATCTTCCTAACAACCATACATGACTGTTTGTTCTAACTCTCTTCCTACAACCATACATGACTGTTGTTCTAACTCATCGTCCTACAAACCATACATGAATCCTGTTCTAACTCATCTTCCTACAACCATACATGAAATCCGTTTCTAACTCATCTTCCTAACACCATACATGACTGTTGTTCTAACTCATCTTCCTACAACCATACATGACTGTTGTTCTAACTCATCTTCCTACAACCATACATGACTGTTGTTCTAGACTCATCTTCCTACAACCATACATGACTGTTGTTCTAAACTCATCTTCCTACAACCATACATGACTGTTGTTCTAACTCATCTCTACAACCATACATGAATCCTGTTCTAACTCATCTTCCTACAACCATACATGACTGTTGTTCTAACTCATCTTCCTACAACCATACATGAATCCTGTTCTAACTCATCTTCCTACAACCATACATGACTGTTGTTCTAACTCATCTTCCTACAACCATACATGAATCCTGTTCTAACTCATCTTCCTACAACCATACATGACTGTTGTTCTAACTCATCTTCCTACAACCATACATGACTGTTGTTCTAACTCATCTTCCTACAACCATACATGACTGTTGTTCTAACTCATCTTCCTACAACCATACATGAATCCTGTTCTAACTCATCTTCCTACAACCATACATGAATCCTGTTATAACTCATCTTCCTACAACCATACATGACTGCTGTTCTAACTCATCTTCCTACAACCATACATGACTGTTGTTCTAACTCATCTTCCTACAACCATACATGAATCCTGTTCTAACTCATCTTCCTACAACCATACATGAATCCTGTTCTAACTCATCTTCCTACAGACCATACATGACTGTTGTTCTAACTCATCTTCTACAACCATACATGACTGTTGTTCTAACTCATCTTCCTACAACCATACATGACTGTTGTTCTAACTCATCTTCCTACAACATACATGACTGTTGTTCTAAACTCATCTTCCTACAACCATACATGAATCCTGTTCTAACTCATCTTCCTACAACCATACATGACTGTTGTTCTAACTCATCTTCCTACAACCATACATGACTGTTGTTCTAACTCATCTTCCTACAACCATACATGACTGTTGTTCTAACTCATCTTCCTACAACCATACATGAATCCTGTTCTAACTCATCTTCCTACAACCATACATCCCCTCTGCTGTGTGTCCACCGTGACGAGGTAGAGGGGCTTGTGCGTCCCAATGACCCCAAGAGCTATGCCGACGGTAGCACAGCTACTGGTAGGGCCACCCATGTCGGACAGGTCAAGGGAGAGGGACCAGACGAAGAGACACACAAACCTGCTGCCTTGTAGGTAGACTGGGGACAGTCAAAGGCTAGGGAAAAGCACCCAAATACATGCTTGTCGAAATCGGATGTACTGAGCCACAGGCTTGACAAAGCAGTGCAACGTGAAACCTGCTGCCATTGTAGGTAGACTGGGGACAGTCAAAGGCTAGGGAAAGCATCCCGAATAAATGCTTGTCGAAATCGGATGTACTGAGCCACAGGCTTGACAAAGCAGATGCAACGTAACTTAATTCATGATGTCACAAATCAAAATTAATCGATATGGTGCTAATCCCGTGAAGTCCCATCAGGCGGTGATAGTGCCGGGCCCCCTGCCTCGAGGGGGTCCACCCATGACTACTGGTGGTCACCTTCCCCTGTGCTGTGGAGTCAAGGCACAGAGGAGTAGGTTAAGAGCTATTGACCAAATACCCCGGACACTCAACATACTACAGTGGAATGCCGAAGGAGTTTACAAGAAGAAAGACTCCCTAACACAGCGTCTTCATAAAGATAGAATAGATGTGGCATGCATTCAAGAGACACACCTCAACGCCAATCACAAATTCTCAGGTCAGAGGATATCAGGCCACACGTTTCGACCGCGAAGGACACAAAGGAGGAGTTCTAATACTTACACGAAATACAATACCTTGCAGCGAAGTATCTGTGATCTCTGACAACCAAACGTAAATTATAGGTGTTGATATAATGATAAAGGACGTGAAAATAAGAATCTACAATCTGTATAGCCCAGCAGATAAGGACCTTACACTCTCAAACATGAAAATAACTGACACAAACTGCATTATTGTCGGAGACTTTAATAGCCGTTCAGAAAGATGGGGATACCAGATACTGACAAAAGAGGAGATGAATTGGAGGACTGGGAAATAGACTCAAATCTCCATCTACTCAACAAAGCGGATGACACACCGAGCTTCTACTCCAGAAGATGGCTTACCACTTCTACTCCAGACTTAGCTTTCTGCACAGGAGACATCCTCCACAAAATCGATCGCCATGTGCTGGACCAATTAGCAGGTAGTGACCACAGACCAATCAAGCTTGAAATGAATATGGAGTATGTTCCACAGGAGCAAAAGCCCTTGCCCCGCTGGAATTACAAACGAGCAGATTGGGACAGATTTGCCATACTAACAGACAAATATTGTGAAAACATAAATACACGATATGGCAACATAAAGCAAATGGTGGAAAGTCTAAACAGAGCGATAATACAGGCAGCCACTGAGTCCATTCCAAGAGGAGCGAGGAAAAATTACAAACCATACTGGACTGAAGAACTACAAAGTTTGGAGGACAAAGTTGAAGATGCCAGGAAGACAGCAGAGAGAGAACAAACAATTGAAGCAAACATCTCTCTCAAAGCCATCTCAGCAAATATAAAAGAACAGTAAATCAAACAACAAGAGATTGTTGGAGGGAAAAAACAGAAAACCTGAATTTTGACAGGGATGGAAACAAACTATGGAAACTAGTGAAAGCCATGAACAATGAAGGACCTAGAAACAAACAAATAACAATTAAACAAGGAAATGCCTTGCTTACAGGCAAAAAGGCTGCAAATGCACTAATGGAACACTATGCAAATGCAAACCACATTGATATTACAACCGAACAGAAGAAAGCAATCAAAGACAAACAGATACATCATAGAAATACAGAGACAGCAGCAGAATATATGATGGCAAATCTAACAATGGAAGAAATGGAACAGGCAATGAATACCCTAAAAAAGGAAGAAATCACCAGGAAAGGATGGAATCACAAATGAAATGCTAATAGGACTAGGCACCAAGGCAAAGAAGAAACTACTAGCAGTCCTAAATAACAGCTGGAAGAGAGGAATAGTCCCACAGGCATGGAAGGAAGCTATACTAATACCAGTCCCAAAGAAAGGAAAAGACCTGGAAGAACCAAATGGCTATCGACCTATCAGTCTACTTAGCTGTGTAGGAAAATTAATGGAACGCATTATCAATGGCAGGGCTAACATGGCATCTGGAAGAAAACAAACTCTTAACACCACACCAAGCAGGATTCAGAAATACAGATCCACTGAAGATCAAATAACCTATATAGCTCAGGAAATAGAGGATGCCTTCCAAGAGAAAAAGCACACACTAGCAGTCTGGATAGATTTAGAAAAAGCATTTGATAAAGTATGGAAGGAAGGACTGAAAGTAAAACTGCAAAAACATGCATGTTTGTGGAAAAATGTATAAATGGATCAGCCACTACCTTGAGAACAGAACTGCCAGGACAAAAGTACAAGGACAAACAAGCAAAATGATGCTGCTGGAGCAAGGTGTCCCCCAAGGAGGAGTTCTTTCACCAACATTATTCCTAGCATATATAATGACATCACAGAAAATTTTCCAGCCAGAGTACACACATCCTCCTTTGCAGATGACCTAGCCATATGGACATCTGAAGAATATATTAGTACAGCTAACAGCAGAATACAGCAAGCCTTATTAGCGCTAGAGGACTGGTCAAAATCATGGCTAGTGGAAGATAAGTGAGGAGAAAACAACATGCACTGTGTTCTCCCTCTCAAATAAAACTCAGCAACCTAAGCTGGTATTGAATGGAAAAATATTGCGCCATGAAGAAAATCCAAAACTATCTAGGAGTCACCTTTGATCGTCGCCTGACATGGAAGACACAGGTTGAGAAAAATCGAACAAGAGCAAGGCAGAGAATGGCAATCATGAAAAGCTTGCTGGTACAACGTGGGGAGCAGATGAGAAAGTTCTCAAGAAGTTATATACTGGACGGGTGAGGCCAGTACTGGAATATGCATTGCAGCTTGGGCAACAGCAGCTAAGTCAAACTTTAACAAAATAAGTAGAGTCCAAAAACCAAGGAATGCGAATCATAACTGGAAGCCTGAAGACAACGCCTATTAATGAACTAGAAAAGATCACTTGTTTACAACCATGCAGGATAGAAGAGATAGCAGAGCCCAGCAACAGCAGAAAAATTTAGAAGATTGACAGACCACCCTATGTACAACAGATTTAATGGTTTTGGAAAGGGAAGACTGAAGCGTAGCAACTTTGTAGAAACTGCAAAACGAAGGATTAGGGCAGATCCTATACTTAACATATCAACAGTCAAGCCCATACACAATGCACACAACTTCCCAGCTTGGAGACAGCAGCAACTGCCTGAGATGATAGAAAACATTCCTGGTATTGAGAAAAAGAACACTCAGCATGAAACCGAAAGAAGAGAAATAACCCTAAACTACATAAAAGAACATTACCCAAGCAGGAATTGGACCCATGCATATACAGATGGATCAGCCAAAAATTCAATAGAGAATGGAGGAGGAGGAATTCTCCTAAATTTAAAAAATGGAGTGAAAAAAACACATTCAATGGCAACTGGAAAATTTTCAAGTAACTTCAAAGCGGAGGTAGAGGCTTTGAAAACTGCAGCAGAAATGCTCCTGATGGAGGAAAATAAGAGAAGCAAATAGCTATCTTCACAGATGCAAAGTCAGCTGTCTCAATACTCAAGAGCAATAACAGCACAGAACTAACTGACCTAAGAGCAGCACTCCATGGTCTATGCCAGAAATCACAAAAAAGTTGTAATACAGTGGATCCCATCACATTGCAGTATACCTGGAAACGAAGAGGCTGACAGACTGGCAAAAGAGGGCGGACGACTACCACAGCCTGACATAGACATAACCTATAATGAGGCAAAGAGGTTGATAAAAAGCACTTATAGAACCAAATGGGAATCTGAGCATCCAGGCCATCAGAAGGATGATGCATATTACAAACTCGACCGAAGAGAACAAGTAGCAATCTTCAGACTCCGCACAGGACATAACAGGCTGAAATACCACTTGTTCAATAAACTAAAGATAGGAGATACTGATGAATGTAATTGTAGAACTGGAAAAATGACAGCAAACATTTGCTGCAGGATTGCCCAACGTATGCAGAACAGAGAAAGATATTTTGGCCCACACCTGCTTCATTTGAGGACAAGCTCTATGGAGATATCAACAAGCTCAAGTTGACCGCAAGCTTACTTTAACTACATACAGGTTGACATTTAAAGGTGCATGGAGACCCAGAGGCATGAAATGGAATATTGCTTGGATAGCAAATCCATTATGTGGAAAGTCCAAATCGAAAGCTCGCTGTGTGGGCTTCATAAAAGGTGGAAAAGTGTCCTAGTGGCACGAAATGGAATATTGCTTGGATAGCAAATCCATTACGTGGAAAGTCCGAATCAAAAGCCCATTGTGTGGGCTTCATAAAAGGTGGAAAAGTGTCCTAGTGGCATGAAATGGAATATTGCTTGGATAGCAAATCCATTACGTGGAAAGTCCGAATCGAAAGCTCACTGTGTGGATGTCATCTGCAGACTGCATACTTCTGGTTTCCGGAAGAACAGCCTATGGTGAACGGAAGGCCCAATATACGGAAGTGAGGCTAAGCAGCCATGTGCAGGACGTGACGATTCCTTGGGTGAGCCCAGTACCAGAGCGCTATGTATCGGCTCTGCAAGTATGGAAGCCTCCTTGGATGGCGGGGAATGCCCATGGTCTGCCCCTGCCTTCCCTTGAGGGCTGACCAGGATCTTTGGCTGTTCTACACCACAACAGTGAGAGTCAAACGTCCTAAGAAACCCCCGGGAAGGTTCACCCGGTCAACAAATGCCCGCAGAAGTCGGATGTGTCGGCCTAACGGCGCAAGAACGCAGCTCTGCTGTAAACAGGCACAACGCAATCACATCCGAAAAAAAAACTCCGGATGAACGAAGAAGAAGAAGACAACCATACATGACTGTTGTTCTAACTCATCTTCCTACAACCATACATGAATCCTGTTCTAACTCATCTTCCTACAACCATACATGACTTGTTCTAACTCATCTTCCTACAACCATACATGACTGTTGTTCTAACTCATCTTCCTACAACCATACATGAATCCTGTTCTAACTCATCTTCCTACAACCATACATGAATCCTGTTCTAACTCATCTTCCTACAACCATACATGACTGCTGTTCTAACTCATCTTCCTACAACCATACATGAATCCTGTTCTAACTCATCTTCCTACAACCATACATGACTGCTGTTCTAACTCATCTTCCTACAACCATATTTTGCATGGGTGCTGTTATAACTTGTCTTCCTACAACCATACATGAATCCTGTTCTAACTCATCTTCCTACAACCATACATGAATCCTGTTCTAACTCATCTTCCTACAACCATACATGACTGCTGTTCTAACTCATCTTCCTACAACCATACATGAATCCTGTTCTAACTCATCTTCCTACAACCATACTTTGCATGACTGCTTTTCTAAACCACCATGATTATTTATATGGCCAGTTACTTAATTATTTTTAGACTATACTTACAGGCCAATATTAATTTTTAAAAAAAAACATAAAATGGACCAATTCTGTTATGTGCTTTGAGGTTTTCTATGCATATGGTGTTAGCCTATATTTTTCTAGACGAATCACTCAGTGTGTTATGTTGTCATTATCCTGTTGGTCCCCTTCATTTCTCAAGACATGTCATGGCACTCGTGATAGGCTGGGTCCACCTCAGAGCCCAGATCAATTTATAAACATCCACCTCATGTGGATTCATACCCTTAATCCTCGGGCTGGTAAGCATGCGTGCTAGCCATTGTGCTGCTGTGGCCACCCATCTTAGTTAATTTTTTTTTTTTAAAGCTTGACAAGGATGTTGTACTTGTAAGAAAGTACTTCACACACACAAGAAAAAGATCAAAAGATTTATGCATCTCCAAAAACAATCAAAAATAAAGATGTATACACCTCCAAAAACAATCAGAAATAACCTTTGATACACCTCCAGAAAATAAATAATCAAAAAGTAGTTGTAGCATTGCAGCACTGACAATATACATGACAGTAACTTGACAGTATGTTCATCAGACACTCGGTGTCACCATCATCATGTGCCATATTGGGTTGTGCCGATAGCTATGTACATCACCACCTGTCATTTGCTTGTTTGATAAGTTACCTGTCATTTGCTTGTTTGATAAGTTTGCCTGCTGATTGCCCTGTCTTCCTGTCTACCAACTTGTCCCACGTTTTCTCACTCAGTTGATCTTTTTCTTAGATAGTATACCCATAATTTGTTGACATATGAATTTGTGGTTTATAATGTTTTTGAATGTTTCAATTTAATCTTCCCCCATCTGATGTTACTCAAGCCTCATGGCAGTGTTTGTTGATACAAGGTTATATGACACGCCAAAAGTATCTGTTTTATATTCATCATCATCATCATTCAGTGCCTTACTCTGTGCAGAATCACCACACGCCCTCCCCTCCCTCTCACCATGACAGTCTTTTAAAATGCCTATCAAATGCCAGATATCCAGCCTCTTTTGCTGTCATGTGTAAATTGTCTATCACATCTTGAGTCCATCTACATTGCCATCTGCTTTAGTCCAACTGACCAGTACAGGGGTTGAACTCACTAGCTTACCATCAGCACACAGGAAGTTTAAGAGTGAGTGCTCTTATCCATTCAAGCATGCTGAGCTCCTTTTCTTTTGATGTATGAAATATTTAAGTTTCACACCCACTTCTTGCCGCCAGAAATATGCATGCATGGTGTCAGTACTGTGACTTGTGTTGTTCTATCTGTACCAATAAGTAATGGTTTTAAGTGCTTGAGTTTTTGCTGAGCAATATTTGTTTCTTCTGTTAATTTCTATAATCTCCTTTCCATTGTCCATCAGCAGTGTATGAAGATATACTAAAATACTCACTTTCTGTCATTTCTCTCTGCTGATAAATGTATCTGTTGACAGATTTGTTTTATTAGTTGTCATGATATTTTTGCTGTGTAAATATATAAACTTTGTTATTAACTTTACTTGTGCAATTAGTTTTTGAATTGCCATTTGTATTGATAGTAATACTGTGTCATCAGTGTCTACGGTCAACTGATAGGAAGGACATTTTGATGCTGAAATGCCTATGCAATTTGTATGGGTTTCCCAAAAATGTGAATTCTATGGGTGAATTTGATTTTGCAGCCAAAGAAGTCCTCCTTTGGCTGGAGCTTAAATTGACTCCCAGCCTTCAGTCTTATAATGAGTGGGCTCATGTTAAACACCACTTACCATCTTTCTACTGTTCACACATCCACAAATAACTTTATAATTCACTAAGATAACAGAACAACCAAGTGTGTTTTCACTAATTCAGCTCTCACTGTCTTTCAGTTTTAATATTTTAATTGCATCATTGCCCAAGTACTTAATTCTTTAACTACTTAAACATTTGCCTGGATATTCACTCCCATATAATACTGATCCTAGGTCTACGAGGCATCCCTCTCAAATGCCGAGACCAAGAATGGTCTGTTTTCCCAAGGCTGTTTGACTTGACACTAAGACCATCACAAAATCCACACATTTGGTGTGAACCACGTTTTGGACACACTCGGGATAATTTGCCTGACATGACAATCTACATATCAAAGATTGAGTATTTCTATTCCGATATTTACAAAAAAATCTGATTGTTTCTTGTCACTGTTTTCTCAAACATTCCTCTTGATGTTTTCAGTATATAGTTTAACAGAGAAGGGAAAATATTGCCACAGTGCCTGATTTTTTGCGCAATATCAGACCAATCTGTTGCATCATTACATATTCTCACGGCTGCATTTTGTTGACTGTAAAGTGGTGTGTAATAAACTGAGGTTTTATATATTGCATATTTTTATACCAAATAAATGTGATAATTTATTATGGTGTTGTACTTGTTTATTTTATTGTTATAACATTTGCAAAGCTCAGGGCTTCTACAAAATTGGCTTTCGGTTCCACTGAGGCAAGCGCTTAAATATATTTGTTGCAGATGCATTAGCAAATTCAAGACAGTGTATTCCCATAGTGAATTTAAACACAGAAGCAACAAACAAAAAGTTGCACAATTTATTGCCTGGCATATTTTGCTGCATTTCACCAGATGCATTCTGCAGAGTTACATATCATATGAAGTGAACAATAATTTGGCTGAAATGCTTGAAACACACAATCACTGACTCCATATTGGATCAATATCAGTTTCAAATATTTCAGTCAAACTATAATTCATTTATTCACTTGATATGGTACATAACTCTGCAGTAGGCATCCGAGGAGATGCAGCAAAATATCCATCCATCCATCCATCATGTACCATATGGATAAGCGTGGATGGTTATGTTTCGCCATCTCACTCGATCACCAGAGTCGTGGACCAGCTCCGTGTTCCTGTCTCGACCGTGCCATGTGGCCAAGCCATCCAGGTATTTACTTTTCGGTCTTCCCCTTGGTCTGTTCCCTTCGATCTTGCCAGTCATCACCAAGTTCTCCAAGTCATTTCTTCATATAACATGCTCAAATAAAATTCCGACTGTCTACGTCAAATGTCTCTAATCAGTTTATGATTTTGATTTGTTTCTTGAAGGACTTGTTCATTGGTTTTTCTGTCTGTCCATGATATTCTTTGCTTTTTCCTCAGAAGCCACATTTTCAGTCATCAGATGTTTTTCAGCTTGTCTGCTCATTGTCCACGCTTCACGTCCATAAAAAAGTACAGGTTCTATGTAACGCCTCAATACTCTTTTTCTTCTTTGAATTGACATCTTTTTATTGGTCAGTATGTTTTTCATCTTGCAAAAGGCTACCATTGCTATGGAGATTCTTGTTCTAATCTCTTCAAGGCATCTCCCATCAGACGTTAGGACTGTTCCGAGATAATTGAACCGATTCACTTGTTTAAGAATATTCCCATTTACTTGTATATTACATTGTGGTATTTCCTTTGTCCCAGTGACGACCGTAATCTGTGTCTTCTTACAATTCACTTCTAACCCTAATTGTTCACTGTGTTCAACAACCGCATCTACTAATTGTTACTGATCCTGCGCATTGTCTGCAATCAATATTGTATCTTCTGCATATCTAATATTATTGATGTTTTGTCCTCCAATGGTGATTACTTTCATATCTTCTATATTTCTGAAAATATTTTCACTGTGCAAGGAAAAAGGATCTGGATGCATTACACATCCCTCTTAAGAGGATGATATTGACCAACTTCATTATCAATTCTTATGGCAGCTTGTTTCCAATGTATGTTTTTTTTTTTTTTTAGAAATCTAAGGTCTTTCAAGCATCTTTATGATGTTGTCATCTCTTACTTCATCAAAAGCCTTTGTGTAGTCAATGAAGCAAAAATGTAGATCTTTGTTTACTTTACTTCTATAGAATGTTCAGTTACCCGGGAAGGTTAACCCTGTCAACAAATGCCAGCAGAAGTCGGATATGTCGGCCTAACGGCGCAAGAACGCACCTCTGCTGTAAACAGGCACTACGCAGTCACATCCGAAAAAAAAATCCGGATGAACGCAGAAGAAGAAGAATAAGAACGTTCAGTTACTGTTTTCAGCATATACACAGCAATTAATGTACCCTTGCCTTCTACAAACCACATTGTTCTCCTAGTTTGGGTTGTATTTTCTTCCTAACTCATTGCATGATAATTCTTAGCAAAATCTTTATGATATGACTCATTATACTAATTGTTCGATGTTGATCACATTCCAAGGCTCCTGATTTCTTTAGGATTGCAATAAATACAGAATTACATAATTCATGAGGTATATCTCCAGTATCATATATTCTATGCATCAGTCTAGTGACTTGATCTATTCCATATTCTTCTAAGGCATTAATAATTTCTATTGTGATGTTGTCTGAACCGGGGGTCCTGCCAGTTTTCATGTGGTTAAGAGTATACTCAATCTCCATCTTCAAAATTTATGATCCTGCATTATTATTTCGAATATCATACTGTTCTTCTCTGTTATCATCATAAAGGCTTTTCACACAATGTAACCACACATGTAAAATCTGATCTTTTTCTATTATGATTTTTCCATCTTTTGTTCTTAGGTAGCCTTTTGATGTACATATTCTTTGATTAGCAAGCTCCTGAATTCTTTTGTGCATTAATTTGGTATTTTTACTGTTGTGTTGTTTTTCAATTTCTATGCAATTTTTCTCAAACCATGCTTCTTTTGCCTCCTTACATAATGTTATGACCTTTCTGTTAATTTCTTCATATTTTGCAGGATTACTTTTGTTGTGTCTTCTTGTTTCCATTAGTTGTAAAATTTCTTCAGTCATCCATTTCTTACATCCCACTTTCTTTATATTTTGGAATAGTTGTTTCTGCAGCCAAACTGATTGAAGTCTTCACTATTTCCCATTGATCATTCACATCTTGAAATAGGATCTCTAGATCAGACAATATATCAAATTTGTTCTTTACTTCTATGTTAAAATTGTATTTTATTTCTTTGTCACTTTTCAATGTGCAGAAATCAAATTTAGTGTTTCCTGTTGTATACTTGACTTTCTTTAACTATACCCTCAATGTACCTATAATTAATCTGTGATCATTGTAACAGTCTTCAATGGGAACTGTTTTTGTGGTTGTTAATGCATTTCAAAACCTTCTGCTAATCAGTATGTAATCTATCTGGTTTCGAATTCTGCTGTCTGGACTCTTCCAGGCAATTCATCATACAATATCTGCAAATGTTACAATATATCTTGGTATTATACAGATTCTTAGTGCCTACTAATTTTATAACAGTGAGGGAGTCGACAAACATGTCATTTCATCAAAATCTGTCATGAGTGAAAACATAGTTGAGAAGCCCTGCAGTTTGGATGGTTGTCAGTTCCGTAGAGGTCTCTGGCTTTAGAGTCTGGCAAATGATTGCACGACATCTAATCTAAGAAAGGATATGGAAGCAGTCACTCTGGCTGGAGGACAAACAGCACACGCACACGTCATGATTGTAACCGATCCACAGAGCATGTTGGGTAAAATTAAGACGGGGTGTACTTAATTCAAAATTAAAAAAAATTAGGGAGCATCCATTGGATCTTTTCATCTTTCCCCCCAGGACATGCGGGTGTGTTGGGTCGGCGCCGCTGGGCGGGGTATTGGTGCAGGGTAAGGCAAATGTGGCCAGGGTCATTTAGGACCATGGGACTTTGGAAGAACAGGTAAATCACGATGACCCTGAGAGAATATTGTGAATGGGGGTTCCAGTGTTGTCACATCTCGCCTTTCCACAACTTCCAACCAGCAACGACCACTACCACGTTCAATCAGCCCAACTACCCATTGACCACGACGAAAGTGACCACGGTGGTACTTTCGGTGGAAAAAGTAGCTCTCGTCAACTTCAACGACCACTGACTGGTCCTGCGCATCAAATCCTCCCAACAGTGGATTGTTACGCAGCAACCAGTTGTAACACTCTATCCGAAAATAGTTATTGTAGTTGACAATAGTGTCACAGCTTGTCAGGCGTTCGAAAAACATCACATGTTCAACTTCACATCAAACAACCAGTAAAACATTATCATCACAACTTTTTCAGTTGGGAGCTCACAATAGGCAAAGAACGAACCTGTTCGTACACTGGAACGACTATTAAATTAACGACACCGCCACGAGAATCTGTCAGAAGTTTCCAACCGCGAAACTAATGACATCGGACGTTGGCAACGTGAACATTCTAATTGTTCCCACCGCTATCTAATTTAAAGTTCTCCTGGTCTTCCCTCTCAGTTTTGAGATTATTCCAGACCCCCCCCCCCCCCCCCCCCCCCCCAATCATTCTTTTCACATACTGGTTCCCAATATGTTCCCCCACCAACTTACACCTGGTCCCACTGGCGCTCGACCACCTCACCCTTGTCCATAGGCAAACTACCACCAAGAGGTGCATTCCCTGCCAGCCTATCAGCCTGTTTACAAATAACCAATTGGGGGGGGGGGGTATGGAGGTGGTTCCCCTGTAATATAACAGGCAAAAACGTATTTGATTGTTGTACAGTGGTGAAGACGGAGTTACCAAAGAAGAAAGTAAAATATTTATCCATCCATCATGTGCCATGTCGATAAGCGAGGGCGGTCATGTTTTGTCATCTCACTCGATCACCTGAGCCATAAAGTAAAATATATTTAGTTATAATTCAGTTGACTTCATGAAAACAATTCACTAATAAAAGGAACAAATATTTATTAAAGTTACAGAAGATTTAAAGACAAGAGGGTTGAGGTTAATGCCATTGCACGGAGATTGATCCCACATAGCCTGACCTCTGTTCGCTAAAGTTTAGTTTAGTCGATGGATCAACATCACGGCCCATGGGTGCAACCCATAAGTGCTCCGTTTTCCTCCTAACTCAAATCTGAGTCTGGTGAAACTCAGCTCAGTGCACGAACTCCGTAGAACCGGCGAGGATCCTGAAAATACTTTGGGTAGATTTTTTACTCGAAATTTTGCCCTGGCAGCGCCGTTAGGCTACTCTTTTTCGATTTCCAACTGCCAAGGGATTTTTTTACGTGCGAAACAATACACACGGGCGTCCGATCTCACTACCCAGAGACCAGGGGAAATTTATTACTAGAAGTTCACGTGAAAAAATCCCGGCATCACCGGGGCCTGAACCCGGGACCTCCATCGCTCGAGGCGGACACCATACCTCGAGACCACGCAGCTCCACCCTGTTCGCTAAAGGACCTGCTGAAAGCGTTGCCTGCTGAAAAGGGGGAGGGGGAGCATGAAAGATATGAAGCTGGCCACACGTTTACGATCCAGACCGACTGAAAAAGGACTTTGAACTCAACCATACGATCGGGTCGGCCGTGCGTCTGTGGTAAAAGTAAAAGCTTCGCCACCTACAGGGAAATGTGAATTCACGCTGAACTGAAGAAATGAGAGAGTACGTCACAGTAGAATATGCAACGCTCCTATGAAATGGAAAAGTCGTTAATAGATATTATTAGAAGATCCCAGCCAGGTAGAACCCCACAGAGCTGAGAAGGTTCAAGTCGATGGCCTCTGTGACGTGTTTGACGAGAGACTGTTACATAAATAAACACACATAGTATTGTCTGGCGCTCACAGAAGGAGAAGAAGGAAGCAGAGACTAGAGGACGCACTAGACAACAAAATGTGAAAGCTATAGTACAGTTACCGACCGGGATTCGAACCTGTCACCTCCAGATGACGAGAGGTTGACGAGAGACTGGGAGGTTACCAATGTCAACAATTAAACCGGAAAGGGGCGTGGTGCTATTCGACTATCATAAATTTGCGACTGCGATATCGGGAACAATATATTAAATATATTACAGAAAAGAACAAATGCATCCATACTTCAATATCTGAATATTGAAGAAGGTTAAGTATTAAATGTAACTGCCGGCTTCATGGCGAAGGGTTTACTGACTCATTTCGTAATCCCGCATATCGCGTTCGAAACACAGCTGTGTTGATTTTTTTTAATGAAACGGTAAGGGTGCCGGTCGTTCAGAAAGCAATATAGCAAACTACTGAACATAAATTTGCCCAGGAATCATGGACAGTTAAAAATGCTGGGGTTGACTGCTACGCCCGTAAAGGATATGCAACTTTTAATTAATTAACTATTAAAGACGATAAAACAAAGAAAACTTAAATATTTTGTCACTTGAAACGTCAGGTCTTAGTCAGATATGACTGAGCTACCGTATGACAGTAGACGGTACTACCTGCTTTCTGTCAGCGCCGAATGTTGGGCGGCGCTTACCAAACCCGACACCCCACGTTGTGCCAACGGCTTCGGGCGGAAGAGCGCAATTGGGAGGGTACTAGCCTTATCCTGGTGCGAGGAAATGCAACCCAAAGACAAAATAAGTCATGGCAGGGCAGACCAGGCCCTAAGCCTTGGTTGACAGCTGGTCTAGGATCGAAGCTCCGACAGGCGGACAGTTAGAGCATTGCTTTGCTGATCCGGCAGCTTCAGCAGCTTGTCTTGTTCCAGATATATTGGTGTTAACTTTCCTCTGGAGTGAACTAGGCAGGCCGAGAGAGGGATCATGCTGCATGGGCAACACATGGTTTCATTATTTTAGCCCAGGCTTTGTGCTATGGATGGATCGTAGTTATTACCATATGACAGTTATGAAGCCTTTTTGAAGCACAGTGTACCAAACTATCGTCTGTCAAGACGGAAAGGTGCCAATGGAATGAAACGTCATGAAAGTTTGGAGTGAACAATAATGGAGGGGTATGTGCACGGGAAGAGAGGGAGAGGAAGGCGAAAGAGAAGATGGACACAGGATGTGACAGATGATCTCCAGATAGGTGTATCGGAAGCGGGACATCTTGCTTATGATGACAGAAGTTTGCCGGAACGTTGTTATGGTAGCGAGGTTCTGCAAATGACCAGTTATCAGTTATCAGTTATCAGTTGGGGTATCTTCATTGCACTCCGGACATGTCCGTAGGTGCTCAGATCCCCCCCCCCCCCCCAGCATATGCATCAGCGTCCGGTGGCTAATAGTGCCAGTTCTGTGTTGGTTGACGAGGCGCCTTGTTTTCCCGATGTACCTCTCGTCTGGCCATGCCGATTCTTACTCCCAAGTCTTTCATCCTGGACAGCGATGTGGATTCACTGACTTCAAAGTCCTCTGTTCTTGCCATATCTTTGAGGACATTAATAACATCGGCACGATCCATGGGCTGGCCATCTACAGGGGGTGCAGAGCCAGCCAGTTTGTCAGCTCGTTCATTTCCCTCGACTCCCGCATGTCCCGGGACGAAGATGAAGGTGACTTTACGGACAACAGACTTTACGGACAGCGACTCAGTCCACTGTCTACGTACAGATCCAGCTTCGACCTTCTGAATCATGCTCATTGAATCACTTAGTACACACACGTTAGTATAATGCTGTGATTCCAGTCACATGAAAGCCTGTGTAACTGCCATCACCTCCATCGTCATGCTGCTCGTGGTCATAGAGTTGGCACCACTGGATTCTTGAACGGTTCGGCCCGCTGAACGGGCTGTAAATGCCCACGCACTTCTCCGCTGCTTTACGACAGATCCATCTGTATAGATGAGCACTTCGGGGCTATCTGAGTGTTCATAGATGAGCGCGTTGACCTCTGCATTGACAGCGGCAGGGTTCTGCTCTCTGCACCGTCTGTCGAGTGTGATAATGCAGGAGAAAGTGCACTTAAAAGCTGGAGGCACCGGCACCCATTCCTTGTCGGGGTTGATACTGGTAAGACTGCAGACCTGTCTAACGACATTATCCGCCCGACCCATCCATGATTTGCTCCTCTTTAGCTTGTCACCCTTTTCTCTGAATATAGCGTCATGCAGAGGGTGCTGCTCATCTGCACTTATTTTTAAGTATGCACGAGCTCTCCAGATCTTGATCCTGTGTTCCATTGTCGGGAAGTTAAGGAGGTATCTCATTGCTACACAGCTGGTGTCCCTCGTGCAGCCCAAAATGATTCGTTTTGTACCTTTTCAAGTCTTCCAATCTGTGTAGGGCTGACAGTGGGGATGGCCAGGGCATACTCGATGGGTGAAAGCACCAGTCCTTGGAACAGAAGTATTAGCAATCTTTGCTCGATATTGGCAGTCGCCATGACTCTCATTGCTGACAAACCTTTTCGAGATTTCGTTATGACATAATCGACATGGTCTCTGAAGGGCAGGCTACGATCAAGCCTCACGCCAAGATATGTCATCGATTGGGTTCTACTCAAAATACTCCCATCCATCCTCACTGCCGGCAGGTCTGTTTTCACAATATGGTTCTTTAGGGAGAACCATGTAACCGTGGCCTTTGCAGGGTTGACAAAGGCATCGGCATCAGCAAATGACAGAGTCCTACTCCTCCCGTCCAACTGTTGTTCAGTGATCGGCACCGTATACACGTTGAATAGTACTGGTGACAGTGGTGAACCCTGCGGCGATCCTGGACATATCGTTATCGGCTCAGAAGACCAACTCCCGCATCTTAGCACCACCTTCCTTTGGAGCAGAACTGCAGCTATCCATCGTACAAGGTAAGGGTGCACTTTCAGTCTGAGGAGGGTTTGCATCAAGTGCTCGAAAGATACTCTGTTATATGCGTCCTCTAAGTCTATGGCGGCCGCACATGTCTCTTCTCTGACCTGAAATCCTTCGTAAACATCCTGAGCAAAGACCGCCGCATTCAGCCACGACTCTTTGTTACGTCTGTATCCTCCAAGTGTGGGCGGGAAGCAGCCGAGTTGTTCCAAGTCACAAGCAAGTCTGTGTGCTACAATTTTCTCCAGTAGCTTGCCAGCAGTGTTCTGCATTGTAATGATTCTGTAGCCGCTTATTTTGGAATGGTCTTTGTTCGGTTTTGACAGCGGCAGCAAGTAGCTGTGTAGCCATTCTTCTTTGATCTGACCCCCCCCCCCCCTTTCTGCTGTGTGTCCACCGTGACGAGGTAGAGGGGCTTGTGCGTCCCAATGACCCCAAGAGCTATGCCGACGGTAGCACAGCTACTGGTAGGGCCACCCATGTCGAACAGGTCAAGGGAGAGGGACCAGACGAAGAGACACACAAACCTGCTGCCTTGTAGGTAGACTGGGGACAGTCAAAGGCTAGGGAAAGCACCCGAATACATGCTTGTCAAAATCGGATGTACTGAGCCACAGGCTTGACAAAGCAGTGCAACGTAAAACCTGCTGCCTTGTAGGTAGACTGGGGACAGTCAAAGGCTAGGGAAAGCACCCGAATACATGCTTGTCAAAATCGGATGTACTGAGCCACAGGCTTGACAAAGCAGTGCAACGTAAAACCTGCTGCCTTGTAGGTAGACTGGGGACAGTCAAAGGCTAGGGAAAGCATCCCAAATAAATGCTTGTCGAAATCGGATGCACTGAGCCTCAAGCTTGACAAAGTAGTGCAACGTAACTTAATTCATGATGTCACAAATCAAAATTAATCGTTATGGTGCTAATCCCGTGAAGTCCCATCAGGCGGCGATAGTGCCGGGCCCCCTGCCTCGAGGGGGTCCACCCATGACTACTGGTGGTCACCTTCCCCTGTGCTGTGGAGTCAAGGCACAGAGGAGTAGGTTAAGAGCTATTGACCAAATACCCCGGACACTCAACATACTACAGTGGAATGCCGAAGGAGTTTACAAGAAGAAAGACTCCCTAACACAGCGTCTTCATAAAGATAGAATAGATGTGGCATGCATTCAAGAGACACACCTCAACGCGAATCACAAATTCTCAGCCAGAGGATATCAGGCCACACGTTTCGACCGCGAAGGACACAAAGGAGGAGTTCTAATACTTACACGAAATACAATACCTTGCAGCGAAGTATCTGTGATCTCTGACAACCAAACAGAAATTATAGGTGTTGATATAATGATAAAGGACGTGAAAATAAGAATCTACAATCTGTATAGCCCAGCAGATAAGGACCTTACACTCTCAAACATGAAAATAACCGACACAAACTGCATTATTGTCGGATACTTTAATAGCCGTTCAGAAAGATGGGGATACCCAGATACTGACAAAAGAGGAGATGAATTGGAGGACTGGGAAATAGACTCAAATCTCCATCTACTCAACAAAGCGGATGACACACCGAGCTTCTACTCCAGAAGATGGCTTACCACTTCTACTCCAGACTTAGCTTTCTGCACAGGAGACATCCTCCACAAAATCGATCGCCATGTGCTGGACCAATTAGCAGGTAGTGACCACAGACCAATCAAGCTTGTAATGAATATGGAGTATGTTCCACAGGAGCAAAAGCCCTTGCCCCGCTGGAATTACAAACGAGCAGATTGGGACAGATTTGCCATACTAACAGACACATATTGTGAAAACATAAATACACGATATGGCAACATAAAGCAAATGGTGGAAAGTCTAAACAGAGCGATAATACAGGCAGCCACTGAGTCCATTCCTAGAGGAGCGAGGAAAAATTACAAACCATACTGGACTGAAGAACTACAAAGTTTGGAGGACAAAGTTGAAGATGCCAGGAAGACAGCAGAGAGAGAACAAACAATTGAAGCGAATACCTCTCTCAAAGCCATCTCAGCAAAATATAAAAGAACAGTAAATCAAACAACAAGAGATCGTTGGAGGGAAAAAACAGAAAACCTGAATTTTGACAGGGATGGAAACAAACTATGGAAACTAGTGAAAGCCATGAACAATGAAGGACCTAGAAACAAACAAATAACACTTAAACAAGGAAATGCCTTGCTTACAGGAAAAAAGGCTGCAAATGCACTAATGGAACACTATGCAAATGCAAACCACATTGATATTACAACTGAACAGAAGAAAGCAATCAAAGACAAACAGATACATCATAGAAATACAGAGACAGCAGCAGAATATATGATGGCAAATCTAACAATGGAAGAAATGGAACAGGCAATGAATACCCTAAAAAAGAAGAAATCACCAGGAAAGGATGGAATCACAAATGAAATGCTAATAGGGCTAGGCACCAAGGCAAAGAAGAAACTACTAGCAGTCCTAAATAACAGCTGGAAGAGAGGAATAGTCCCACAGGCATGGAAGGAAGCTATACTAATACCAGTCCCAAAGAAAGGAAAAGACCTGGAAGAACCAAATGGCTATCGACCTATCAGTCTACTTAGCTGTGTAGGAAAATTAATGGAACGCATTATCAATGGCAGGCTAACATGGCATCTGGAAGAAAACAAACTCTTAACACCACACCAAGCAGGATTCAGAAAGTACAGATCCACTGAAGATCAAATAACCTATATAGCTCAGGAAATAGAGGATGCCTTCCAAGAGAAAAAGCACACACTAGCAGTCTGGATAGATTTAGAAAAAGCATTTGATAAAATATGGAAGGAAGGACTGAAAGTAAAACTGCAAAACATGCATGTTTGTGGAAAAATGTATAAATGGATCAGCCACTACCTTGAGAACAGAACTGCCAGGACAAAAGTACAAGGACAAACAAGCAAAATGATGCTGCTGGAGCAAGGTGTCCCCCAAGGAGGAGTTCTTTCACCAACATTATTCCTAGCATATATAAATGACATCACAGAAAATTTTCCAGCCAGAGTACACACATCCTCCTTTGCAGATGACCTAGCCATATGGACATCTGAAGAATATATTAGTACAGCTAACAGCAGAATACAGCAAGCCTTATTAGCGCTAGGGGACTGGTCAAAATCATGGCTAGTGAAGATAAGTGAGGAGAAAACAACATGCACAGTGTTCTCCCTCTCAAAAAAACCTCAGCAACCTAAGCTGGTATTGAATGGAAAAATATTGCGCCATGAAGAAAATCCAAACTATCTAGGAGTCACCTTTGATCGTCGCCTGACATGGAAGACACAGGTTGAGAAAAATCGAACAAGAGCAAGGCAGAGAATGGCAATCATGAAAAAGCTTGCTGGTACAACGTGGGGAGCAGATGAGAAAGTTCTCAAGAAGTTATATACTGGACGGGTGAGGCCAGTACTGGAATATGGCATTGCAGCTTGGGCAACAGCAGCTAAGTCAAACTTTAACAAAATAAGTAGAGTCCAAAACCAAGGAATGCGAATCATAACTGGAAGCCTGAAGACAACGCCTATTAATGAACTAGAAAAGATCACTTGTTTACAACCAATGCAGGATAGAAGAGATAGCAGAGCCCAGCAACAAGCAGAAAAATGTAGAAGATTGACAGACCACCCTATGTACAACAGATTTAATGGTTTTGGAAAGGGAAGACTGAAGCGTAGCAACTTTGTAGAAACTGCAAAACGAAGGATTAGGGCAGATCCTATTCTTAACATATCAACAGTCAAGCCCATACACAATGCACACAAGTTCCCAGCTTGGAGACAGCAGCAACTGCCTGAGATGATAGAAAACATTCCTGGTATTGAGAAAAAGAACACTCAGCATGAAACCGAAAGAAGAGAAATAACCCTAAACTACATAAAAGAACATTACCCAAGCAGGAATTGGATCCATGCATATACAGATGGATCAGCCAACAATTCAATAGAGAATGGAGGAGGAGGAATTCTCCTAAATTTAAAAAATGGAGTCAAAAAAACACATTCAATGGCAACTGGAAAATTTTCAAGTAACTTCAAAGCAGAGGTAGAGGCTCTGAAAACTGCAGCAGAAATGCTCCTGATGGAGGAAAATAAAGAGAAGCAAATAGCTATCTTCACAGATGCAAAGTCAGCTGTCTCAATACTGAAGAGCAATAACAGCACAGAACTAACTGACCTAAGAGCAGCACTCCATGGTCTATGCCAGAAATCCAAAAAAGTTGTAATACAGTGGATCCCATCACATTGCAGTATACCTGGAAACGAAGAGGCTGACAGACTGGCAAAAGAGGGCGGACGACTACCACAGCCTGACATAGACATAACCTATAATGAGGCAAAGAGGTTGATAAAAAGCACTTATAGAACCAAATGGGAATCAGAGCATCCAGGCCATCAGAAGGATGATGCATATTACAAACTCGACCGAAGAGAACAAGTAGCAATCTTCAGACTCCGCACAGGACATAACAGGCTGAAATACCACTTGTTCAATAAACTAAAGATAGGAGATACCGATGAATGTAATTGTAGAACTGGAAAAATGACAGCAAAACATTTGCTGTAGGATTGCCCAACGTATGCAGAACAGAGAAAGATATTTTGGCCCACACCTGCTTCATTTGAGGACAAGCTCTATGGAGATATCAACAAGCTAAAGTTGACCGCAGATTACTTTAACTATATACAGGTTGACATTTAAAGGTGCATGAAGACCCAGAGGCATGAAATGGAATATTGCTTGGATAGCAAATCCATTACGTGGAAAGTCTGAATCAAAAGCCCACTGTGTGGGCTTCATAAAAGGCGGAAAAGTGTCCTAGTGGCACGAAATGGAATATTGCTTGGCTAGCAAATCCATTACATGGAAAGTCCGAATCGAAAGCTCACTGTGTGGATGTCATCTGCAGACTGCATACTTCTGGTTTCCGGAAGAACAGCCTATGGTGAACGGAAGGCCCAATATACGGAAGTGAGGCTAAGCAGCCATGTGCAGGACGTGACGATTCCTTGGGTGAGCCCAGTACCAGAGCGCTATGTACCGGCTCTGCAAGTATGGAAGCCTCCTTGGATGGCGGGGAATGCCCATGGTCTGCCCCTGCCTTCCCTTGAGGGCTGACCAGGATCTTTGGCTGTTCTATATGGACCAGCTGGGATGGGGGATAACACCACAACAGTGAGAGTCAAACGTCCTAAGAAACCCCCGGGAAGGTTAACCCGGTCAACAAATGCCCGCAGAAGTCGGATGTGTCGGCCTAACGGTGCAAGAACGCAGCTCTGCTGTAAACAGGCACAACGCAATCACATCCGGAAAAAAAAAAACTCCGGATGAACGAAGAAGAAGAAGAAGAAGAAGATCTGACCCCTCTGGATACTGGTGTTGAATTCTCTGGCCAGTTCTTCCTTGTCATCATCTTGCTTATGGCGTCTTGACCAGTGTTGTCGTACGGGAAGGCATTTGTCTTGTTTCTTTGACTCATGGCCCCGTCTTTCTTGATCAGGATGACACAAGGGTAGTGGTCACTATCGTTGTATCCCAGTGTGCCCCACCGGCACTTTGGTGCGATGGTGGGCGACACCAGAGCCAAGTCAATGACGCTGTCAGAGTCACCTGGTCGAGTGGCTATTCTAGTGACCTTCCCATCATTCAGACTAGGACAGCAGATGCCAGGGCGTCTTCCAGATCTTCTCCCTGTCTATTGGTGATGCAATTCCCCCATTGACTGCCTCTGGCATTGAAGTCCCCACAGTAGATGATATGCCTTTCATCCATATCGAACAAACTCTGCCATAGTCGCACGTCGACCTTCACATTTCGCGCATAAACGTTCATGATTACAAGCTGCACTGGCGTCATTATTCGTAATGCCTGCACTTGCAGGGCATCACTGTTCCAGGAAGACATATCGATCTCAGACACCAGAATATTGTCGCGGACCAGAATTGCCTGTCCGAGGTGCCGCCTGTTAAAGAATCCCTGACATCCCGCGACATTGACTGTTCCGTCGCCGAACTGCGTTTCTTGTAAGACTACAATATCGTTTCCGTAGAGCAGTTTTTCGAGAATGGGTCGGCGTTGACTAAATGATGCACAGTTCCAGTAGAGTACTCGAAAGTTTCCGATACCCAATCTTTCACATTTTAATTGCCTTCTGCGTGCGCCTGCCCTCTTCCCACGCTGTGGTAATGATTAGTAATGAATGCTTACAATGTTTCCTCTTGTTTTTGTTCTAGGCTTGTAACTTTGATGCTGCACTGTTTTGTACCAACATGTTGTCAGTCGTGGAGTCCCACAATAAACTAGGTTAGTATGTGCTCCAGGGTTATTTCTTTCTGGGGTTTACTTATAATTATTCAGTTTTATTGTTTTTCCTATCTGTCTCAGCCAGTTTATCATTGTCTGCTTCTTACGATAATTTGTATTTGGGTTTGGAATGTTCATGGCGCTTTTAGCCTTCTTTTTCCTTTCCTGTTTAGTTGTGATATCTATATATATAAATGGCACACATAAAAAAGGGCAAAGAAAGAGGTTGGAAGGGCCAACCTCTTTCTTTGCCCTTTTTTATGTGTGCTATTTATTTCTGCTTTTTTCTGTCTTATTCATCTGGCTCTATTTGATTATCTTTCTTACTCTTCCTTATTCTTATTTCTATCATTTGTCGATCTCTCTGTATTGACCGTTCTCTATGTTATGCACTCTTTCTTTCTATGCCTGTTCCGTCTTAATCTCTCCAGATGTATGTGTGTTTCTCATACCCAGTCTTTTCCTCATACGTATGCACGACTGTAAAGCCATTGACACACAACACACCTGCTATAATTATTTAACTGTCGTATGTTGTATCGTGCTCCTTGGCGAATATGTTACGGACGCGATTCGTAATCCCGTATACCCGGGTTCGAAACACAGCAGTGCATGGTTTTTGTCGAAAAGATATAGGTGCCAGTCGTTCAGAAAGCAATGGCAAACTACTGAAGGTAAAACTTGTCCAGGAATCACGAACAGCCAAAGTGCTGGAGTTGACTGCTCGTCCTGTGAAGGGCATGCAACTAAACAAATGTTGTATACCCTCACACATCAGCTTGCCATCATCATGTGCCGTGCCGATAAGCGCGGGCCGTCATGTTTCGGCATCTCACACTATCACTAGAGTCGTGGGTCAGCTCCGTGTTCTTGTCTCGACCATACCATGTGGCCAAGCCATCCAGGTATTTATTTCTCTGCACATCGGCTCTGCTAAACCATAATGGAGGGACTATGAGGGGACAAATCCAACATGTTTACAACAAGAGTGTTAACAGAATAATCAGCATGTACACCTTATGACATTTGCTGATGGAGACTGAGTATTTAAGGGTATGTCGGGAGGGCTTTGATGTTAATTCTCTAGATCAGGAACTGAAAATAACCGAGACACATAGGAGACTGACCACGTTCTCACTTTCTTTCTTTCCTTTCTTCTCATTCGCTTGTTCTCTCTCTCTCTCTCTCTCTCTCTCTCTCTCTCTCTCTCTCTCTCTCTCTCTCTCTCTCTCTCTCTCACACACACACACACACACACACATCATCTCCCCCCCCCCCCCCTTCTCTCTCTCTATGCAAATGCATACGTGCAAATTAACATTACTAACACAAAATCCATGTTAACAGCAACCAGGCAAAGACTTCAAACTTTAAATACACAGAACTTTCATCTCCACATTGGTAACATGTCTGTTGAAAGTGTACTTGAGCACAAACACTGGGTCTCATCATTGATAGAAATTTAACCTTTAATTCCCATGTTCAAGGGCTCTATAAACAAACAGCAATACATTCAAATTACTAACATTTAAAAATATTCTTTGAAGAAACCACAAGAAAGATATTCTACACTTTTCACATACAAAGTCTATTGACTATTGCTCCACAATCCAGGATGTGTGTTTCATTTCAAACATAAAACGCTTTTACTCACTCCAGAAAAGGTTCTGTGGGTTTAATTTATAGCAAAAAGGTTATCGATAATTCTAGTCTATACAAACGTCTTCAGCTACTACCACTCTTCAAACGCTTACTTTTTAATATGGCCAAACCAATTCATAAAATTCAGTATCAAATTGCTCTAAGATACCTTTTGCGATTGTTTCAATATAACGCAAGACATAGCGAACTACTAATATATTTAAACCCACACGCCATAAATAAAATGTTGCATGATTTCTTGCCTGGCATATTTCGCTGCATCTCATCAGATTTTTACTGCAGAGGTATATATCTTATACTATTTTATGTGAAACACTGAATGATAATTTGACTGAAATATGATGTACATCGTCGCTGACCTTGTGCGAATGTGTAGAATGTTATATCCAAGGAAATATAAAACTGAATAGGAAGCCTTTCTGTGTACACAGAAAGGGCTGGAATCGACTGATATATAATGCCTATCCTATAAAAATCTATATTACCTATCCCTCCATCCATCCATGATGGGCCATGCCGGTAAGCGTGGGAGGTCATGACTCGCCATTTCACTTGATCACCAGAGTCGTGGATCAGCTCAGTGTTCCTGTCTCGACCATGCCATGTGGCCAAGCCTTCCAGGTATTCACTTCTCGGTCTTCCCCTTGGTCTCTTCCCTTAGATCTTGCCAGTTGTCACCAAGTTGTCCAATTCATCTCTTCTCATAACATGCCCAAAAAGTTGTGACTGTCTGTCACGAATTGGCAGCCTTTACTTCCCAGAACAATTTTCGGTTCACCATGTAGAGAAGTTACAGAAGAAGAAATGCAATTCTCTATAATAAAGGAGGAGAAATGGAAGACAGAACAATCAGGTCTGCACACATAGAGGCATAAAATGTTGTAGCAAAAGGGGCCCATTCAGCTGTGAAGTGTCAGAACAGATGGCTGCTGGCTACTAAAACAGGATGGTGGGAATTGCAATAAACCCAGAATGAAATTACACAGACCATCAGACTAGGGTTGTAAAACCAGGCAGTCCAGCTTAAAGGTGTTACAGGTCAAACTGACAATTACCCCCACTGTAGGGCAGACTGTGAAACTGATCTGGGGCTGGCAACTCAAAACCATCCAGGTGTGACACTATGGTGAGGGTTAGTGGTTCAGAATAGATTTATGACTGCCAGGGGGAGATAAGTCAGTCTGCATGAGAAAAGAGGTGTGAACTGGCCCCACACTTGAATAGAATTAATTACCTTAGGAGGTCAGCAGGTTTCTGTCATACCAGACAGAAAGGTGCCAAGGAGATAATAGGGTCTGCTGGACTCAGCTTAAATAAGAGTCCCTAGCTCTGGTCATGTTAGAAATGAAAAAAATCTCTGAACAGCTCTCACAAGGAGCACCTATGTTGTAGATCTCAAGATCGAGTGAAGACTAGGAGTGTCAGGACTGACAGGATCGTCAGAATACCGGCAAGCTGTTTCTTTGTTGAGTCTACTGGAGAGTGGGGATCTGGACCACAGTTCCAGATAGATGAAGTAACAAGTAAAGTTACGTAATGTTTCTCATCACAATATGTTATATGATTTCATCATCCCCATATTGAAAACAATCAGATGTCTATGATTAGTAAATAAATGTTGTAGTATTGTAACTCATAGTTCTCTCGTTATATTTTAATTCCAATTGTGCATACGTGTTGTTGTGTACATTGGTGGGGGTTCACTTACACACCAAGGAAAGGAGCAGTCAGGGAGAAAAACCTGTACTAGGATAGTTGTCCTTAAACTTTAATTCAGACTTAAAATCTATCCTAGCTAACCTTCTCTTTCCTATACCTTGGCGAATATTCAGCACAGTTCATTTCATTTTGTAACGAGCCACTTGGAGCTGTACGTTGGATATTCATGGGCTTAATCTGTAGTTCAGCCATATAGATTTTGTCCCTAGTCAGTTTCTGACTATTTAGGGTTGCTCGCCAGTGAATAATATTTCATCTAGCCGGTGGGGCTAGGACAGATTGGTGTCTCATCTCGATTCAAAACTTATGACAGATTGGGCTTCTCGTCCTGGATTTGAATTCGGACTTCTCGCTTTCAATAGACTCCGGTACTAGACCCTAGACATACGATTTTAAAAGTTAACTCTTGTAATCTTCAGTCATCAAAATAGACTATCATCAGATGTAGCTAATTTTAGTTGAGGAAGTTACAGAGTATAGATATAACTTTTCAAAAGTGTATAACAGATAAGAACTTATGAGAAAACTACCTCATCTATCATTTATTGATAAGTATTTTAATTCTTATCATTTAGTGTATCATTCATCATTTAATGATAACTGATCACTTTAATCATAATTACATTGATGTGTTTGATGATTTAACTGCTTGATTGATTTGCCATTTTATGCTTACTTATGCCATTTTCATTATGACATGTATGCAGTGCATTTTAATATTTATTTAGGTAAATATTAGATTGATTACTGTGTAGTATATCTCTCACACTTACTTCACTGCGGTCGCCAGAAACTACTTGAATATTACTTTCAGTTGTCTTTCACTGCTGAGGCTAAACTCTACACATTGGTTTAGGTTCTGCTGTCATTGGTTCACTCTTGTCTTTCTAGCTTAGCTCTGAATTTGATAGATACATAGGAGCTTACCTGAATATAGCCATTAGCAAATATGGACTCACCTTCCCAGGATCTAGATTATCTGAAGGCGCGCACAGATTACTTAGAGTCCACGAGAAGGTTAGGCATAATAGAGGGCTTAACAGGAGAACAATTAGAAATATACATCAGAGACGAGATGAAAGAGTGGGACATGGCGGAGGAACAGATGAATAAAACAATTGATGAGTTATTTGAAGCAAAAGAGCGTAGCAAAACTGAAGAAGCAGAGATTAATAAACAGCATATGGAAGTAGTCAATGCAGAGAAGCTAACCTTTCTAGCGGAACATAAGGTAGGAGATATGGATGCTCACCCAACCAGGAAGGAAGGGACATCTTTGCCACCCACCGCGGAATCAGAGTTAGTGGACCGGGAACTACAGGTTCTCATTCGACCCTGTCCTAAACGGAAAAGAGGGAAGAAAAAACATGCCAAAGGCACTTCAAACAGTCACAAACGTGATAACTGTTTGGCACCACGGAAATTGTGGACTCACTGGTTCGCCAGTACAGGACCTTCAGGGAAAACCACTTAACTTCTACGAGAAATGAATCTCGAGAGAAAGAGGAACTGAAGACAACCTTTAATGAGGTCGCAGGCAGAGACCTAGCCGATTCTCACATTCCCTTCTGTTCACAGAATCACGAAGTGGAATTACATCTGACTGAAATAGGGAGGAATGGAAGTAACTGAATCCCAGGTGAATTTCATTACTGCAACGCGGGAAGAATCACTAATTATCAGTTCAGATAATTTGCCTACTAACAGTTACCCAGAGGACAACTGTTTCGTACCACAAGATTAGTGGTTTAACTGGTCCGCCAGTACAAGACTCCCAGGAATCTCATTTTACTTCAACGAGAGGTGAAACTCAAGAGGAAGATGACCTGAGGACATCTTTTAAGGAGGTCGGAGATCGAAAGGTAACCGACTTTATTATTCCCTTCAGCTCAGGAGAGGATGAAGTGGGATTAAATTTGACTGACAGAGGGATGAAGGAAGACCCGGAACCCCTTGTGATCTTTGAGGCTGCAGCTCAGGACAAGACACTAGATCATCAGTTCAAATCATTTACCTATTGTGATGGATTGCTTAGACAGCCCACCACAGGATTTACCTCAACTGGACTTAGCCCATGAAAGCACGACCAGAGAGGAACATCCAGACCAGGAAACATTTCCAGTTGTTATCTCACAGTATACCAGTTCGGAGACTCAGGAAACACAGGGAATTGTCATGAGCCAGAATATGGACTCTGATATTGTGCAGACAACATTGTCTGTAGTTGCTAAAGAAGAAAATTCTTTGCACAAGATGGAGGAAGAAACGCCTATCATCTCATTAGCTGAAGTTATCAGGGAATTCCAGCAACAGGGACCTGAAGTAACAGAAGTCAAGAGTGGTTTGGAATCAACACTCTTAGGACTCAATCTACCCTTCAGTCAGGTCGATTTGATAGGAGTAGATCAGCTATTTGTGGATACTTTATTCAAAAGTAACATCCACTTTATCGCCTTTGAATAACTATGTTATTTCTCAAGGCAGGACAACTTGGCACACTAAATTTCCAATTTCTAGCACGGTTTTCACACGAAACTCTAATGCAGAGAAACTCAGCCCGTTAACTGATTATCAGGGGAAGAAACCGCGACACCGAGGAGGGAAGATTGTTACGCCCGACTTTGAAGGAGGAAAGCGCCAGTTGAATTTATATCATGGGACCATGATGTGTAACATTATTCCTTTCAAAAGGAAGATATTGATGGATCTGTTAAGGATCTATAAAGGATGGAGGAATATCACGGAGACAAGCTTTGCTGTGGCCAGCTTATGCAAGACTTCACTAAGGGTACATCCTCGGCTGAAAGGATTAAATCACGTGAGGGAATGGACTAAGACCGTTGCCCAGAGGCGCCGAAGAATCCCGTTGATTGTGATCTTTCCCAGAAAGGTAAAATTACAACTTCCTGACAATTACCGGATTTTACCAAGCTATTGCATGGAATCCCGGCCGAAAACCAGGTACAAGGACCTATCCAGAGTATCTTTGGGTTATGGAAATGGGAACGTCTGTATGCAGATGCAGGACAACCCACTGCCACAAGGAATATTGGAAACCTTTAGGCAGATACAGAACGGAGAGTGCTTAGGCATTATTCTGGGATGTACGGCGTGCTTTGACAAAAGATTTCTGGCAGAAACTTTTTTTTTAGGGGGAAGCTCTGTCACGAATTGGCAGCCTTTACTTCCCAGAACAATTTTCGGTTCACCATGTAGAGAAGTTACAGAAGAAGAAATGCAATTCTCTATAATAAAGGAGGAGAAATGGAAGACAGAACAATCAGGCCTGCACACATAGAGGCATAAAATGTTGTAGCAAAAGGAACCCATTCAACTGTGAAGTGTCAGAACAGATGGCTGCTGGCTACTAAAACAGGATGGTGGGAATTGCAATAAACCCAGAATGAAATCACACAGACCATCAGACTAGGGTTGTAAAACCAGGCAGTCCAGCTTAAAGGTGTTACAGGTCAAACTGACAATTACCCCCACTGTAGGGCAGACTGTGAAACTGATCTGGGGCTGGCAACTCAAAACCATCCAGGTGTGACACTATGGTGAGGGTTAGTGGTTCAGAATAGATTTATGACTGCCAGGGGGAGATAAGTCAGTCTGCATGAGAAAAGAGGTGTGAACTGGCCCCACACTTGAATAGAATTAATTACCTTAGGAGATCAGCAGGTTTCTGTCATACCAGACAGAAAGGTGCCAAGGAGATAATAGGGTCTGCTGGACTCAGCTTAAATAAGGGTCCCTAGCTCTGGTCATGTTAGAAACGAAAAAATCTCTGAACAGCTCTCACAAGGAGCACCTATGTTGTAGATCTCAAGGACGAGTGAAGACTAGGAGTGTCAGGACTGACAGGATCGTCAGAATACCGGCAAGCTGTTTCTTTTTTGAGTCTACTGGAGAGTGGGGATCTGGACCACAGTTCCAGATAGATGAAGTAACAAGTAAAGTTACGTAATGTTTCTCATCACAATATGTTATATGATTTCATCATCCTCATATTGAAAACCATCAGATGTCTATGATTAGTAAATAAATGTTGTAGTATTGTAACTCATAGTTCTCTCGTTATATTTTAATTCCAATTGTGCATACGTGTTGTTGTGTACATTGGTGGGGGTTCACTTACACACCAAGGAAAGGAGCAGTCAGGGAGAAAAACCTGTACTAGGATAGTTGTCCTTAAACTGTAATTCAGACTTAAAAATCTATCCTAGCTAACCTTCTCTTTCCTATTACCTTGGCGAATATTCAGCACAGTTCATTTCATTTTGTAACTAGCCACTTAGAGCTGTACGTTGGATATTCAGGGCTTAATCTGTAGTTCAGCCATATAGATTTTGTCCCTAGTCAGTTTCTGACTATTTAGGGTTGCTCGCCAGTGAATAATATTTTAATTTAGCCGGTGGGGCACCCCGACTTATGATACTGTCTACGTCTAATTTCTCTAATCAATTTACGATTTTCATTTGTTTTCTGTAGTACTTGGTCATTGGTTTTTCTGTCTTTCCTTGGTATTCTTTGTATCTTCCTCAGAAACCACAATTCTACAGCCATCAGCTGTTTTTCAGCTTGACTGCTCATTGTCCAAGTTTCACATCCACACACAAGTACAGGCTCTATATAGCACTTCAACACTCTTTTTCTCGTTTCAATTGACAGCTTTTTATTGGTCAGTATGTTTTTCATCTTGCTAAAGGCTACTTTCGCCATGGCGATTCTTGTTCTAATCTCTTCAAGGCATCTCCCTTCAGATGTTATGACTGTTCAGAGATAATTGTACTGATTCACTTGTCCTAGGATAAATGTATGCCAAATAAGCTTAGTGTACTCTGCATCTCATCTATCGAACAATCTTCCACACAAAAATAAAAGACACCACCAATCTCTATACATACAACCGCATACTGTCTGATCATATTCTCAGTACACAGACTATACGCCCTTTAAAATAATAATAATAATTTCAAGAACAGTGAACATAATAAACATCCTCCGACCTGTGGTACGGATACGTCTACCTTAAGTTAGTTAGTTGTATATCCTTTACAGGACGTCCCAGTCAACCTCAGCATTTTTTGACTGTGATTTCTTGGCGGGCTTACGTTCGGTAGTTTGCCATTGCTTTCTGAACGACTGGCACTCATACCATTTTCTAAAATAACCCAGGCCAGGCGGTCTGCTACACCTACCTAATTATAATTGCCATGACAAACATTTGTTTTAGCCAGCCATGTATTATTGATTATTGCACATTGTACATGTGTTTATAATGCATCTATTGTTTCTGTTGATGTTGTTATCTAAAATTAGCGTCGTAAGTAATGTATGAATGAAATAATGTATGAGTTTGAGAATAATAAATATGGGAAATAATGTAAGAAGGGCAGAATGATAGTTGGATCTGTACAGTTCTTTAATTCGTTCATTCGTTCCCCCCCCCCCCCCCCCTTTTCAATCTCTCTCAATCACTCAATCCAATTACTCTCTCAGTATCTCTCTTCCTTTCTTTCTTTCTCTCTCTCTCTCTTGCTTTTCTTTCTGTTTTTCTTGTCCATGTGCACAACATTAATCATGAGCACATGTTTTACAACTTCCCAGATCAGATCAACAAAACCGTGACAGTTAACCACATGATAGAGAAAGTTGACGTGAACAAATCCACATGGGATGAATTAATCACCAAAAGCCGACAGCCCTCAAAAATAACCGAAGGCTGCCCCAGCTTCAATGGAGGCATCCATCCTGGGACATCCTCCAGCAGAACAGATCACCACAACCATCAAGTCATCACCGACATCAGCACAAGCAGCAACGGTTGTATCTGTCTGGATCAGAACTGGAACCAGCCTCCAGTGTCAATGAAGTTTCCCTGCATCCTTCATGCATTAATGTGGGCGACCCAAGGCAAGGACCCATTAGTGTCAGCCAGGGAAGCAGAGTTTGTTGCGACTTCCATTCCAGATAGTTTACAGGAGGCTGACCATCTGCAGATTCTGGTCACAGGCAGCCTTCATCTTGTTGGCGGGGTCCTTGGAGTTTTAGATCCTCATATGAATGATTAAAACTGATTTTTAAACAGTAAACAAATGGAGGAAATTTGTTGGTGCTGCCTTGTAGCAGAGCACATAATTTTATTTGCCTCTACGATTAGAGATGAAGATCAGCAGCAAGGACATGCATGTGCCAACTGACTATGTGAACATTTATTCCACGCCATTATGTTGTGTGAGTGTTTTGTTGTTTTGTACATGTTATCATGAAACTATTATCTGTTGTAATTACACTACTACTTATTGTAAGGAAACTGCTAAACAGTTGTGAAACTATGCACAAAGATGCAATCTTATAATCGTTGTTCTGTTTATGAAAATATGAGCTTGTTTCTTAGCTTGTGCCAGGGTTCAATGCAGATTGTATTCAGATTTTATTTTTATATTTTGTGGTCAAGTTATCCAGAACAGTAAACAGATGAATAAATTCTAAAAAAATACTAAATAGTGTATATAAAATCATTACATTGTAGACGGTACTACCTGCTTTCTGTTAGCACAGAATGTCGGGAGGCGCTCACCAAACCCAACACCCCGCATTGTACCAACGGCTTGGGGATGTGGAGAGTACAAGCTCTTACTCTAGTGTGCGGAAATGCAACCTAAAAACTAAATGTCATGGCGGGGCCCTAAGTCTTGGTCAGCGACTGATCTAGAATGGAAGCTCCGACAGGCGGACAGTATTGCTTTGTTGATCCGTCAGCTTCTGTAGCTTGTCTTGTTCCAGCGTATTGGTGTTGTCTTTCCTCTTAGTTTAGTTTAGTCGATGGATCAACATCACGGCACACGGGTGTAACCCATTAGTGCTCCGTTCTCCTCCTAACTCAAACCTGAGTTTGGAGAAACTCAGATCAATGCACGAACTCCGTAGCACCGGCGAGGGTCCTGAAATACTTTGGGTAGATTTTTAACTCGAAATTTTGCCCGGGCAGCGCCGTTAGGCTACTCTTTTTCGATTTCCAACTGCCAAGGGATTTTTTACGTGCACAACCATACACACGGGCGTCCGATCTCACTACCCAGAGACCAGGGGAAATTTTATTACTAGAAGTCCACGAGAACAAATCCCGGTCATCACCGGGGCTTGAACCCGGGACCTCCAGCACTCGAGGCGGACACCATACCTCGAGACCACGTATCCCCCATACATTTCCTCTGGAGTAAACTACGCATGCCGAGAAAGAGAGAGAGAGAGAGAGAGAGAGAGAGAGAGAGAGAGAGAGAGAGAGAGAGAGAGAGAGAGAGAGAGAGAGATCATTCTGCATGGGCAACACATGGTCTCTAAATTCAGCCAAGGCTTTATGCTATTGAGAGGCACTACGCGTGGGCTACGCACAAACTCCATTTTACAAACTGTCGTCTGTCAAGACGGCAAAGTGCCAGTTAATATCCTTTTGCAGTTTGTCGGATACGTCGAGATTGATGGCTCAATCCCAAAGAGATCAAGGATGCAAAATCCTTTTTCCCAATGTGATCCTTTCCGTTTAATTAATTTAGCTGTACTGACTCAATTTTTTGAGACCAGAAATAGAGTTTTAGAGAACCAAGGAATACCTTCAGGAAATAATTGAAAAAGTTGTATTCCCTTTTATACCCAAAATATCCTTTAAGTGGTTCCTTGCCTCTCCTCTACCAACTAATTAATTCTATCTAGGATAGTTTAAAACAATTTGACTATGACAAGTAAAAATACAATCAATACATGACATGACCTCATTTTTTTATGATTTAATAAACACAAATATGGATTTTGTAAATTGCATTCAAAATTACAATTTCCTGCCATAAAATAAGGACATATAATATAATGGTAATTATACAGAATTGATGTGCCAATTATAATGTGTATAATAACAGCTATATTTTTTCCAGTGGCATGTACTGCTAATCTTTTACTGGCCTGGATGATTTGGAAAAAAAAAACTGTCTATACTCAGGGTTCTCCACTTCCAGCTTTGGGAATCCCTCAGGCTATCAATTAATTACTGTATGTTCTGTAGTCTTAGTGTTCCAGGTCTGAGTAGAACATTATAAGTTAGCTCCTGGTTCTTTTTTTCCATTTTGGCAGGTAAATGTTTAAATAAAGATTACCTCTCCTATGAGACAAATGGAATGTTTGCAGGTAGATAAGTTCCTGCACTACTCTATCAAGAGCATCACTCAACAATGTGCTCACTCAACAGGTGCTGCATTCAATCTTCACCAAGTCAGGTCTGGATTTACATGAGTATGACCACTACCTGAAATTCCATCAATCACAGAATTCTAATGATATCATAAATATGACATTAGAAATGAAATGTAAAAGCCTAAGAACACAAGTGAAAACAATAAAATGAATCTTGTTCTTAGAGAAATAAACATAGAAGAAAGAGAGTCTTGGTGTTCTCAATTAGTTATCACCAACATGTTTGTTGTTGTTTGTCCATCAAGAATGATGATGACCATTCGTTTCATCCAGTGGGGTTGAATGTGTGGAGCCGTGGGTTCTAAGATGGCTGATAAGGCCTATTTTGGCTCGAAATGTTCTTTGACAATGTAGGCAAAGAATGCTTGACGTCTCTGGAGGAGGATTTCCTGCAGTGGTTTTTCTGTCCTGCCTTTTCTTCACAGCTCTTGCAGTCCTGGTTGCCTCACATATGACTGCACCTTTGCGCAATGATGCACGCCACGAATTTCGGTCTCTGGCTGCAGCCTCCCAGGTGTCATGATGAATTCCAAAAGCATTCAGTGAAATTTTCAGAGTGTCTTTAAAACGTTTCCTCTGGCCACCTTGGGAGCGTTTACCACAACGCAGTTCGCTGTAAAAAATTCGTTTAGGGAGCCTGTGATCTGGCATGCGAGTCAAGTGACCAGCCCAGCGAATCTGATTCTTCATCAGTAGAGTGTGGATACTGGGCATGGATGCTCTTTCTAGGACTTCAGTGTCTGGAATCTTGTCTTGCCATTTAATCTTCAGTAGCTTCCTTAGGCAGACTGTGTGGAAGTGGTTTAATTTCCTAGCGTGTCGCTGATAAACAGTCCAGGTTTCACAAGCATATAGCAGTGTGGATAATACAACTGCTTTGTAGACTTTTAGCTTTGTTTGCAGGCTTATTCCAGTTCTGTCCCATACATTCTTGTACAGTCTGCCAAAGGCTGCACTGGCCTTGGAGATTCTTGCATTCACTTCGTCATCGATTGTGGCAGCTTGTGACACGGTGCTGCCAAGATAGGTGAATTTGTCCACAACACTTAGTCTATGATCATTCACTTTGATATTCGGCACAGTGTGATTATTCCCTGGAGCTGGCTGGTACATAACTACAGTCTTCTCCAAGTTGATATTGAGCCCAAAGTTGGCACAGGCATGTGAGAAAGCTGAAACATTATGTTGCATGTCCGTCTCTGAGTTGGCGTATAGAGCGCAATCATCAGCAAACAGGAGCTCTCTGACGGTGCCGCTGTTAATTTTGGTTTTAGCTTTCAGCCTTCTGAGATTGAATAACTTTCCATCCATACGGTAGTTGATGTCTATTCCAATGTCGTCGTTCTCGAAGGCATTCATCAACATGGCTGAAAACATGAGGCTGAACAGTGTTGGTGCCAGGACACATCCTTGCTTCACTCCATTGGTGACAGGAAAGGGTTCAGACAGTTCACCATTTTCCTGTACTCTTGCCTGCATGCCGTCATGAAATAGCCGCACTATTTGGACAAACTTTCGTGGACAGCCATATTTTGCCATAATCTTCCACAGTCCTTCTCTGCTGACTGTATCAAAAGCCTTGGTAAGGTCAATGAAAGTGGAGAACATTTCGCAGTTCTGTTCCTGACATTTCTCTTGCAGCTGCCTTGCAGCGAAAATCATGTCAACAGTTCCACGTTCTTTTCTGAAGCCACATTGACTCTCAGGAAGAAGACCTTGATCGAGATGGGCTGTGAGGCGATTGAGAAGAATTCTGGCGAGTATCTTCCCTGCAATTGAAAGCAAGGAGATGCCTCGGTGGTTGTCACAGGATTGGCGGTTTCCTTTACGTTTGTAAAGGTGGACTATTGACGCGTCCTTAAAATCTTGTGGCATGGTCTCGTTCATCCATATGTTTGTGAAGACTTGGTGAAGCTGCTCTGTTAGGACCGGCCCACCTGCCTTGTATATCTCTGCTGGGATGGAGTCAGGACCAGGTGCCTTGCCGCTGGAGAGTTGCTGGATGGCTTTGTTTATTTCCACTATGGTTGGCAGGTCATCAAGAGTCTCATTGGTGGGAACTTGAGGAAGGCAGTTGATGGTTTCATCATCGAAGAAGGAAGTTGCATTTAAGATTTTGCTGAAATGCTCTGCCCAGCGTTGGAGGATTTCTTTCTTATCGGTGACCAATGTTCCCCCATCTGCACTGAGGAGGGGAACTATGCCTGGTGATGAAGGACCATAGACCGCTTTCAGTGAGTCGTAGAAGTTTTTCATATCATGTCTGTCAGCAAAGCCCTGAATTTCATCAGCTTTGCTGCTCAGCCAGGAGTCCCGCATGTGCCGAAGTTTCTGCTGCACTACTCTCTGAATGTTCTTGAAAGCATCTTTTTTTTATGTTGACTTTGGGTCATTCAAATGTGCCTTGAGGAGAAGATGTTTCTCGGCCAGCAATTGGTTGATGTCTTCGGAATTTTCATCAAACCAGTCTTTATGCTTTCGGGGGGCTGGACCCAGGATTTCCATAGCAGTGTTGTAAATTGTGTCCTTTAGGGCTCTCCATTCTGTTTCTGTATCCTGTTTAGCTTCAGCATTGGGCTTGAGGCGGTCTTCCAGCATATTTTCAAACGACTGCTGCATTTTCTTGCTGTTTAGGCGGGTGACATTTAGCTTTGTTTGCATTTTCGCCCCTTGAGGACGCCGTGGTGGCCTGATGTGGATGTTCATTTTCGAGACAATGAGACGATGGTCTGTCCAACATTCGGCACCACACATGGATTTTGTCACTCGAACGTCTTGTCTGTCACTCCTCCTGACGATGACATAGTCAATGAGGTGCCAGTGTTTCGAGCGAGGGTGCATCCACGATGTCCTATTTCTCATGGGGAGACGGAAGATTGTGTTCGTAATCAGGAGATCATGTTCGGCACATGTCTGAAGGAGGCGGAGTCCATTGCTGTTACAATTTCCGACTCCATGCTTTCCAATAATGCCACTCCAAGAGGTGGTGTCCGTGCCTACTCTGGCATTGAAATCCCCAAGGAGTATAAGTTTGTCTCCTTTGGGAACAGATGTTAATACATTGTGCAGGTCCTCATAGAACTTGTTCTTGACATAATCTTCGTTGGTCATAGTTGGTGCGTAGACACTCACAATGGTTGCGTGCTTCCTTCCATTCAGCAGAGGCAACTTCATGGTCATGAGCCTGTCGTTTATAGCCTTTGGAAATCCAGCTAATTTGCCGACCAGGGCCGACTTAATGGCAAATCCCACACCGGATTGGCGTCTTTCCTCGCTTTTCCTTCCACTCCAGAAAAATGTGTAGCCGGCACCAATTTCACAGATTTGGCCTTCTTCTGCAAGTCGTGTCTCGCTCAAGGCTGCAATGTCGATGTTGTACCTGCCCAGCTCTCTCCCAATCAGTGCTGTTCGTCTCTCTGGACCCGACGTGCCGTCTCTGTCAAGTAGGGTGCGTACATTCCAAGTTCCAATTGTTAAGGGAATATGGTTTACTCTTTTAGCTTTGCTTGTTTTATCTTTCTTTGTATGTCGACCGCAGTTAGGGTACCCACCAACCGCGGCTAGCTGATTAGGTAGTGATGAAGCAGACAATGTTTAGGGCACCTTTTCTAGCCCCTTCCTCATGCTATGGAGGTGAGCAGTGTGTTCCTATAGAGGGCTGCTCAGTCGCTCAGGGGGCTGCCGAATCCCACTGTTGCTCCGGTCAGTAGAAGACGACCATATGGCCTGAGCCACCTGTGTGCAGGTCTGCGACTACGGCTGCCAGCGTACCCACGCCTGCCGCTTTGCCGCTCGCCACAGAGCTTGAAGGTGATATGTGACGTTGGATGAAGAATGACTTGCGCGATGACTTGGATTAAAGTGAGGAAGAGTTGCGCAATTCGTCGACCTCACTCTCTCGCCTGAGTCCATCTGAGTCCAGTGGCAAGACAAGTCGAGACGATTGGAGACGAATACAGGTGCAGTGGATGACCAGGGCGCTCTACGTGCCTTGCCGTGCTCATTACGTTCCACAACGCTTTGCAGGTAAACGCCGTCTTGCCCGTTGAGTCAGGAATGATTTCTTCCGCGCAGTCTGCCGAATCCTGTCTTCACATGCTGGGTAGGCATACCCTAGTTTACCTCTTGGTTTGACACCAAATCGGATACCCATGCCTGGTTTAGCCAGCCTCTCACAGCTGTTGCCCGGGGGGTGGCCGCTGTCGCATGCTGACAGCTACTAGGAGCCACAGGCACGAGCTGGGTGTCGGACTTGGACCAGTGGGGGATGGGTCCTGAAAGGACATGAGAGCCATCTTTACCAAAATCACCAACATAGTTGTTTGCTCTCACTCCAATCTTCCACTATCAGGTGTTCAAGGTTCAAATAGCAGATGTGCAGTTTCATCTTCACTTATGCCTGTCCTTCAGGTCTATAGTTTAAGTAATACCTTGATTGATTTGGAATTTGACAATTATGTTGACCATTCTCTTCTGTACCCAGTTTGTTCTCTATATCTTTTTCTATTCAGGAAAAAGGGTCTCATACATTATGGGTTTTAAAATAATTTCCCATTGTAATGAGTAGTTGCTTATAAATAATATAAGTACATCATGGAATCAATTCTTGTATAGCATTCAGGTGCATTCTTCTTCATTAAATGCAGTGAGAAGTTATCTTCCAATCTCATGGATGTAATATTTATTATCATCATCATCATCATCATCATCATCAACAACATCATCATGGTTTCCTTATATCATTGTCATTACAATCATTAGCATTCTTACATTACTATCATTATACCATCATCATCATCATCATCATCATCATCATCATCATCATCATCATCATCATCATCATTGTATTACATTATTATAATTACACTAGACCATATGTGTTAACATGAGTGACATGAAATACAAAGTGGGAGTTTGATGCTGTTATTATGCGTAATGTAGGATATTGGTTGTGTCACGCTTAGCGCACAAAACCAGATGATTATACGATAAGTGATATTTAATACAATATGTTGTCATGCGCTGGAGTGTACTAATTTATTATTCAGTTTATGGGTTATGCCGAACAAGTTCTCTGGTGATAGTCATGGCATTACACATCAAAGTTGCCGGCTATCCTGAGATTGATTGTTGGCCTATACCCCCTCTTTCTCAGCATGTAACTTCACTGACTCACACTCCTTATGCATCAGTCACAATATACATCTGTGCATGTGGGGTCAATTCACTAATCTCAGACATCATTCATATGCATGGATGATCATTCAGGAATCATTCCTCACACATTATTCATACTTGCATGTAAAGTGGGTAATTATACTTATGTGATTTCTCAATGATAACTTAAAATGTTTAACATCATTGATATCACAATGAAATATCGCCTTTCACAATCACTCATCAGACACATCATACCTGTAGGAATGACATTAAGTATATGTATGTGCTTTACACATGATAAATTCACAGATTTAACCACAATTACATTACATTAGAACCTCATTCTTCATAAGAAATTATAATAATTTCATACTGATGGGTTTTATCCAATGATACATTCACATCTGTTTAACAATAATGAAACACACATGACACAAGCATGCTCTTCAATGACATAGACTTATGTGATCATTAGACATACTTATGAAATTCACCAAGGATTTAGCGAAATTAAATCCATTTGTCACCACATGCTTTCATCAAATACATACAATTTATGTGATATACTCAATTCACATTCAGGCATTATGAATATAATCATTCTTGTATGGCTGTTGATTACGCACTATTATGTGGCATCTTTATTATTATTCCACATGTTTGACAACCATGAAAATATATTTGCCTTACCACATGTGTGCTTTACCATCACACAAATTATGATACCTATTTTGGTTCCCATGTGTTCAAGAAATAAACGAAACTACTGGTTTGTTCGTGTGCTTATGTATAAAAAATAATCTACTGACTAACACATATTACACTAGTTTGACTTACCAGTGTTTACACATTTATAATAGTTTCCTTAAGTCTTAAGTTACCAATCTAATTCATTGTAGATTGAGTTTCATGCTTAAAAAATAAAATGTATAACATGTGTCTAATGTTTACATTAACTAAGTTGTTTAGCTGGGAGAAAATAAAACACTGTAGTTTTCTCCTAATGTACAGTTTATATATAAACTATAACAATTAACTATATTATAATTTAGTCTCCTACTAAATTAATTTATTAAGAACTCACCACGTGGGTTCAACAGGTCGACTTACCAACTCTTCTTCTGGGAAAAAGACTCACAAACTAATCTAAGATTTAAAATAAATATTTCTGTTTACCTTTCATGTAAAATGAATTTCTTACACACTTCGGCGCCAGGATTCAGATTTTCCCAATGTGATGTCATGGGCTGAAATTTGTCTTCATCTATCTAACTTATACTAAATTATCTTTGGTAAGTTGATTTTGAAGAGACTATCACTCCCTCCGCTCATTGAATCTCTCCTGGTCCCTTCCTTTTGCTAGTATACAAACAGGCCGTGTTCCGGTTGTTCGACCTTTTTACGCTAGTTTTTCCGAGTTCGATTTTTACCATGACAATGAGTTATATTAAATCTTGGATCGTACAATTGTGGAACAAAATAACGTTCTTGCGGTGTCAACTTTTGAATCGTACTAGAAATATTTACAGTGATGTTACGCTTGTGAAAAATTATATTACACAGTTGTACTACTTAAGGATGGATAAATGTTCTAATTAGCAAAAAGCATCACTTGAAAAGCTGAATTATTGAATTGCTGTACGAACCTGCCCACAATGGTGAACTTTCTTCAAACCACTGTTGTGGATTTGAGTCAGTGAATTCAACTAACCAAATTACACAGTTGACTTCTACGTTCATCACTGTCAGACTGTTGAGTCTAAATATGATAAATAAAGAACTGCAATTTTTCCAGAGATATCTTTTTTTAAAAAAGTCGACAAATATTGGTTCATAACTGAAGCTATGAAGTTTGTGCTTCGTATGATGCTCCTGGCAGATGGCCTGCTGGTCTGCCGTGAGAGACCAAGCCAGGTGGCTTAAATCCCAGTTCAGTGTAGTCGATACTCTCACCTTTGACCTGTATAGTACTGTAAACTGTGGAGTGGGACAAAAGAATTGTTTCCAGTTTGGTAGAATTGTCGTTCTAACCTAGCGGTTGTCTTGGTGTCGTGGTTAGTGAGCTTGCTTCCTTAGGCTGTGGGCAGGTTCAGTCTGGCCTAGCACTGGCCGGATTTTGTTCTAGCTGATACATCTCTGGAGTTGACCTGACCTATTAAAACGGAGTCTTGATCATTCAAAGACTAATAGAAATTATCTGAAAAGGAAAGGCACCATTGATGATGTCATGACACACTACACTCTTACAGCAAAGTTTACCTTAGGGTTATGTGTACTTTTATAAACTCAATAATTCAGCTTCTTCTTCTTCTTTCGTTCGCTTGAAATTATTCTCTATATCTGCAATTTAATCTCATATATAACTTTACTAGTTGGTTATGCAGATGATATAGATATTATAGGGGAAAATGAACAAAATACATTGGAAATATTTACTCACTTAAAGGAAAAAGCCCAACAGCTGGGGCTGGTTATCAACCAAGATAAGACAGAATATATGGCAATTTCAAGAGAAGGAACAGCTAAAAACTCTGGCCACATACAAATAGATAATATGACCATTAAAAGAATGGAAACATACAAATATCTGGGTACAATCTTCAACTGCTCCAACGTCATAAGGGAAGAAATACAAACTAGAATCAATTCTGGAAATAAGATATACTATGCACTACAACATCTACTAAAATCAAAGGCGCTATCTCGTAACACCAAGATCACAATATACAAAACACCGATCAGACCAGTTGTTCTGTATGGCTCTGAAACCTGGAGTACAACGAGCCTTGCTACAAACCTTTGAGAACAAAGTTTTAAGACGCATCTTTGGACCCATTAGGGATACACAAAGTGGAGAGTGGAAAAGAAGAAGTAACAAAGACATTTATGATCTGTTTAAGTTCCCGCTAATCACTGGTATCATGAAGGCTAATAGACTACAATGGCTGGGGCATATAGAAAGAATGGACGATAATAGGGAAACAAAACTCGCTTACACTCAGGAAATAAATGACCGTAGACCCCGAGGTAGACCAAGAAGACGGTGGAGAGATAATATATATAGAGACCTACAAGAACTTGGAATCAACGACTGGCAACAGAAGGTCATCCAGAGAGACGAATGGAGACGGATTGTATCTACAGCAAAGTACCTCAATGGCTCGGAACGCTGAAGAAGAAGAAGAAGTTTTGTATAGTTCACGCATTGACCCATAAAGTTTATCTTCCCCTGTGTTTCTCTAGGCCAGAAGGTTTGCTTAGTTAGTTAGTTAGTGATTTGCTGCGCCAATTCACACGTGCACATGGCTGATGTGCCAATCTAATAATCCATCCTGAAAACCATGCTTACCTTATATACATCAGGGGCGTCACTAGGGGGGTGCGGAGGGTGCGGGCCGCACCGGGTGACACCATCAAGGGGTGACACCAAAATAAAAAAATTGCAAATTTGACAAAGCAGACATAGCAAAATAACAAAAATTTAACTTTGTCCGAGTTTGTCGAAGTTCTTTATTTATGTTTTACCTGAAGTATTGAAGTTATATTGTTCAATTTGTTTTCTTTCTTATGTCCTTATTAACTTTTTGACTTATTTTACAAACATTACTATATGCGATTATATATGGTACAGGAACACTCGGAAGAAGACCATGGTGAAAGTCTAGAGGGGTGACACCAAGAGTTTACCGCACTGGGTGACACCAACCCCAGTGACGCCACTGATATACATATGGACATAACCTAGACAAAGGGATGGGCAATCTAATAATTTAGCCCTAAAGCCATGTTTATTGCTATTAGGGACGTTCATTTGAAACCCGTTCCAATGGCTTTATTACAAAAGCATAAGAGAAACATTATCATTAACAGGTGTGGTAGAATTCTCTGCCATAGTTGCCATTCTAGATATTTTATATCCAGATCTAGAGGTTTTTGCCGGCGTCTGGATACCGTTTTCTGACGTTTGGATGCTGGATGCAATTCTAGATACTTTCCATTTGGAGTCGGATATTTTGAATACTTTCTAGATATTACTTTTCTTTCGGTGCATTTACCCATTTTATGTTTGGTCTGGACGCGCGTAAATTATGGTAACTGCCATTATTTAAACTTTGAACTGACTTGGGTCAACGCTCAACAATCTGGCAACCCCCCCCCCCCCGGTAATGAGTAAAAGGGCGCATAAATCATAATAACATTATTTGAACTGTAAATTCACCGTGTTGCGAATTATTGCTGTGATGCCGACTTTGTGATTCTTTTTCATGTGATTTTTTAATAATTGTTCACCTTCATATGTGTCTTCCACTTTGAACAAATCTTTCAAAATGCCAAAAGTAAAGCAATATGAACAAAAATTTCGGAAAGAGTGGCTGCAGGATGACATAATTAAAGATTGGGTGATGCCTATTCATGGAGATGCGACTAAGGCTCATTGTAAGTACTGCAAGTGCGAAATGAAAGCGAAAATACAAGACCTGAAGAAACATGCAGAGACTAAAAAACATAAAAATGCTGTGCCATTTAGGGATATGCCACCGTTGACATCTGTTTTCAGAACTACACAGAGTAATGAATCATCAAAAGTTGAAGGATCTGTCGCATTATTTTTAACTTGTCATTGTGCAATCGTGAACTGTAACTGTCACAGTGTTGGATCTCTAGGGGATCTGAACTCGGGCTCAAACAGGCCACAATAACTCCGTTAAATATAATATAGCAACATTTATTGAACTTAGGTATACAGTGCGTTGGCGCAGTGGGTTTAACAAGCCCGCACTGATGAGTTGCATATCACAGAGGTTTAACATCACACATGATTATAACAAAGATTCTAAGCAAACTATCTAGCATATGTCTATGACCCTAAATACACATGAGTCTGAACTATTAAGTCCCTCTAAGGCAGGCCCTGTTGCCTCTCCGATGTCCCGTCTGTCTCTGCCGGTTCACACGTGTCGCAATCCGACACGGGTGGTAACTCTGTCCGAGTTCCTCGTGGACCCCGCAATAGGCGGGCCACATCAGTGTCCACGGGACAGTGGACTCACTGACCAGTCCTTCGAGAAGGCTCTGGATTACTCTGGCCTTCGAGTGTCTTACTTCTTTCCCTTGGGCGGGAGTTGTAGCCCTTCGCCAGTGTCTATTAACTTATGTTGGTTTACCGTATAATGTGAGGCTGTGACAGGAGTCCCCCTCTCCCCCCTGATTTGATGGGTTGTTATAAGGTAATTAGTTCTGTACTAATTCTGTCACAGAATCACATAAAGTCGGTGTTTGTAGTTTGGTGGACAGTAACTTGGTAACCTACATATTGGCATCAACACTCATGTATTCTCCCATACACCACTTCACGGTGATTTGCTGAAGAGGTCTCTCTCTCCTGTGTCCTTAAAAATGCTTATCTGACCGAAGTTACGTGACGTTTCCTAGTTGTTTCTACAACCCGTCCTTCTCAAAGTATCCTACTGATACCAAGATAATTAACCTCTGTATTAGAGAGGATTAACAAGACAAAAGTCTTGGCTAATTAAGTACACCTGCAAATCTTGTTCTGTGTGTGCATTTCAATACACTTTTACTCTCGTATGTTGTATAATGCTGAATATGTAGTTACGCTGTTATTTTATCCCATCTGACTACATGTGTCCCTGTTGGCTTGTTAGTGTGTTGACTAATAAGTTGCTGCTTCTAATAAAGTGACTGTATTTTAATTGATAGTGTTCAGTTTTGAGTTTTGTGTAAAGTGTGTGCTGAATGTGTGGCTTATCTCCAAGCGTCACGAGTTGGGATATCCTTAATCATGAATTACCCCAATGTGTGTAATGCATGATCAGGCATTCCAAGCAGTGGTGCTTAGATGTAGTATCCTAAATACTAAACATGCATCAACAATTTAGACAAGTAATACAATTTACATGAAAGACGCAGACAAATTAAAATAAATACGTTTTGCGTACAATTTGTCCGCTCAGTATATCGCTCTCTCATTTAATTCATTCACCCTGTCATTCACACATCTTTCATTCAAAATAGTATTTGGTTAAAATATATAAGTAAAGTTGAGGTAAGTGTTATTGCCCTTAGAAAAAACGGAATAGGCGATATGTTCCCTTTAAGATAATACGTACTTTTTGTACGATGACTCAAAAATGGTTTATAATTTACATATAGAAAATTGCATAGGAAGAATATTTCGCCTATTAGTGGAAATACCTGTAATATTATGGTAGAAAATGTACAAATTACAGGTTGACATATTTTATATACATAATTCAATACAAATATAATACATATTCAATACTAAATTAATTAATTAACTAAGTAACTAACTCCAACGATGATGTGCGCGTTGTCCTCCTGTTGTCAGCGTGTCGTGCCATGAATGTTAACAGTTAGTATGGCTGTCTCTTGAGTGTTGTAATCGACGTAGTTCTGTTTAGGCTGTTTGCAAAGTCTCTTAGCAACAGCAGGTATGGAATGTTCTCAATGTCGAGTATAAAGTGTTCTTGATGCTTTCATGATCAATGTCAGTTTACTGGTTGAAATCATTTCACAGATAATGTCTCTCGCTCGGATTGTTCCTAGAGCTTTGGTAATTGGTAGTATAGTTCTCAAAGTGTCATGTTCGTGGGTATTATACGTAACCTATTCACTGGGGTGTTGTTACTTTTAAATGAAAGTTCTCTAGCAGGTGTAGAGTTACACTGTTCTATGCCACAGAATAAAATATCACAGTTTCTGGTATGGCGAATGGTTAATGTGCCTAATGTTATTCTGCTGGCGCATTCGTTTGCCGCGATAAAATATCAGCTATAATGTTATCAGTGCCTCTGATATGGTGGATTTCGAAGTCGAAATCTTGGAGAAGAAGACACCATCTTTGCAAACGATGGTTTTTCGGAACACCTTGCTTAAGCACCAACAATGGCGAGTTATCGGTGAGCACAACAAAATGGGAACCTAAGAGGAACTTAGATAATCTGAGCATACAAAATAATAGACTTAATGCCTCCAATTCCACTGTAGAATAATGGATCTCTGCCTTCTTCAGCTTACGGCTTACGTAGAGAATTGGGTGTCTCACTCCTTGCACTTCTTGCATTAAACATCCTCCAATTGCGATAGCACTCGAATCTGTGGTCAAAATAAAGGGTAAATCTATGTTTGGTAATCGTAATACTGGTGGATTAGAAAAAATGCATTTCAATCTGCCTATTGCATCCTCTAAGCGGATACTTTTACAAAATTTTTCTGGATGATCTTTTGTCAACATATTAGAAAAAACTGATGTAAGTTCTGCCCAGTTTGGTATAAACTTAGCATAATAGTTTATAAGACCTAATAAACTTCTAACTTGTTTCTTTGTAGTTGGAACTTCTCGATTGAGAATTTTCGAAACAATTTTATCATCTGTCAACAGTTTGCCTTCAGAAATTCTATGACCAAGGAAGTCTATTTGTTTATAGCCTATTTCAACCTTGGAAGGTTTGATAGTAAGTCCAAAAAGAAAGATTTGGTTGAAGACTTGTTTGAGTGTAAGTAAGTGAGAAGTTATATTAGAAGAATGAATGCATATATCATTAATATACGCTTGCACGTCCTTGATGCCGTGCAATAACAACCTAGTTAACCTAACAAATGTGGCGGGAGCGTTCTTGAGACCAGATGGAAGATATCTCCATTCGTACAAACCAAGAGGTGTTGCGAATGCTGTTATATGTCTAGAAGAAGAGTGTAGTGGTACTTGCCAATAACCTTTCGCTAAATCAACCTTCGAAAATAAGGATGATTGAGACATATTCAAAATGAGGTCTTCACAGCTGTTCATTGGCTCCGCATCTGTTGTGGTTATCGTATTTAACCTTCTATAGTCTATGCACAAACGAATCGTTTGGTCTTTCTTTTTCACCAGGACAATCGGTGATGAATATTGGGACATAGATTTCTGAATTATTCTATTTTTCTCTAAATCCAAAATTTCTTTGTCTAAATTTGCTCTATAATGCAGAGGAATAGAATATGGTCTACATTTGACCGGTGTCAGATCTGTCAACACAATTGAATGTGTTATTTTGTCAGTCCGTCCAGGTTTGTTAGAGAAGATAGATTTATAATCGTTAAGGAGAGACAAAATGTCTTGTCGCTGCTGTTGTGTCAAAGTGTCAGAGATTTGTATGTCCTTTATACCACCGTCGTCATTCATAATTGGTACTGGAATTTCAGTATTGTCTACGTCCGTCTGATTTATTACAGATGCTACTGTCTGTAAATTGTCTTCAATGTCATTGTCGTCGTCGTCGAGGTTAATCGTTGTCAATATGTCGTCAAATTGGTCGTCGTTGTCCTTATCCCATATTGTCGGTACTGTAAATATGTCTTCGTCGTCTTTGTTATCGTAAGAGTGCGTCGTTAACGATGCTTCGTTTGTCGAGGTCTCATTCAGTTGGGTAATTGTCGTTTCGTTTCTGTCATCTGTTATCTGTGTCTGCTTACTCGTGTCACTGTCCTTTCTAGCATAGTATGGTTGTAACATATTTACATGGAATATTTTCAATTTTCCATTCAAAGAAATTTCGTAATCAACTTCCGAAATTCTTCTCACAATTTTAAATGGTCCCTGCCAAGAGGTTGATAGTAAATCTCTCTTGTCAGGTAGCAATAGTAAAATATCCTGATCTGGTTTTAATACAATTGTTTTTGCACCTTTGTTGGCGTACTGCCTGTACCTAAAACCTTTCTCCTGTAATGATGTTCTGGCCAGCTCGAACATAGATCAATAAGAGTAAAAATATATCTATTCCCTTTGCTTGAGATGTGGTTTAACGGACCTACTAGATCAACTGCCACGATTTGAAATGGCCTCGAGGCAGTTGTGGTTGATTGAATTTCTGCCGTAGGGTTTTTTCCCTTTTTAACCAGTTTCTGACATATATCACATGATCTACAATAGGGTTTTATGTCTTGGCAAAATTTAGGCCAATAAAATTGGGTCAGGACCCTGGCTCTAGTCTTTTCGTAACCCATATGACCTCCGAAAGGTGAATCATGGGCTATCTTTAGTACTTTCTCACGATGTGATTGAGGTAGAACTACTTGCTGTATCGTGGTCTGATCTCTGGTGTATAATCTAGTCAGAACATTGTTCTTTAATCTAAATGTCCACGACGCATTTTTAGTCAATTTTGGTTTAAGTCCTACTAACCTAAAATATTGTGAAAGTGTAGGATCTGCTTTCTGTTCTTCTCCAAAATTAGTGATGGTAGTATTTGGTGATACAATTTCTAGTGACTCCTGCAGTTGGTCGGTGTGGGTTTTGTGAGTTGTCTGTCGTGTTATTGCATTCGTGTGTTGTGTGTGTTGTTGCACATCTACAGGCTTGGTAATTTGTGGATCGCTGGCATCCTCAGTTCGAGGTTTTAAGTTGGTCGTATCACTGACAGATTCAACTGCCCCTGCATTATGCACCTCGGTGAATTCTTTTTGAATTACTTCATTGGTTGTCTCCCTTGTGCTTTTGGCAGTTTGAGACAAGCACGAGTGGTGTTTCTCTTTAGAATCGCTATTTGGGTTCTGGATACCGTTTTTCTGCTCCCAATCTCTGATTTCCTTTTCAGAGCAAGATCGTATGTTGGGCAGATTCCCAAGTATAATTTCAGCGACAGGATTTTCTAGTACTGCGCACAATACTAGTCCTGATATGAACGGTGTACGAATTTTGACAAGAGCAAGGGGGTATTTTTCGATGGTGCCTGCGAATGTGCGACAAGTTACGTATTTGTGTGTGTAGTCTTTGTCGTTGACTGTTTTCTTAATTCCACATAGCGTTGCACCGGAATCGCGGATTAATGTGCACTTTTTGTTATTTACAAAACCTGTTGAGAAATCTAGCTTGCCTGTAGATGATAAGGCAGCGTTGGCCATTTCATTAGAAATAGGGATCGTGTGGCCACATAACAATGTTGTGTCAAGTTGGAATTTCCTACAGGTGTTACATTTGTTGTCTGTAATGGTGTCAATGATTTGCACTGCATTCCCTAGCTCACTCAAACTTTCATTCTGATTGTCACACTTATTCAATTGTTCAATATCTTCATCTGAGGAAGTGTCAACTAGTGCAGCATTGGCTTGCTTCATTATCTTTCGCCCTTCACAAAAGCGTGAATAGTGCCCAAAGCTGGAGCAAAAATAGCATTTGACCGCTCTCTGATACGCATTTCTCTTGTTCTTTTGCTTCTCCACTATCATTTGGAGATGATGTGGATAATTAGGTGATTTATCACACATCGCGTACTCTTCGTGTGTCAGATGACAATACTGGCACTTAACTGGCTTCCTAACATTCGAGCGTGGTTTGAACTTGTTTTCAGTTGGTTTTGAGTATCTAGTGTTTACAAATGCTGCTGTTTCGTTTTGACTTAGGTTTAATTGGAAAATATCTCGGTTCGCTGTGAAAAACGCGTTCCCCTTGGTCTCTACTTCTTGGATACTTTTACAGTCCATTTGTTTCAAAAACTTAGCAAAAGGTGTTGGGATTGTACTAACTATTTTGTCAATAATAATGAGTTCTTTCAGTTTTTCATGGCTGTTGTTAGTTTTAGCTGAGTTAATCCACTTTGTGCAAACATCCTGAACTGTAGACACGTAGTCTATGAAGGTTTGGTTAGGTTGTGGAGATAATTTTGCGAACTGTTGTTGATACCCTGCTGTATCTAATGAGAAATGTTGGAGTATTCGTTGCTTTAAATAATCATAATCCTTTCTCATATCCTGTGGAACTGTCTCTATTACTTTTAAGGGTTCCAGAGCTAAGTTTCTCATTAAAATAAATGACCAATCTGTTTTTACGATCTTATGGTAGGACATTAGACACTCAAAATTTTTCAGGTATGCACTGATAGAATCTCCTGAGCAAAATGCTTTAACGAGGCCTTTATACTTGTTGTATTTTTGTTCCTCCTCCTTGCTTCTCAGTTTATTTACAGATATTTCTACGTTGGAATCAATCTCCATCTACTTTAGTCTTATCTGTGTATCGGCATTTAATTGGGCTTGTTTGGCCGCCGCCTCAAGCTCTATTTGTTTCTCTTGAGCCTGCAATTGCATTTTCCTCTCTTCAGCTTGTAGTTGCATCTGCATCTTTTTCTCTTCTGCCTCAATTTGCATCTTCTTTTCTTCTGCCTGCATTTTCTTTTCTTCTGCCTGCAATTGCCTCTGTTTTTCTTCCCGTTCTATCGCTCTTTCTTCACGGGCAATGTTCTCTGCGTGTGTCTTCTGTGCCCATTCTGACAGTTTCTCTTCTTTATAACCTAATTTCATACCTAACTCAATACATTTTTCTAACGTAGACATCTTGTCTTATACTTGTTGGTAATTTTACTGAAGTTAAATCCCTTAAACAAATGTTGGGGAGTAGAAAATTTAGTTATCTCCCTTAATGTTTACATGAGCAAATACAAATGTAAAGTCTTGTTGGTTACAAGGTTATGAATATACATACAAATCAATGCGAAACAAAAATGTTACATGGATGGATGGTGATAAGTACCGCTTAGGGTTGCAATGGGCATGATATGAAACTCATCTTATATTTCCTGAACTTGCGAATGTTGTCTCGTTCTCTCGCCACTGTTGGAAGATAGGTTACATACACCACAATTCGCGGAACAATCTGCTTGTAGAATCGAAAAAAAAATTAGTAACAGTCAAATGTCACAGTCATGTCAAATTTTATAGTATTAACATCATTTGGCATTTCTCTAAAGAGGGACTAATACTAGTTCATTACTAGATAGCTGCAAAGTTATTAAACTTGTTCAGTAATAAATTTGATATCATTTACTTAATTTTTACTTGGCAATCAATAGCCGTCTGAACGTAAAGCTTGTGCCAAAACCGGAGCTTAGCCCCCAAAAAGCCTGTCACAGTGTTGGATCTCTAGGGGATCTGAACTCGGGCTCAAACAGGCAACAATAACTCCGTTAAATATAATATAGCAACATTTATAGAACTTAGGTATACAGTGCGTTGGCGCAGTGGGTTTAACAAGCCCGCACTGATGAGTTGCATATCACAGAGGTTTAACATCACACATGATTATAACAAACATTCTAAGCAAACTATCTAGCATATGTCTATGACCCTAAATACACATGGGTCTGAACTATTAAGTCCCTCTAAGGAAGGCCCTGTTGCCTCTCCGATGTCCCGTCTGTCTCTGCCGGTTCACACGTGTCGCAATCCGACACGGGTGGTAACTCTGTCCGAGTTCCTCGTGGACCCCGCAATAGGCGGGCCACATCAGTGTCCACGGGACAGTGGACTCACTGACCAGTCCTTCGAGAAGGCTCTGGATTACTCTGGCCTTCGAGTGTCTTACTTCTTTCCCTTGGGCGGGAGTTGTAGCCCTTCGCCAGTGTCTATTAACTTATCTTGGTTTACCGTATAATGTGAGGCTGTGACAGTAACCATTTGATTGATTTGTTTAAAAACACGATTTCTGACAGTAAAGTGCTAATGGACGTGAAAATGCACCGCAGCAAGTGTACAAATATGATTAGAAGTACTTTGTTTTCGCACTTTGAAGAAGATTTGATCAGTGACATTTCTACAAACAAATATAGTTTATTATTAGACGAATCGAATGACATTTCAGTTCTGAAAGTGCTTGGTGTATGTATTATATATTATAGCAGCAGCAAAGACAAAGTAGTTTCTACATTTCTTGGACTAGTTCACTTGGAAGAGTGTGATGCAGAAAGTATAGTTCAGGCACTAAAGAAACTTTTGGTCAGTAAACATTTAAACTTGAAGAATTTGGCTGCAATTGGAACCGATAATGCATCGGTAATGGTTGGTATCAACCATGGCGTTTATGCAAAATTGAAGGAAGATATCCCATCTTTAATCCTCATAAAATGTGCTTGTCATTCCTTGCAGCTAGCATTATCACATGCCTCATCAGAATGTTTACCAAGGAATTTGGAATTCCTTATTGCTGAAACACATAACTGGTTCTCCAAATCATCTGTCAGACAACAGCAATATAATAATTTATATAAAGCATTAAATGATAGTTCCTCACCACTGAAAATTCTGTCATATTGCAAAACTAGATGGTTATCAATTCAACCAGCTGTTGAAGTAATTGTGAACCAATGGTTGGAGTTGAAGACACACTTCGAAATAACAAGACAAAGTGAAAAGTGCTACACAGCTGAAATACTATATGGAATGTACTAGTGATGAAAAAAATTGGCATTCCTTCTCTTTTTACAACCCATTTTAAGTGAAGTGCAAAAATTTAATAAACTATTTGAATCTCAAAATGTTGATAAAGTTAAATTACTTGACGACCTCACTTTGCTATTTCACTCAATTGGGTTCAACCATGTTTTGGTAGAACAACAGACACCACGAGACTGGGGAAACGCCATAATTATCCCAATTTGGAAAAAACAAAGGCAGCAAAAGAGATTGCACACAATACAGAGGCATTTCACTGATGAGTCATACTGGGAACATATTTTGCAAAATTCTTGAAAAAAGATTACGAACTACTTTAGAACCCCAGCTAAGCGAAACGCAGCTTGGATTTAGGAAAAACAAAGGATGCACAGACGCCATTTTTGCTCTTAGACAACTTATAGAAAAATCAATCGAATTCAATGAAACACTCTACTTAGCCTTTGTCGACCAAGAAAAGGCATTTGATAGGGTAGATAGAAACAAGCTGTGGGAAATTCTTAAACAATATGGAGTGAGTACACATCTAACAAACCTATGTAGAAGTTTATACAACAACAGTGAATGCATAGTGAGAGCAACTGGAGGACACTCAGAACCCTTCACCATAAGATCTGGAGTACGACAAGGTTGTGTCCTGTCCCCTCTCTTGTTCATAACATATATAGACAACATATGTAAAGAAACCAGCCAAGCAGAGACAGCAAGAATACCGCATGACGAGAACACAGAAGAAGAACCATCTGCAAATCTAACCATTAGAGAACTCCTGTTTGCGGACGACCAAGCACTAATAGCAACATCAGAAGCTGAATTACAAGACCACATGAATAGTCTAAACGAAATGTGTAGGGAACATAACATGAAAATTAGCACAAGCAAAACAGAGGTAATGACTATAACTAAAGAAGAACAAACAGCAACAATTCACCTAAACGAACATCCCTTGAAACAAGTAAAGAGCTTCAAGTACCTAGGAAGTATAATATCATCAAATGGCAGATCAGAAGACGAGATCGAAAATAGGTGCAATAAGGCAAATCAACTCATTGGACAAATGGCACCAATACTAAAGAACAAACATGTATCAATAACTACTAAGAAAGCACTTTACAACACAATCTTCCTACTAACTCTGTGCTACCAATGCCAAACCTGGACAATGACAGAAAAAGAGAAAAGAAAAATCACAACAACAGAAATGAGGTTCCTGAGAAGAATACTCAACGTATCAAGAAGAGATAAGATCAGAAATGAAGAAATCAGGACTAAAGTGGGGGTTAAAGCTGCTCTAGATTTTATTAGAAAGCAGCAAGTCAAATGGTTTGGCCATGCAAGTAGGCTACCAGTCAACAGCATGCCACAACAAGCAATGCTGTACAGACCAGATGGAAACAGAGGAAGAGGCCGACCACGTAAACGTTGGACGGAGGGAATAACAGAATCCATGGGAATGTCGATATACGAAGCCCATAACCGGGCACTCTCACGAAGTTTATACTTCACCTCGACACCGCAAGGTACAAGAGGAACATGATGAGATGAGATGAGATGAGGTAAAAGACATATTGCCAACTTGTAAAGCTGACTTGTTCACTTGCACTATAGAGAGCTATTTGGCTCCTAAGCCATACCTGGGATACCAAAATCGAATCAAAAATTGATGGTTTAAAAACAAAAGGACTGTTAACAGAAAATGAAGAGAATAACTTAAGAAAGCGCTGTCAAGATTTTCTTCTCTCATTATTCAAGCAATTGAAGCAGAGACTTCCTGAAAATTTAGATGTATTGAAAAATATTTCACTCTTTTCTGTTAATAACATACTTCAGCCAGTAAAGGACATATCAAAATATTGTCAAGTTATGAAATTTTTAGGGGCTACTGATAATAGTGTGGCGGAAGCAGAATATCAGTTAACCAAAATAAATTTGGTTGACTGGAGAAACAAAACCGAAACTGAAGCCTTTTGGAGTGAAGTAAGACAATTTAAAGATGCCTCAGGTAACAGTCCATTCTGTGAGCTCTTTGAATGTGCGATGTCTGCCATGATACTACCCCATTCAAATGCTGATGTGGAAAGAGTTTTCAGTACTATGAATTATACAAAATGTAAACTAAGAAACAGGATGAAACTTGACCTCTTAAATGCTATCTTGACAATAAGATTTGGCCTGATGAGAGCAGGAAAATGCTGTTCAACTTATCAGCTCCCTGACCGTGTATTAAAAGAAATTGGAACAGCTAAAGCATACCAGAGTCATTTTGAATCTGAAGCTTCAACTTCATCATCCAAGCAAAGTGCATCTTGTGAGACAGACATCAGTGAAGATGAAGACATGATTCTATAGGGTAAGTCACAATGTTTTTTTTAAATGTTGCATATCTCTTACAGGATGTTGCAGTCAACATTAGCATTTTTCAGCTGCTGTTGATGTACTAGGAAAGATTACAAGCTCAGTAGTGTGCCACAGGGTGACCAGATTGGCTTTTTAAAAGCCAAATTTGCCAAATTTGGCTTTTTAAAGACAGGTTTGGTGTCAGAAAATCAGTTTGGCTTTTTGGCTTTCTTTTGGCTTTTTAACAATTTGTAATGGTATATGCCTCTTTTTTGAATTTTTCAAGTTAATTGTTGTCTTGTGTTACTAATTGTAAGCAAAAACAAATGCAAAATGATAAGCTTATCTGGCCATGTTCTATGCGCACTGAAGCACTGCGCAGCTTACTGTTTAGTAGTTAAGTTTTCAAATTAATTATACCTTCATAGCAATCGCGAGTCGCAACTCGCAAGTATTTCTTATTAATATTATTGACTGAACCTATTATCATGCCAAAGTGGAAACCATCTTATGGTACTAATCGGAAATATAATGATCAATGGGAAAAGACATTTGTGTGGCTCAAGAAATCCACTGACGGTTCTGAACAGGCATATTGCAAACTGTGCCATTGTAATATTGTTCCAAGATTTTCAAATCTCGCAAATCATGCAACAACAGAAAAACACAAGCGGAGCGCGCCATCTTCTTCACAAAAAACACTTTCAGTGGTGACAATAAGCAAGAAAATTCATGACAAAGTTAAATTAGCTGAAAATTATGATGAAATTGAAAAATGTAATCAATCATTAAAAAATTGCATTGGTTTTGCATCCGATGGTGCTTCCAGTATGGTTGGATGCAACAATTCAGTTTGGTCCAGAATGACAGATGTATCTCCTTCATGTGTTCAGTATAAGTGTGTTTGCCATTCATTAGCATTGTGCATCAAATATACAGTGTCAAAACTACCTTAAAACATTGGACTTTTGCTGACAGAAATACCAAATTGGTTTAGACATAGCAATCTAAGACGAGAAGCATTTAAAGATTTATTCAAAATTATGAACTCATCGACAGAATTTCAGCAAGCTAGAACAGCATCACTTCCTTTGAGAAAATTTCTTCTATTCGCTGGCTTGTCCGGGGAAAAGTAATGTTCAACATTCTAATAAATTGGGAAGAACTCAAGGCTTATTTTATTTCTGCTGAATTAGCAAATTATTACACTAAATTTAAGTCACGACTTATAAAGGAAATGCTTCTAGATCAAAGAAACTACCTTTATTTTCATTTCGCAACCCCTATTGTGCAGGAATTCGAAAGGTTAAATAGCCTTTTTTCAGAAAAGTAAGACAGATCCTCACGAATTACATGAAGAACTATTTTTGCATTATAAGCGTCGTAATAGTAGGACTTATGATACCAATAATAAGAAAAAAGATGTTTCTAATGTTGATTTTGGCATCAAATTCCTGTCAGAGTGTGATAACTACATTCAGAAAAGTTCTGATACAAAAATTAATTGCCAACAAGAGGTCTTAGATCTCAAAGAAAGATGCTTATCAGTGCGAGAAGAAGCACTTTATCAAGTTAGAAAGCGGCTTCCTTCAGCAAGAAATATATTTAAAGATCTAACCAATTTTAACCCTGGAATAACCTTAAACCAGGCTTCTAGACCACTATTTTCGAAATTGCCCTTTTTGAATTTGGCTGAAGAAAACCACACTATTATTGAAGAACAATACAGAAAATTTTATAGATTGGAAGGAAGAAGAACAATTTAAAGAAAATGGACTGCCTAAAAATGCAGAGCAGTTCTGGCAAGGAGTCATGAAACATCCCCAATTTAAAGAGCTTGCTTCTTTTATTCTTACTTGCTTAATAACACTTATTAGCAATACCGCAGTGGAGAGGATGTTCTCTCTTTTAACATGCATAAAAACCAAAGCAAGGAATAGACTTCAGCTGTCTCTCTTAGAAGCAATTATTAGAATTAGTATTAGAGCAGAACCATTATCTTCAAACAAGTGCTGTAATTAATTTGTACCTTCATCCAAAATGTTGAATGATTTCAAAGCTGGAATAGTATATTCTAATGAATCCTGTACTGAATTTCAACAATGAAGAGGAATACTTATTTGAAGAAGAGGTCTTCATGTGATATAAGTATATTTTTAATATATCTTTTTACTAGGCAATGTTTGGCTTTTTTCTTGGCTTTTTCATTTTGTACTGGGCAGTGTTTGGCTTTATTTTGGCTTTTTTATTTCGTGACTTGGCTTCTTTTGATCACGGCGATCTGGTCACCCTGGTGTGCCATTGCTTTCTGAGCGACCGGCTCACATACCCCCGTAAGTTACCAGCGCGGCTCGAACCGCTGCCGGTTCGGGCGCAGCTGCCTTACTCACGAGAATATACGGGGTTAAGGCGAAAGCCGTAAACTTCTTCGCCAGGGAAACCGACAGTCACATAAATACGTATGTAATTTCTTACTTTATCAATCTGTATATTTTTCCTAGATACTTTCCAAAGAAATATAGATATTTATGGATGTTATTTGGGCCGTTTCTAGATATTTTTTGTCAAAAAAAAGTGGCAACCCTGTTTCTCTGCCCATCTCGGGACCGGGAAACACCATTTTATGACGTAAACATTTCTACAATTTACGTGTTAATAATGAGTCTTATCTATTTTAGTGTAACCTGATTACGATACAAATAGGGCACAAACACGTTATTTATGTTTATGTTCGTAAAGCATTCAAATGCATTTATCCAAAAATGAAACCAAAAGCTCTCTCGTTTTCCACCCATCACATCGTCGTTTCGTGGAATTACGACTGACACTTGTTGACTCGTTACAATAAATGACCGCGCTAAATAACTAAACTACTCTACTGTTATAAATAGTTTAGTCATCAGTTTTAGACTGTTGTTCTAAAAATCGTTTGTGTCCCTGACCAGCGATATTCTATTCTTCTTGCTGAACCTTGTACTATACATATGGTAAAACTTTGATTGAAGATTCTGTTTCTTTACACACGACGGCGGTGACTAGAGATTGTTGCGGTACAAATAGATTGATTGACAGTGTGTGGCCGTGTACCAAAGAAAAACGGGCACTCTTCCGAATTGCGGTCCCAAATAGATCCGCAGTGAATAGGTCAGGGGTAAGGGTTAGGGTCAGTGTTTAGTTAACAACTAACCCTAACCCTTAACCCCTGACCTATTCACTGCGGAACTATTTGGGAAAAACGACGTCGTTGGGAAAAACGACGTCGTTCGTTTTTCTTCAAGACGGATGTGTATAAAAGGAATCGCATTTCAACACTTATCAATCAACATGTAAGGTAAGGAAAATATAGTTTAATAATTTAACAATTGTAAAGATGAAAGATATATTATATTATTATAATATATATAATAATAATATAATTATAAACGTTGCTTTTGTATAGTTTATTTTATATATTAATAATTAATATATAATTAATAGTTATTAATTTAATCAGTTTACGATCTTCGTTTGTTTCTTGACGGACTTGGTCATTGGTTTTTCTGTCTGTCCTTGCATTTTCCTCAGAAACCATGTTTCTACAGCCATCAGATGTTTTTTCAGCTTGACTGCTCATTGTCCAAGCTTCACATCCATATAAATTCTATGTAGCACCTCAACACTCTTTTTCTCGTTTCAATTGACATCTTTTTATCGGTCAGTATGTTTTTCATCTTGCTAAAGGCAAAGCCGCAAAGGCTACCTTCGCCATGGCAATTCTTGTTCTAATCTCTTCAAGGCATCTCCCATCAGATGTTATGTTATGACTGTTCCAAGATAATTAATTAATAATTGTTTGTACCTATTCACATGTTGAAGAATATTCCAATTTTCTTGTATATTTAAATTACAACTACCTCAGAAGTCAGTGTGGGTTCACCTGATGACGAGGGACGCTGGTTATAGGGGCAGCTAATCCACACGCAAAAACCAGTCTAGTGAACTCCCCAGTTGTGGCAACTGCTGGAGGTAGTACCATGTATATGGGCTACGCTTTCAAGCGAGCAAACATAAATAACAAATCTGCTGCTTGAGTAAAACATGGTGTGGAATTTGAAAACAGAAGCAGTATGTGCAGTAGAGAAAACTAAGTGTGGACATGTTTTCTGTACTTTATTTCAGGATGGATCATCGCCTGATTGTAGCTATTGGTGTCTTCTCCATGTTTGTTGGTGTTGCATCTGTTTGTCTCAATCCTGTGACAATTATAGACAACTACTATTGCAACGAGAAAAACATTAGTTGCCTCCAATGTACCGAACACACTTTCTACAACGGAACATGCAAGACTGAATACGGAGATTCAGACTGCCCGTGAGTATTTGGTGTAAACTTAGTGAACCATTCATTTACTATTTATGTGTACTTACTGTAGTGAGGAGGTTATGGAAGTGAAGAGAATGTAAGAAACAAAGTGATAGCTTGTCACAAGTGAATGTGTGTTGTTTATATCAGAAAGTTAAATATTGTGCCAGAAAGGTGTACCAGCAAGTTAAATCAAATAGTGTACCAGAAAGATGTACCAGTAAGTTAAATACAATATTCTACCAGAAAGGTCACAGACTGCCAGAATTTTGGGTAAAGATTGTTCTGAAAGATGCATCAGAAAGTTAAATACAATATTGTACCAGAAAGGTCTGAGACTTTGTCAGAATATTAGGTAAAGATTGTACTATACAAGTCAGAGACTGCACCAGAAAGTTTGATGAAGAATCTATTAGAAAGAAGAATTATGGGCTGTGCAACAAAGTTAGGTTATGATATGTCAGGAGGTTAGGTCTTGGAGCTACTCTGATAAGGGTGAAAAAGAGAAGATCCCATGTACAAGCTGTGCATGATAAAATCCTACCACAGTTGGAAATTGTAAAGAGTAGGGCCACAGCCCTGGCAAAATTATAGGAAACCTATCCAAAGGTGCATGTACTTAGAGCACGTTACTTTGAATGGAATCTGTCTAAAGGAAGGAAACTACACACACATACACGCCATAGTCGAAAAACACTGACCTTTGAGGAGGTGCACAACTAATGTAACACACTCCCCTCAGAAGAGGAATGAAGATGAGTATAAACAATATGGGAATGACACAATATTGATAACCAAAATTGCAAGAGATCTGCAGTTGTTGGCGCTTGTATTAATAGAGTGAAAGAAAAGGACTTACCTTCAATATCAAGAAAACAGAAACGGTGGTTACAGCTATGCAGACTTATGCAGAAACAGATAACATGAAAAAGTGATTTAACATAAATGGAAAGGGAGACAGCTTAACCAATTCAAGTACCTAGGGTTAATCGTAACGTCAGGTGGAAGACGGATGGTAGAGATTACAAGCAGATTAGCCAAGTAAGAGCTACATTTCAGAAATTCTAAAGCATCTTATGTATTAAGTGACTAAAAGTGGTAAGGTAGTACTGAAATGTTATATAAAACCTGTTCTGCTGTATGAAGTGAATCATGAAACATAAAAACAAAATTACGTGTACTTTGATAAAAATTGATTGTTAGGAAATGTTGCGTTCAGTAGTTTGCCATTGCTTTCTGAATGAGAAGTCAGTATTGAAGTCCAAACTGACGCATGTAGAAAATGATCCTGCTGCAAACAAATTATAAAGAATTAGGCGGCAACAGAGATGTGGTTTCTGACATAAAAGTTGTGAATATCTTGAACTGTCAGAGTAACTAACAACTAGTGTATGGAAAAGGCTAATAAAAGTATAACAATATATGCACACAAAAAAAGGAGACAGAGTTCTTTGGTTATGTAATGAAAAGAGGGGCATTGAAGGAGGCAGGAGCAAATCTAGAGAAATTATACTGGACGTACTTGGGCATGGAGGAATATTATCAGTATAATTAATCAAGAGCAGGGGTGGGCAAACTTTTTGTGTGTAGGGCCACATTGACAAATGTAAAGCTATTGGGGGGGCCGCATATATATTATGTCCACTTTGTTTACAGCAAACTATCACAGTAAGTAATTATGATTTGTTTATAGTTTATTAAACAGTATAAATAACTAATTATTGCAATTTTAGTTTACTTATACACTTTGCCATAGTCCTAGTCCTGTTGATACAGGTGGGGACATGGCATGAGATGTGATCGTACCTTTATGGAAGGACAATGTATAGTCTGTAAGGTGCAACGACCATTAGAAGTTGAGTGAGAGATGTCTACAACATCAAGAATAAGCATCTCTAGAGAGATCTATGAAGCGCCACTGGCAGTAGTGGCATGCCTAGAATGAGATTGTCAGTCCAGTTATCTTAGCACACATGGCCTATGAAAGATGTGTGTTGCTCAACCAGGCCATGTGTAAACTAGCAGGCATTTCACGCCATCATACATCAAAGTAAAGAATGTCATGGGAGCTGATAGAAGAAACGAGCATTCCAGATTTACTCCTGAGCATACCAGCATTGCTCCCTAGCAAAGCCGGAACAACTCCATGGCATACTTATACATTATATTTTACAATATGGACAAAAACCTTTACTAATTTGTTAACAAGATTTTACAATTTTTGTATTATAATAATTTTTAAAATTATCTATCAATGGCTTTAATTTAGACACAAACCGACTACATTGTCACTACAATTGTTGATTTCTAATGAGATGTATGAAACTGCTTGCAATTTTTGACAATATTCTTGAAATCTGGAGCAAGTTTATTTGTTGAAATTCGCATGCCAGCATGCAAGGTGTAGTCCGACAATAAAGATTATAACAGAAAAAACTTTTAAATGATATATCTTATTGCAAAAGTAAATTATTTTATTCACCAGAGAAATATCTGTTTTTCATAAAATCATCCTTATAAATTTTTACATGTCGATAATATTTCTCTGTATTAAAATCGATAAATTCACATTTTTAGCATTACATTATGAAGGTCAAGGACTGTTTACAAAAATAGAAAATTAGAAAAAAATGTTATCAAAAATGTCAAAACAATCATTACGGTACATGAAATTCTGAAAAATCCAACAAAATAACTTAAAAACGAAGTAAAAATTGTTATTTCTAAAGGCCCTCGAGGGCCGCATAATATAAATTGTTGGGCCAGTAGTTTGCCCACCCCTGATCCAGAGCATCAAGGACTGAGATCTGTTTATATGCATGAATGCCTACATCAGTTGGTTAGACACAGGATGTTGTTGATTCACGACGAGGAATATATATAACATATGTGACTGTATGGGAGTTGTAGTTGCTAGCATGTTTGTGTACCAGCCATGTGTTTAGATCCCCAGAGAGACTGTGATATTTTACATGGATGTATACATAATACGCTTAACCATATGAAAACTGGCAAGACCCCTGGTCAAGATAACATTCACAACAGAAATGATCAATGCCTTAAAAGAATATGGAATATACCAGGTTACCAGACTGCTAACGCAATATGATACTGGAGATATACATCCTGAATTATGTAATTCTATAATTCTTGCAATCCCAAAGAGATCAGTAGCCTTGGAATGCGATCAACATCGAACATTTAGTATAATGAGCCACATCACAAACATTTTGCTAATAATTGTGCAAAGAGTTAGGAAGAAAATACAATTTGAAATAGGAGAACAATGTGGGTTTGTAGAAGGCAAGGGTACAGTAAATGCTGTATATATGCTGAGAACATTAATTGAATGTTCTATAGAAGTAAACAAAGACCTACACCTTTGCTTTATTGACTACACAAAGGCTTTCAATAAAGTAAAACATGTCAACATGATAAAGATGCTTGCTGATCTACACATTGATGGGAAAGACCTTAGACTTGTAAAAAACATATATTGGAAACAACAAGCTGCCATAAGGATTGATGATGAAGTAGGTCAATATCATTGGAGGAAGAAACATCAATAATACTATATTAGATATGCGGATGATACAGTATTGATTGCAGACAATTAGCAGGATCTGAAACATTTAGTAGATTTGGTTGTTGCATACAGTGAACAACTAGAGTTAGAATTAAATTGTAAGAAGACACAGATTATAGTTGTCACTAGGAAGGAGGAAACACCACAATATAATATACAAGTAAATGGGAATATTCTTAAGCAAGTTGATCGGTATAGTTGTGTCGGAACAGTCATAACATCTGATTGGAGAGGCCTTGAAGAGATTAGAACAAGCATCCCATGGCGAAGGTAGCCTTTTGCAAGATGGAAAACATACTGACCAATAAAAAGATCTAATTTGCAACGAGAAAAAAAGTGTTGAAGTGTGACATAGAACCTATGCTTTTGCATGGATATGAAGCGTGGACAATGAGCAGTCAAGCTGAAAAACATCTGATGGCTGTGGAAATGTGGTTTCTGAGGAGAATGCAAAGAATACCATGGACAGACAGAAAAACCAATAATCAGATCCTGCAAGAAACAGATGAAAATTGTAAACTGATTAAAGAAATTAGACGTAGACAGTTAACATTTTTTGGTCACGTTGTGAGAAGAAATAAATTGGAGAACTTGGTGACAACTGGTAAGATCCAGGGGAAGAGAACAAGGGCAAGACTGAGAAGTAAATACCTGGATGGCTTGGCCACGTTGTATGGTCGAGACAGGAACACGGAGCTGATCCACGACTCTGGTGATCGAGTGAGATGGCGAATCATGACCGCCCACGCTTACCGGCATGGCACATGATGATGATACATAATACATTGGAGGCCAGCATGGTAGAATGGATAAAAGCACTTGCTCTTGAACTTCCGGTGTGCTGATGATTTCTCATCCTTGATTAGAGGATGTAAATTAGAAGTACCTCTGAAGTCGGAGTGGGTTCACTTCATGATGAGGGACACTGGTAATAGGGAAACCTTGTCCACACGCGTAGTATGGACTGTACTTGAGTTAAAAGTGAGAGAACACCAAAAACAACATAATGCACTTCTACGCCTCAGGATAGCAGATTAAAACTATATCTTTTTCTTTTGTCCAGCTGCTTTTGCTTTGAAGTGTCGCAGCGAGGAGGCAGATGCTATTTTTGTGTGTATCACTTGTCTAGTTGCTTGCACTAACATCATGTATGATGTTCTCAATGTCTCTTTCACTCCAGCAACCAACTCTTTCTGGTCATCCTCTGGCTTTGTATTGTATCTTGATCTTACACAGAACGCTCTAGCCGCTGATTGATCACGTTCCATTCTAACTAAATATCAAAATAATTTAATTCTTTGGTGTTCAGGGTGTATTTTTAATGACTGCAGTGTTTGAAAATATTGCCGGTCCAAATTTTGTATTCACCTATTATGTTGCATGATCTTTACAGAGGGTGAATACAAAACTTGAACGGGCAATATTTTCAAACACTGCACAGTCATTAAAATTACACCCTGTATAAAGTCAGTAATAGGTGTTATCCCTTCGCTTGTGTTCTTAGTTTCTCATTTGTCTGTCTCTTCTTTTTCCAGCTGCATGTCTTATGCATCTCATCTCACATGATGTGATTTTACACCTCTGTGTTTCAAGGACTGTCCATAAATTCTGTCTTTTTGATGTTAATCTTCATACTAACATTCTGACAGCAATTATCAAGACTATTTATATGGTGCATTGTTCTCATACAGTAAACTTTGGTCATGTGCAGAAGCAGCTTGTTTAAACTCTCTGGTTGTGAATTTGCTTCTTTAAATAATCTTAACCACATAGGTAATGAACAAAAGTGGTGATAAAATACATCCTTGTCTGACGCCAGATGTTACTTGGAACCAGTTTGTCATGCCGACATTTGTCTGTACTGCACATTCACTGGTTTGATACATAGCCCTGATGTTATCCAACAGTTGCCCAATTACACATTATTCCTCGGGGATACACTACAGCTTATTCCTATTTACTCAGTCGAAAGCTTTTTCTTGATCAATGAAAGGCACACTTAGTTCGTTGTTGTATTCTATCGATTTTTCACTCGTCTGTCTCAATGCAAGAATGGCATCATGGCATCTTCTTTTTCTAAAGCAAAATTCAGCACCACTTTAAAGCTGTTCTGTCTTGCATCTTGTTCTCTATTCTGCAATTTTTGCACACATTTACTACTGAACGTAAACTGACAAGAAATCAGACCACTAAAAAACGCTCAGGTTGACTGCCACATCCTGTAAAGGTTATGCAACTTTAATTAATTGTCCTTCCATAAAGGTACGATCACAGGTCTTTGCCAATCTTGTGGTCCTCTCTTCTCTTGGCATGCCTGGTTAAATATGTTTGTTAATCATTATATCTTTAACTGGAATATTATCAATGCCTGTATCTTTGTTGTTGGGGCTTTTTTAATTGCTTCTCTCACTTCCTGTTCTAAGATATTTGGTTCATTATATTCTGCATAGAGTTTTACATGAATGTATTCAATGACATAAATAATCATTTCAGACCCTGCCCATTTGGCACATGGAACCCAAAGCCACATCATCTGGACAGACAGTGTCAAGAGAAGTGAGTTTTGGTCATCAGTGTCTTGCATTTGGCTTTTCAGTTAGATTATCTTGTGCAGAAATTGATTGATTTTGTAGGAATCTGGACAAGTTACTGCCCCAATGTCTAAGATAACAGTATTTCACATCACAAGATATGTTCTAATAATCATGTTTGTCAAAGCAGTTTTGTCATTGATGTGAAATAAAACCTGTCTCTTCTGATGCTGATCTAACAGTAGTCCATTCTTTTCATATTGTTTATATATCATCACAGAACATTTGAGAAAGACCTCAAGTTGTTGTGGTTGGATCCTTTTGAGACATATTACCTACCTGGTACTGCACTTGCCTGATAGTCCATGGCAGGGCGAGCACCATAAAGTTTTGCAGTTATAAGACATTTTACATCGCTTGTTTGCGTGGCATCCTGGATTGTGGTTGTGTGCCTCCTGGCCTGTTCTGTCTTCAGCACCTTTCTCTTGCTAGGGTAGACTAGTCTTTTTTATATTAGATATGTATTATGTAATATTTAGGGGAGTCTGGTTTTATGATGCCAGAGACTTGCCATCACTCCTTCTCCTGTTGGTTTTTAGAGGTGATGAATACACAAGCCATGGGGGTATTTTGCAAGGTTGGGTGCTCAGTCTCGACTCTGTGTCCCCGGCTATAACAGCAGTTTGGAACCAACCCAACCTAAAATGGGTAACAGGAAATGGTTTGGGAAGTAAAGGCGGTTGGCTGATATTTATCATATCACACAGCGGGTTGCCCATTGGTGTATGGACTAATATATATACCCAATATGCCGGAAGGCATGGAAGAGGGTACTTTGTGTATTGTCCATAAAAGGCTTATTTAATTGTCAGTGTGTTTTATACATAGCTGCAAGCACCCCATAAGTCACAGTGGGTTCGCTGGATGACAAGGGACACTGGTATTAGAGAAAGTTAATCCACAAGCAAACATCAGTCCAGTCCACTTCCCTGTAGTGGTAACTACTACTAGCATGTGTATGGTCTATGCTTGAGCTCAAAGAGAGTGAGCAGGAACAAAAGCTCATGTATTTAGTTCAATTTTTATTGTTTGATGCCAGGCTCATTATCGTCTCCCATTGGAGCATAGGCTCTCATGCCAAACTCCTCAACCTTTGTTTGCAGTTACAGTGAAACAAGTAACGTGACTTCCAGTCTAACATGGTGGATAGGCTGTTGAGCTGTTAAGGCCTTTGAAGTCGTTTTGCTTCTGGCTACAGTTTGCTTATGCATTTTCCTCATTTTGGACTGGTAGTACATGGTCCCGAGTTAAGTGTATGGAGCGACACCGTGAGCTGTGGATTTCATGTGGAGTACTTTTGCATTTGTCCATGGTGGCTGGTGTTATGAACTGCATATTTGAATTGTTAGTGTTGGTGAACTGGCTGGTTTTGCCTTATGAAGTGATGTGTGTGCAGCTACAGGTTTTATGGTGACTACATCTTCCATCGACGATGAACTGTAAGTTTAGTGGCAGACTGTTGTGTTGGCTTTCTGGCAGTGGCCTTATGCATGGGATGGTAGGGGCATTTTGTGTGATATTCACTGGCGCAAAAACAGAGCATTATGGGGGAGCCACAACTAAGTAATGTGACATCTTAGAAAGTTTCCTCCTTTCTCATCTTCACATACAAAATAACAGATATAAAAATTGACTTCATTGCATCAGGTGTTAAGTCACATGGCCCAGCCTCTTTCTGCAGAGCAGCCAGCCGAAAGCTTCCCACAAAGCACAGATTCTGTAGCTCCAGCGATTACCCCAAAAAGTCCACAACAAAAAGTTGCACCTGTGAACTGAGTCCAGAAAACATACAAAACGAAGACATGCCAATTAGAAATCAGAAAAATCTCACTGCAATTGTCCATTCTCTCTTATTTATTTATATATAATCATCATGTGCCACGCAAACAGGTGTGAGAATTCATGTCTCTCCACAGATCTGAGTCTTGATGTTGTGGATCTATTCTATTAATGATATTCCTCCTTGCCATCATTTGAGACTGTTGAGCATAATTTCTCTCTGTCTGCATCTGTCTCTTCTAGCGCTGACCTTTCCAGTCGTCACAGTGCTCTCCACTGCCTCTCTTTTCATTACATGCCCAAATAACACCATCTGTATCTTTCTTATTTATTTATGTTGGATGTTCTTTGCAGGAAGTTGCAGTTAACTCCATGTTGATTTTCTCAGCAGTTTTATATTCAGTAGTTTGCCTTTGCTTTCTAAATGACAAGTGACTGTCAAAGTATGGCTGGTACAGGGAACGATCCTGTTACCTGACCATCACTACCTCTAAGTAAGTGTAAGTAAGTGACACCTTACCCTTTTTACAGACGAAAGTATGTGGATTGGAACTAGAGCTAGAATTCCATCGCACATTACCTGGGCTTTGATTCAGAGAACATGTGTTGCCCATGCAGCATGATCCCTCTCTCGGCCTTGCCTTGTTTTCTCCAGTGGAAAAGGTGACCAGTATGTCTGGAACAAGCTAAAAGCTTCCTAATTTATTTGTTCACTGTCCATGATTCACTGCCATACAGAAGAATAGGTTCTATGTAGTATTTCAGTACTCTTTTTCTGGCATTCATTAAAAGTGATTTATTACTTCTTTTTTCGTTTGCCTGTAATATGTCTATAACTACAATGTTGTCTCTTGTATGAATCTAACAGTCTTTTTTAGTTCACTCAGCGGTCCATAGATTTTATCTTCCACTGTTATCTCTCTAGCCCAGAAGGTTCGCCTGGATATGGTGTAGTTTGGGCAATCCTGGAGTATGTGCTCTGCTGTCTGCGACGCCAAACCACATGTGCACATGGCTGAGTCACCAATCAGGATAATGTTCGCTCGGGTGATGTGATTATCTACACAGATGGTTCGGTGTCGAGTGGTAGGAGAAGTGCCTGGGGGGTCATAGCAAAAGCTAATGGCCGACGTTTGGTGCAGGATAGCCTGGCATATGATACCACATCTAGCTTAAGAATGGAGGTGGAAGCGGTCACTGCAGCTTTCAGCTGGATCGAGAATATGATAAATACTCACACATCATGATTGTAACTGACTCAGAAAGCATGCTGAGAAAGGTGAGGACAGGCGTGCTGAGTGGCTTGCTTCGCTTCGGAGGTCACGGGTGGCAAGCATCGCCTGGATCTTTTCTCCTGGGCATGCCGGTGTGCTGGGGAATGAACAGGCGGACAGATTGGCTGACTCGGTAAAACTTGATGGAGTATTGATGCATGATAAGGAAGACGTGGTTGCGGCCTTCTGGGAGCACGTGTACTCCTTGGATGAGCAAATGGATCATCATGGTCTGGCAAGAAAGAGGCAGCAAGGAGTGACGAGGGGATCTGGCTGACGCTTGACACTCAGAGGAAAGGCAAGACAGACATATAATCAGATTGCTACTGGTACTATTGGTGTTGGAACTCTTCACTGGCTGCTGAGAATGGGGATGGAGCGCCTATGGGAATGCCCTGAATGCTGTGATGTCGGTTCCTAGATCAATCAATCAATCAATCTACTCTGTCTCTATGCGCATGTATTCATTGAATGTCCTTTTGCGCAAATGAATTTACTATTAAGCTATTTCTACAGTGATGTGCTATTTATGATTAAAATATCAATGGTTGCTGCTCTCTGGCAGATCTCCTTGATACAATTTAATTTGATTATGCCTTAATTTATAGATAAATTGTTGATTAGGTGCTGCTCATGGTGATTGTAGCCATGGGTGATGCCACAACAATCTGTAGAAGAAGTTCAACAAAACAATATCTCGTGAGTGGTGAGAATTGAGGCAGATCGTCCATCCAACTAGTCGGATGGTATCTAACAACTCCACTCATACGTAACTTTATCATTCACATGTCCCTATGTGCTATCTCTGTCCAGTTGATAGGTCACAGAAAAAGATCTAGACCTACTTCTCACCTCACTGAACTGACGCTCTTTCCTAGTTGTCTAAGAATTATACAAAGAGAATACAGCCTGGCTGAGACTAACATTCACTCGGGATAGATATATTTAAAGTGCCTGGTACTGAACAGAAATATTCCCTACTGAGAATGTTCGTAATATAGAATAGTAACTACACACACTTCAAGATGAGGAATAGTATAGTGAAGTAAAGTATGATAGGCCACGTTGCATGTGAAAGACATTGGGGTCACATCTAGTGTGGTTACAGGCAATTCGTATAGCTATGCTATTTTTATGAATTAAGTTATAAATAGTTAGTCAGTTAGTCGCAGTCCCAACTTCATGGCAACGGGTCGTCCCCATTATGCTCCGTTCCTGTGCCAGTGAATATCACACAAAATGCTCCTCACTGTCCAATGTGAAAAGTGGAACAGACAGGAGTCTTGGCAATCCAACAGCCCACACTGATACACTGTGCATAATGCCACCGCCAGAATGCAAACACAAAAGTCATCCACGAAAATTACAGTTCATCGTCGATGGAATCAGCAGTCACCAGAAAGACTTCATTGACCTAGGTTTTCTCACATGGCTCAGTCTCTTTCCACAGGGCGACCCGCCGAAAGTGCCCTACAAAGCACAAGCTCCGTAGCTCCAGCGTCAACTCCCAGGAGTCTCCTGAAAAATGCACTCGTGAACTGAAAAGGCCCATCAGTCAATTCAGCAAGAGCTGGCAGCCATTGTTCCAAACATGCGGTTCACTGAACAAACAAAAGCGGACAGATGTAAAAGCATTCCACTCGAATTTTACAGCTCACAGAGTCATGCCACACACTCACTCCGTAGCAGGGCGACGGAGCCATATACTACCAGTCCAACATGAGCAAAATGCAAATACAACTGCTGCCACAAGGATAAATACTCCAGATGCCGTAGCAGTTCAATGCCTAACCGCCATGCTGGAGACCGAGAGTTATAAATTGTTCTGAGTAATTAATCATCAAGTTACTGTGGTATAATAGTATTCAGTTATTAATCATATTTATACTTAATATATATAATCAACGTATATCCCTTCCCTGGATTATGTGAAACCTGCGTGGTTGTTCCCATGCCCGTGTGTAGAATATTGTAAGTCCACTATCGACTCCAGTTTCACACACCTTAATTTGCCTGGATAATCTCGATGCCAGTCCGTCCTTCCTAGCAAGGCATTGCTATTCTCCTTTTTTACATTGGCTAGTCTTAGCCGTGAGCATAATATTCTGTAATAATTCACCCTCTGAATTTCCCCATGCCTTCCTCGCAAGGTTAACTGATATCAAAAGTACGGTACAAATATTTACCACACATGGATACAAATGAATCAATATTCTATCTAATGGCAACATACCCAGTTTTCCAAGATCAATCGTCTTCAACACAGTAGTCGGGGCCTTTTATTACAATTAACAAACTGGTGGCTAAAATGTTGCCATGTGGTATTAATGCTTCAATTTGTAAAGTGGCTGGTGTTACTATTTTCATTAGGACACCCGATTGCTGCCTGCTGATGAGCTAAAAGAATTAATCTCAGTCGTGCGTTACCTGGCCGATTTTTGTGGCCAGATGTCTGTTGCCAAAGTGCCAGGTTGGTTGCGCTTAGCCAAACTCGGCCAAACTCCTTGAGTTTACATGGTATACAAATCATATATATGTATATACTACGTACATTTATACAACAATTTTATTACAAGCAAGACTAGATGGGGTCCAAAGGCTTTGCCACAACCATATTAACAACTTATAAGTAATAACTGACACACCCGTCCCATTTTCGCCATCCATATTTGTTTGATCCAAATCTACATTTTGTTTGGCACTGAATCTGTTAAACAAAGAAGCATTAAACAATGGGTTGCACAATGCATTGCCTGGCAAATACCTCGGCAAGAACGTCCTGGAAAGTTGCATATCATATGTAGTGGATAGATGAATCTGACCATTTCTTTGAGTTGTATGAAAGTCTTTAATATTTCAACAGGCCGTCCAATATCAGCAAGAGTGTAGATGACAATGGCATACATTTACCTGAAGATTCCAAAGGACAAGAGACAGAGAAAGATCCGCCATCTGATAACAACGAGGGGCTACGTCCTTCAGTTTATTTATATTTTATTTTATTGCTGTTACCATTTACTATGAATTGAGTCAGTTTGGTGGTTTGTTTTCTGTAAATAGAAATTGTTAAACAAGCGCTTTCATATCAGGTCTTGTATAAAACATTCCATGCATTGTCTCTACTATGCAGCACAGGCTTTGCACTAAAGAGAGGTTATTTATGCCTGGTCTGTTCATGGTGTTCTCTGCATGCTTCTTAGAAACCATATTTTCACTACCATTAATTGTTTACCAGCTTGACCATACATGAATCCTGTTCTAACTCATCTTCCTACAACCATACATGACTGTTGTTCTAACTCGTCTTCCTACAACCATACATGAATGCTGTTCTAACTCATCTTTCTACAACCATACATGACTGTTCTAACTCATCTTCCTACAACCATACATGACTGTTCTAACTCGTCTTCCTACAACCATACATGAATGCTGTTCTAACTCATCTTTCTACAACCATACATGACTGTTCTAACTCATCTTCCTACAACCATACATGACTGTTGTTCTAACTCATCTTCCTACAACCATACATGAATGCTGTTCTAACTCGTCTTCCTACAACCATACATGACTGTTCTAACTCATCTTCCTACAACCATACATGACTGCTGTTATAACTCATCTTCCTACAACCATACATGAATCCTGTTCTAACTCATCTTTCTACAACCATACATGACTGTTCTAACTCATCTTCCTACAACCATACATGACTGCTGTTCTAACTCATCTTCCTACAACCATACATGAATGCTGTTCTAACTCATCTTCCTACAACCATACATGAATCCTGTTCTAACTCATCTTTCTACAACCATACATGACTGTTCTAACTCATCTTCCTACAACCATACATGACTGCTGTTCTAACTCATCTTCCTACAACCATACATGAATGCTGTTCTAACTCATCTTCCTACAACCATACATGAATGCTGTTCTAACTCATCTTCCTACAACCATACATGACTGTTGTTCTAACTCATCTTTCTACAACCATACATGACTGTTGTTCTAACTCATCTTCCTACAACCATACATGACTGTTGTTCTAACTCATATTCCTACAACCATACATGACTGTTGTTCTAACTCATCTTCCTACAACCATACATGACTGTTCTAACTCATCTTCCTACAACCATACATGAATGTTGTTCTAACTCATCTTCCTACAACCATACATGAATGCTGTTCTAACTCATCTTCCTACAACCATACATGACTGTTGTTCTAACTCATCTTCCTACAACCATACATGAATGCTGTTCTAACTCATCTTCCTACAACCATACATGACTGTTGTTCTAACTCGTCTTCCTACAACCATACATGACTGTTCTAACTCATCTTCCTACAACCATACATGACTGCTGTTCTAACTCATCTTCCTACAACCATACATGAATGCTGTTCTAACTCATCTTCCTACAACCATACATGACTGTTCTAACTCATCTTCCTACAACCATACATGAATGTTGTTCTAACTCATCTTCCTACAACCATACATGACTGTTGTTCTAACTCGTCTTCCTACAACCATACATGACTGTTGTTCTAACTCATCTTCCTACAACCATACATGACTGTTGTTCTAACTCATCTTCCTACAACCATACATGACTGTTGTTCTAACTCATCTTCCTACAACCATACATGACTGTTGTTCTAACTCATCTTCCTACAACCATACATGACTGTTGTTCTAACTCATCTTCCTACAACCATACATGACTGTTCTAACTCATCTTCCTACAACCATACATGACTGTTGTTCTAACTCATCTTCCTACAACCATACATGACTGTTCTAACTCATCTTCCTACAACCATACATGACTGTTCTAACTCATCTTCCTACAACCATACATGACTGTTCTAACTCATCTTCCTACAACCATACATGACTGTTCTAACTCATCTTCCTACAACCATACATGACTGTTGTTCTAACTCATCTTCCTACAACCATACATGACTGTTCTAACTCATCTTCCTACAACCATACATGAATGTTGTTCTAACTCATCTTCCTACAACCATACATGAATGCTGTTCTAACTCATCTTCCTACAACCATACATGACTGTTGTTCTAACTCATCTTCCTACAACCATACATGACTGTTGTTCTAACTCGTCTTCCTACAACCATACATGACTGTTCTAACTCATCTTCCTACAACCATACATGACTGCTGTTCTAACTCATCTTCCTACAACCATACATGAATGCTGTTCTAACTCATCTTCCTACAACCATACATGAATGCTGTTCTAACTCATCTTCCTACAACCATACATGACTGCTGTTCTAACTCATCTTCCTACAACCATACATGACTGCTGTTCTAACTCATCTTCCTACAACCATACATGAATGCTGTTCTAACTCATCTTCCTACAACCATACATGACTGCTGTTCTAACTCATCTTCCTACAAACCATACATGACTGTTGTTCTAACTCATCTTCTACACCATACATGAATGCTGTTTCTAACTCATTTCCTACAACCATACATGACTGTTGTTCTAACTCGTCTTCCTACAACCATACATGAATGCTGTTCTAACTCATCTTTCTACAACCATACATGACTGTTTCTAACTCATCTTCCTACAACCATACATGACTGTTGTTCTAACTCATCTTCCTACAACCATACATGACTGTTCTAACTCATCTTCCTACAACCATACATGATGCTGTTCTAACTCATCTTCCTACAACCATACATGAATGCTGTTCTAACTCATCTTCCTACAACCATACATGACTGTTGTTCTAACTCATCTTCCTACAACCATACATGACTGTTCTAACTCATCTTCCTACAACCATACATGACTGTTGTTCTAACTCATCTTCCTACAACCATACATGACTGTTCTAACTCATCTTCCTACAACCATACATGACTGTTGTTCTAACTCATCTTCCTACAACCATACATGACTGTTCTAACTCATCTTCCTACAACCATACATGAATGCTGTTCTAACTCATCTTCCTACAACCATACATGACTGTTGTTCTACTCGTCTTCCTACAACCATACATGACTGTTCTAACTCATCTTCCCTACAACCATACATGACTGTTGTTCTAACTCGTCTTCCTACAACATACATGACTGTTCTAACTCATCTTCCTACAACCATAACATGACTGTTGTTCTAACTCATCTTCCTACAACCATACATGACCTGTTCTAACTCATCTTCCTACAACCATACATGAATGCTGTTATAACTCATCTTCCTACAACCATACATGACTGCTGTTCTAACTCATCTTCCTACAACCATACATGACTGTTGTTCTAACTCATCTTCCTACAACCATACATGACTGTTCTAACTCATCTTCCTACAACCATACATGAATGCTGTTCTAACTCATCTTCCTACAACCATACATGACTGTTGTTCTAACTCGTCTTCCTACAACCATACATGACTGTTCTAACTCATCTTCCTACAACCATACATGACTGTTCTAACTCATCTTCCTACAACCATACATGACTGTTCTAACTCGTCTTCCTACAACCATACATGGACTGTTGTTCTAACTCGTCTTCCTACAACCTACATGAATGTTGTTCTAACTCATCTTCTACAACCATACATGAATGCTGTTCTAACTCATCTTCCTACAACCATACATGACTGTTTGTTCTAACTCATCTTCCTACAACCATACATGACTGTTTCTAACTCATCTTCCTACAACCATACATGAATGTTGTTCTAACTCATCTTCCTACAACCATACATGAATGCTGTTCTAACTCATCTTCCTACAACCATACAGACTGTTGTTCTAACTCATCTTTCTACAACCATACATGAATGCTGTTCTAACTCATCTTCCTACAACCAATACATGACTGTTGTTCTAACTCGTCTTCCTACAACCATACATGACTGTTCTAAATCATCTTCCTACAACCATACATGACTGCTGTTCTAACTCATCTTCCTACAAACCCTACATGAATGCTGTTCTAAACTCATCTATCCTACAACCATACATGAATGCTGTTCTAACTCATCTTCCTACAACCATACATGACTGCTGTTCTAACTCATCTTCCATACAACCATACATGACTGCTGTTCTCAACTCATCTTCCTACAACCATACATGAATGCTGTTCTAACTCATCTTCCTACAACCATACATGACTGCTGTTCTAACTCATCTTCCTACAACCATACATGACTGTTGTTCTAACTCATCTTCCTACAACCATACATGAATGCTGTTCTAACTCATCTTCCTACAACCATACATGACTGTTGTTCTAACTCGTCTTCCTACAACCATACATGAATGCTGTTCTAACTCATCTTTCTACAACCATACATGACTGTTCTAACTCATCTTCCTACAACCATACATGACTGTTGTTCTAACTCATCTTCCTACAACCATACATGACTGTTCTAACTCATCTTCCTACAACCATACATGAATGCTGTTCTAACTCATCTTCCTACAACCATACATGAATGCTGTTCTAACTCATCTTCCTACAACCATACATGACTGTTGTTCTAACTCATCTTCCTACAACCATACATGACTGTTCTAACTCATCTTCCTACAACCATACATGACTGTTGTTTCTAACTCATCTTCCTACAACCATACATGACTGTTCTAACTCATCTTCCTACAACCATACATGACTGTTGTTCTAACTCATCTTCCTACAACCATACATGACTGTTCTAACTCATCTTCCTACAACCATACATGAATGCTGTTCTAACTCATCTTCCTACAACCATACATGACTGTTGTTCTAACTCGTCTTCCTACAACCATACATGACTGTTCTAACTCATCTTCCTACAACCATACATGACTGTTGTTCTAACTCGTCTTCCTACAACCATACATGACTGTTCTAACTCATCTTCCTACAACCATACATGACTGTTGTTCTAACTCATCTTCCTACAACCATACATGACTGTTCTAACTCATCTTCCTACAACCATACATGAATGCTGTTCTAACTCATCTTCCTACAACCATACATGACTGCTGTTCTAACTCATCTTCCTACAACCATACATGACTGTTGTTCTAACTCATCTTCCTACAACCATACATGACTGTTCTAACTCATCTTCCTACAACCATACATGAATGCCTGTTCTAACTCATCTTCCTACAACCATACATGACTGTTTGTTCTAACTCGTCTTCCTACAACCATACATGACTGTTCTAACTCATCTTCCTACAACCATACATGACTGTTCTAACTCATCTTCCTACAACCATACATGACTGTTCTAACTCGTCTTCCTACAACCATACATGACTGTTGTTCTAACTCGTCTTCCTACAACCATACATGAATGTTGTTCTAACTCATCTTCCTACAACCATACATGAATGCTGTTCTAACTCATCTTCCTACAACCATACATGACTGTTGTTCTAACTCATCTTCCTACAACCATACATGAATGCTGTTCTAACTCATCTTCCTACAACCATACATGACTGTTGTTCTAACTCGTCTTCCTACAACCATACATGACTGTTCTAACTCATCTTCCTACAACCATACATGACTGCTGTTCTAACTCATCTTCCTACAACCATACATGAATGCTGTTCTAACTCATCTTCCTACAACCATACATGAATGCTGTTCTAACTCATCTTCCTACAACCATACATGACTGCTGTTCTAACTCATCTCCTACAACCATACATGACTGCTGTTCTAACTCATCTTCCTACAACCATACATGACTGCTGTTCTAACTCATCTTCCTACAACCATACATGACTGCTGTTCTAACTCATCTTCCTACAACCATACATGACTGTTGTTCTAACTCATCTTCCTACAACCATACATGAATGCTGTTCTAACTCATCTTCCTACAACCATACATGACTGTTGTTCTAACTCGTCTTCCTACAACCATACATGAATGCTGTTCTAACTCATCTTTCTACAACCATACATGACTGTTCTAACTCATCTTCCTACAACCATACATGACTGTTGTTCTAACTCATCGTCCTACAACCATACATGACTGTTCTAACTTATCTTCCTACAACCATACATGAATGCTGTTCTAACTCATCTTCCTACAACCATACATGAATGCTGTTCTAACTCATCTTCCTACAACCATACATGACTGTTGTTCTAACTCATCTTCCTACAACCATACATGACTGTTCTAACTCATCTTCCTACAACCATACATGACTGTTGTTCTAACTCATCTTCCTACAACCATACATGACTGTTCTAACTCATCTTCCTACAACCATACATGACTGTTGTTCTAACTCATCTTCCTACAACCATACATGACTGTTCTAACTCATCTTCCTACAACCATACATGAATGCTGTTCTAACTCATCTTCCTACAACCATACATGACTGTTGTTCTAACTCGTCTTCCTACAACCATACATGACTGTTCTAACTCATCTTCCTACAACCATACATGACTGTTGTTCTAACTCGTCTTCCTACAACCATACATGACTGTTCTAACTCATCTTCCTACAACCATACATGACTGTTGTTCTAACTCATCTTCCTACAACCATACATGACTGTTCTAACTCATCTTCCTACAAACCATACATGAATGCTGTTCTAACTCATCTTCCTACAACCATACATGACTGCTGTTCTAACTCATCTTCCTACAACCATACATGACTGTTGTTCTAACTCATCTTCCTACAACCATACATGACTGTTCTAACTCATCTTCCTACAACCATACATGAATGCTGTTCTAACTCATCTTCCTACAACCATACATGACTGTTGTTCTAACTCGTCTTCCTACAACCATACATGACTGTTCTAACTCATCTTCCTACAACCATACATGAATGTTGTTCTAACTCATCTTCCTACAACCATACATGAATGCTGTTCTAACTCATCTTCCTACAACCATACATGACTGTTGTTCTAACTCATCTTCCTACAACCATACATGAATGCTTGTTCTAACTCATCTTCCTACAACCATACATGACTGTTGTTCTAACTCGTCTTCCTACAACCATACATGACTGTTCTAACTCATCTTCCTACAACCATACATGACTGCTGTTCTAACTCATCTTCCTACAACCATACATGAATGCGGTTCTAACTCATCTTCCTACAACCATACATGACTGTTCTAACTCATCTTCCTACAACCATACATGAATGTTGTTCTAACTCATCTTCCTACAACCATACATGACTGGTTTGTTCTAACTCGTCTTCCTACAACCATACATGACTGTTGTTCTAACTCATCTTCCTACAACCATACATGACTGTTGTTCTAACTCATCTTCCTACAACCATACATGACTGTTGTTCTAACTCATCTTCCTACAACCATACATGACTGTTGTTCTAACTCATCTTCCTACAACCATACATGACTGTTGTTCTAACTCATCTTCCTACAACCATACATGACTGTTCTAACTCATCTTCCTACAACCATACATGACTGTTGTTCTAACTCATCTTCCTACAACCATACATGACTGTTCTAACTCATCTTCCTACAACCATACATGACTGTTGTTCTAACTCATCTTCCTACAACCATACATGACTGTTCTAACTCATCTTCCTACAACCATACATGACTGTTCTAACTCATCTTCCTACAACCATACATGACTGTCTGTCTCTTATACACATCTCTAACTCATCTTCCTACAACCATACATGACTGTTGTTCTAACTCATCTTCCTACAACCATACATGACTGTTCTAACTCATCTTCCTACAACCATACATGAATGTTTGTTCTAACTCATCTTCCTACAACCATACATGAATGCTGTTCTAACTCATCTTCCTACAACCATACATGACTGTTGTTCTAACTCATCTTCCTACAACCATACATGAATGCTGTTTCTAACTCATCTTCCTACAACCATACATGACTGTTGTTCTAACTCATCTTCCTACAACCATACATGACTGCTGTTCTAACTCATCTTCCTACAACCATACATGAATGCTGTTCTAACTCATCTTCCTACAACCATACATGAATGCTGTTCTAACTCATCTTCCTACAACCATACATGAATGCTGTTCTAACTCATCTTCCTACAACCATACATGACTGCTGTTCTAACTCATCTTCCTACAACCATACATGACTGCTGTTCTAACTCATCTTCCTACAACCATACATGAATGCTGTTCTAACTCATCTTCCTACAACCATACATGACTGCTGTTCTAACTCATCTTCCTACAACCATACATGACTGTTGTTCTAACTCATCTTCCTACAACCATACATGAATGCTGTTCTAACTCATCTTCCTACAACCATACATGACTGTTGTTCTAACTCGTCTTCCTACAACCATACATGAATGCTGTTCTAACTCATCTTTCTACAACCATACATGACTGTTCTAACTCATCTTCCTACAACCATACATGACTGTTGTTCTAACTCATCTTCCTACAACCATACATGACTGTTCTAACTCATCTTCCTACAACCATACATGAATGCTGTTCTAACTCATCTTCCTACAACCATACATGAATGCTGTTCTAACTCATCTTCCTACAACCATACATGACTGTTTGTTCTAACTCATCTTCCTACAACCATACATGACTGTTGTTCTAACTCATCTTCCTACAACCATACATGACTGTTGTTCTAACTCATCTTCCTACAACCATACATGACTGTTGTTCTAACTCATCTTCCTACAACCATACATGACTGTTGTTCTAACTCATCTTCCTACAACCATACATGACTGTTCTAACTCATCTTCCTACAACCATACATGACTGTTGTTCTAACTCATCTTCCTACAACCATACATGACTGTTCTAACTCATCTTCCTACAACCATACATGACTGTTGTTTCTAACTCATCTTCCTACAACTATACATGACTGTTCTAACTCATCTTCCTACAACCATACATGACTGTTCTAACTCATCTTCCTACAACCATACATGACTGTTCTAACTCATCTTCCTACAACCATACATGACTGTTGTTCTAACTCATCTTCCTACAACCATACATGACTGTTCTAACTCATCTTCCTACAACCATACATGAATGTTGTTCTAACTCATCTTCCTACAACCATACATGAATGCTGTTCTAACTCATCTTCCTACAACCATACATGACTGTTGTTCTAACTCATCTTCCTACAACCATACATGAATGCTGTTCTAACTCATCTTCCTACAACCATACATGACTGTTGTTCTAACTCGTCTTCCTACAACCATACATGACTGTTCTAACTCATCTTCCTACAACCATACATGACTGCTGTTCTAACTCATCTTCCTACAACCATACATGAATGCTGTTCTAACTCATCTTCCTACAACCATACATGAATGCTGTTCTAACTCATCTTCCTACAACCATACATGACTGCTGTTCTAACTCATCTTCCTACAACCATACATGACTGCTGTTCTAACTCATCTTCTACAACCATACATGAATGCTGTTCTAACTCATCTTCCTACAACCATACATGACTGCTGTTCTAACTCATCTTCCTACAACCATACATGACTGTTGTTCTAACTCATCTTCCTACAACCATACATGATGCTGTTCTAACTCATCTTCCTACAACCATACATGACTGTTGTTCTAACTCGTCTTCCTACAACCATACATGAATGCTGTTCTAACTCATCTTTCTACAACCATACTATGACTGTTCTAACTCATCTTCCCTACAACCATACATGACTGTTGTTCTAACTCATCTTCCTACAACCATACATGACTGTTCTAACTCATCTTCCTACAACCATACATGAATGCTGTTTCTAACTCATCTTCCTACAACCATACATGAATGCTGTTCTAACTCATCTTCCTACAACCATACATGACTGTTGTTCTAACTCATCTTCCTACAACCATACATGACTGTTCTAACTCATCTTCCTACAACCATACATGACTGTTCTAACTCATCTTCCTACAACCATACATGACTGTTGTTCTAACTCATCTTCCTACAACCATACATGACTGTTTCTAACTCATCTTCCTACAACCATACATGAATGCTGTTCTAAACTCATCTTCCTACAACCATACATGACTGTTGTTCTAACTCGTCTTCCTACAACCATACCTGACTGTTCTAACTCATCTTCCTACAACCATACATGACTGTTGTTCTAACTTGTCTTCCTACAACCATACATGACTGTTCTAACTCATCTTCCTACAACCATACATGACTGTTGTTCTAACTCATCTTCCTACAACCATACATGACTGTTCTAACTCATCTTCCTACAACCATACATGAATGCTGTTCTAACTCATCTTCCTACAACCATACATGACTGCTGTTCTAACTCATCTTCCTACAACCATACAGACTGTTGTTCTAACTCATCCTTCCTACAACCAGACATGACTGTTCTAACTCATCTTCCTACAACCATACATGAATGCTGTTCTAACTCAATCTTCCTACAACCAATACATGACTGTTGTTCTAACTCGTCTTCTCTACAACCATACATGACTGTTCTAACTCATCTTCCTACAACCATACATGACTGTTCTAACTCATCTTCCGACAACCATACATGACTGTTCTAACTAGTCTTCCTACAAACCATACATGACTGTGTTTCTAACTCGTCTTCCTACAAACCATACATGAATGTTGTTCTAACTCATCTTGCCTACAACCATACATGAATGCTGTTCTAACTCATCTTCCTACAACCATACATGACTGTTGTTCTAACTCATCTTCCTACAACCATACATGAATGCTGTTCTAACTCATCTTCCTACAACCATACATGACTGTTGTTCTAAACTCGTCTTCCTACAACCATACATGACTGTTCTAACTCATCTTCCTACAACCATACATGACTGCTGTTCTAACTCATCTTCCTACAACCATACATGAATGCTGTTCTAACTCATCTTCCTACAACCATACATGAATGCTGTTCTAACTCATCTTCCTACAACCATACATGACTGCTGTTCTAACTCATCTTCCTACAACCATACATGACTGCTGTTCTAACTCATCTTCCTACAACCATACATGACTGCTGTTCTAACTCATCTTCCTACAACCATACATGACTGCTGTTCTAACTCATCTTCCTACAACCATACATGACTGTTGTTCTAACTCATCTTCCTACAACCATACATGAATGCTGTTCTAACTCATCTTCCTACAACCATACATGACTGTTGTTCTAACTCGTCTTCCTACAACCATACATGAATGCTGTTCTAACTCATCTTTCTACAACCATACATGACTGTTCTAACTCATCTTCCTACAACCATACATGAATGCTGTTCTAACTCATCTTCCTACAACCATACATGAATGCTGTTCTAACTCATCTTCCTACAACCATACATGACTGTTGTTCTAACTCATCTTCCTACAACCATACATGACTGTTCTAACTCATCTTCCTACAACCATACATGACTGTTGTTCTAACTCATCTTCCTACAACCATACATGACTGTTCTAACTCATCTTCCTACAACCATACATGACTGTTGTTCTAACTCATCTTCCTACAACCATACATGACTGTTTCTAACTCATCTTCCTACAACCATACATGAATGCTGTTCTAACTCATCGTCCTACAACCATACATGACTGTTGTTCTAACTCATCTTCCTACAACCATACAATGACTGTTCTAACTCATCTTCCTACAACCATACATGACTGTTGTTCTAACTCATCTTCCTACAACCATACATGACTGTTCTAACTCATCTTCCTACAACCATACATGACTGTTGTTCTAACTCATCTTCCTACAACCATACATGACTGCTGTTCTAACTCATATTCCTACAACCATACATGACTGTTCTAACTCATCTTCCTACAACCATACATGACTGCTGTTCTAACTTATATTCCTACAAACCATACATGACTGCTGTTCTAACTCATATTCCTACAACCATACTTTGCATGACTGCTTTTCTAAACCACCATGATTATTTATACGGCCAGTTACTTAATTATTTTTAGACTATACTTACAGGCCAATATTAATTTTTTTTTAAAAACATAAAATGGACCAATTCTGTTATGTGCTTTGAGGTTTTCTATGCATATGGTGTTAGCCTATATTTTTCTAGAAGAATCACTCAGTGTGTTATGTTGTCATTATCCTGCTGGTCCCCTTCATTTCTCAAGACATGTCATGGCACTTGTGATAGGCTGGGTCCACCTCAGATCCCAGATCAATTTATAAACATCCACCTCTATGTGGATTCATACCCTTAATCCTCGGGCTGGTAAGCATGCGTGCTAGCCATTGTGCTGCTGTGGCCACCCATCTTAGTTAATTTTTTTTTTTAAAGCTTGACAAGGATGTTTGTACTTGTAAGAAAGTACTTCACACACACAAGAAAAAGATCAAAAGATTATGCATCTCCAAAAACCAATCAAAAATAAAGATGTATACACCTCCAAAAAACAATCAAGAAATAACCTTTGATACACCTCCAGAAAAAGAAAAATCAAAAGTAGTTGTAAGCATTGCAGCACTGACAATATACATGACAGTAACTTGAACAGTATTTCATCAGACACTCGGTGTCACCATCATCATGTGCCATATTGGGTTGTGCCGATAGCTATGTACATCACCACCTGTCTTTGCTTGTTTGATAAGTTACCTGTCATTTGCTTGTTTGATAAGTTTGCCTGCTGATTGCCCTGTCTTCCTGTCTACCAACTTGTCCACGTTTTCTCACTCAGTTGATCTTTTTCTCAGATAGTATACCATAAGTTGTTGACATATGAATTTGTGGTTTATAATGTTTTGAATGTTTCATTTAATCTGCCCCCAATCTAATGTTACTCAAGCCTCAGGGCAGTGTTTGTTGATACAAGTTATATGACCGCCAAAAAGTATCTGTTTTATATTCATCATCATCATCATTCAGTGCCTTACTCTGTGCAGAATCACCACACGTGCCCTCCCCTCCCTCTCACCATGACAGTCCTTTTAAAATGCCTATCAAATGCCAGATATCCAGCCTCTTTTGCTGTCATGTGTAAATTGTCTAATCAGAAAATCTTGAGTCCATCTACATTGCCATCTGCTTTAGTCCAACTGACCAGTACAGGGGTTGAACTCACTAACTTACCATCAGCACACAGGAAGTTTAAGAGTGAGTGCTCTTATCCATTCAGCATGCTGAGCTCCTTTTCTTTTGATGTATGAAATAGTTAAGTTTCACACCCACTTCTTGCCGCCAGACAATATGCATGCATGGTGTCAGTACTGTGACTTGTGTTGTTCTATCTGTACCAATAAGTAATGGTTTTAAGTGCTTGAGTTTTGCTGAGCAATATTTGTTTCTTCTGTTAATTTCTATAATCTCCTTTCCATTGTCCATCAGCAGTGTATGTAGATATACTAAAATACTCACTTTCTGTAATTTCTCTCTGCTGATAAATGTATCTGTTGACAGATTTGTTTTATTAGTTGTCATGATATTTTTGCTGTGTAAATATATTAAACTTTGTTATTAACTTTACTTGTGCAATTAGTTTTTGAATTGCCATTTGTATTGATTGTAATACTGTGTCATCAGTGTCTACGGTCAACTGATAGGAAGGACAATTTTGATGCTGAAATGCCTATGCAATTTGTATGGGTTTCCCAAAAATGTGAATTCTATGGGTGAATTTGATTTTGCAGCCAAGAAGTCCTCCTTTGGCTGGAGCTTAAGTTGACTCCCAGCCTTCAGTCTTATAATGAGTGGACTCATGTTAAACACCACTTACCATCTTTCTACTGTTCCACACATCCACAAATAACTTTATAATTCACTAAGATAACAGAACAACCAAGTGTGTTTTCACTAATTCAGCTCTCACTGTCTTGCAGTTTTAATATTTTAATTGCATCATTGCCCAAGTACTTAATTCTTTAACTACTTAAACATTTGCCTGGATATTCACTCCCCATATAATACTGATCCTAGGTCTACGAGGCATCCCTCTCAAATGCCGAGACCAAGAATGGTCTGTTTTCCCAAGGCTGTTTGACTTGACACTAAGACCATCACAAAATCCACACAATTTGGTGTGAACCACGTTTTGGACACACTCGGGATAATTTGCCTGACATGACAATCTACATATCAAAGATTGAGTATTTCTATTCCGATATTTACAAAAAAATCTGATTGTTTCTTGTCACTGTTTTCTCAAACATTCCTCTTGATGTTTTCAGTATATAGTTTAACAGAGAAGGGAAATATTGCCACAGTGCCTGATTTTTGCGCAATATCAGACCAATCTGTTGCATCATTAACATATTCTCACGGCTGCATTTTGTTGACTGTAAAGTGGTGTGTAATAAACTGAGGTTTTATATATTGCATATTTTTATACCAAATAAATGTGATAATTTATTATGGTGTTGTACTTGTTTATTATTATTGTTATAAAATTTGCAAAGCTCAGGGCTTCTACAAAATTGGCTTTCCGGTTCCACTGAGGCAAGCGCTTAAATATATTTGTTGGCAGATGCATTAGCAAATTCAAGACAGTGTAATTCCCATAGTGAATTTAAACACAGAAGCAACAAACAAAAAGTTGCACAATTTATTGCCTGGCATATTTTGCTGCATTTCACCAGATGCATTCTGCAGAGTTACATATCATATGAAGTGAATAATAATTTGGCTGAAATGCTTGAAACACACAATCACTGACTCCATATTGGATCAATATCAGTTTCAAATATTTCAGTCAAACTATAATTCATTTATTCACTTGATATGGTACATAACTCTGCAGTAGGCATCCGAGGAGATACAGCAAAATATCCATCCATCCATCCATCATGTACCATATGGATAAGCGTGGATGGTTATGTTTCGCCATCTCACTCGATCACCAGAGTCGTGGACCAGCTCCGTGTTCCTGTCTCGACCGTGCCATGTGGCCAAGCCATCCAGGTATTTACTTTTCGTCTTCCCCTTGGTCTGTTCCCTTCGATCTTGCCAGTCATCACCAAGTTCTCCAGTCATTTCTTCATATAACATGCTCAAATAAAATTCCGACTGTCTACATCAAATGTCTCTAATCAGTTTATGATTTTCATTTGTTTCTTGAAGGACTTGTTCATTGGTTTTTCTGTCTGTCCATGATATTCTTTGCTTTTTTCCTCAGAAGCCACATTTTCAGTCATCAGATGTTTTTCAGCTTGTCTGCTCATTGTCCACGCTTCACGTCCATAAAAAAGTACAGGTTCTATGTACACCTCAATACTCTTTTCTTGTTTGAATTGACATCTTTTTATTGGTCAGTATGTTTTTCATCTTGCAAAGGCTACCATTGCTATGGAGATTCTTGTTCTAATCATCTTCAAGGCATCTCCCATCAGACGTTATGACTGTTCCGAGATAATTGAACCGATTCACTTGTTTAAGAATATCCCCCATTTACTTGTATATTACATTGTGGTATTTCCTTTGGCCCAGTGACGACCGTAATCTGTGTCTTCTTACAATTCACTTCTAACCCTAATTGTTCACTGTGTTCAACAACCGCATCTACTAATTGTTGCGATTCTGCTCATTGTCTGCAATCAATATTGTATCTTCTGCATATCTAATGTTATTGATGTTTTGTCCTCCAATGGTGATTACTTTCATATCTTCTATATTTCTGAAAATATTTTCACTGTGCAAGGAAAAAGGATCTGGATGCATTACACATCCCTCTTAAGAGGATGATATTGACCAACTTCATTATCAATTCTTATGGCAGCTTGTTTCCAATGTATGTTTTTTTTTTACAAATCTAAGGTCTTTCAAGCATCTTTATGATGTTGTCATCTCTTACTTCATCAAAAGCCTTTGTGTAGTCAATGAAGCAAAAATGTAGATCTTTGTTTACTTCTATAGAACGTTCAGTTACCCGGGAAGGTTAACCCGGTCAACAAATGCCCGCAGAAGTCGGATATGTCGGCCTGATGGCGCAAGAACGCACCTCTGCTGTAAACAGGCACTACGCAGTCACATCCGGAAAAAAAATCCGGATGAACGCAGAAGAAGAAGAAGAAGAACGTTCAGTTACTGTTTTCAGCATATACACAGCAATTAATGTACCCTTGCCTTCTACAAACCACATTGTTCTCCTAGTTTGGGTTGTATTTTCTTCCTAACTCATTGCATGATAATTCTTAGCAAAATCTTTATGATATGACTCATACTAATTGTTCGATGTTGATCACATTCCAAGGCTCCTGATTTCTTTAGGGATTGCAATAAATACAGAATTACATAATTCATGAGGTATATCTCCAGTATCATATATTGTATTCAGCAGTCTAGTGACTTGATCTATTCCATATTCTTCTAATGCATTATAATTTCTATTGTGATGTTGTCTGAACCGGGGGTCTTGCCAGTTTTCATAGTGGTTAAGAGTATTCTGAACCTCCATCTTCAAAATTGATGATCCTTCATTATTATTTCGAATATCATACTGTTCTTCTCTGTTATCATCATAAAGGTTTTTCACATAATCTGACCATACATGTAAAATCTGATCTTTTTCTATTATGATTTTTCCATCTTTTGTTTTTAGGCAGCCTGCTGATGTACGTGTTCTTTGATTAGTAAGCTCCTGAATTCTTTTGTGCATTAATTTGGTATTTTTACTGTTGTGTTGTTTTTCAATTTCTATGCAATTTTTCTCAAGCCATGCTTCTTTTGCCTCCTTACATAATGTTCTGACTTTTCTGTGAATTTCTTCATATTTGGCAGGATTATTTTTGTTGTGTCTTCTTGTTTCCATTAGTTGTAAAATTTCTTCAGTCATCCATTTCTTACGACCCACTTTCTTTAATTTTGGAATAGTTGTTTCTGCAGCCAAACTGATTGAATTCTTCAACATTTCCCATTGATCATCCACATCTTGAAATAGGATCTCTAGATCAGACAATATATCAAATTTGTTCTTTACTTCTATGTTAAAATTGTCTTGTATTTCTTTGTCATTTTTCAATGTGCACAAATCATATTTAGTGTTTCCTGTTGTATACTTGACTTTCTTTAACTATACCCTCAATGTACCTATAATTAATCTGTGATCATTGTAACAGTCTTCAATGGGAACTGTTTTTGTGGTTGTTAATGCATTTCAAAACCTTCTGCTAATCAGTATGTAATCTATCTGGTTTCGAATTCTGCTGTCTGGACTCTTCCAGGCAATTCATCATACAATATCTGCAAATGTTACAATATATCTTGGTATTATACAGATTCTTAGTGCCTACTAATTTTATAACAGTGAGGGAGTCGACAAACATGTCATTTCATCAAAATCTGTCATGAGTGAAGACATAGTTGAGAAGCCCTGCAGTTTGGATGGTTGTCAGTTCCGTAGAGGTCTCTGGCTTTAGAGCCTGGCAAATGATTGCACGACATCTAATCTAAGAAAGGATATGGAAGCAGTCACTCTGGCTGGAGGACAAACAGCACACGCACACATCATGATTGTAACCAATCCACAGAGCATGTTGGGTAAAATTAAGACGGGGTGTACTTAATTCAAAATTTAAAAAAAATTAGGGAGCATCCATTGGATCTTTCCATCTTTCCCCCCAGGACATGCGGGTGTGTTGGGTCGGCGCCGCTGGGCGGGGTATTGGTGCAGGGTAAGGCAAATGTGGCCAGGGTCATTTAGGACCATGGGACTTTGGAAGAACAGGTAAATCACGATGACCCTGAGAGAATATTATGAATGGGGGTGACCAGAGGATCTGGTCCGACACTCAGAACTCCGAGGAAAGGCCAGATGGACACATAATCAGACTGTAGCTAGTAACCATTAGTCATTAGTATTGGGACTCTTCGCAGATTGTTAAAGTTGGGGTCTGAGCGAGTACAAGAATTCCTGAGTACTGTAATGACTCATAACACTTCAATGTAATGCTTCAACGTCCAGGTTCCCGCTCCAGCCAGCACGGATCCTGAGAAGTGCCGACATCTATTTATTAGATGAATCATCAGAAAACGAGAAGTAGATTGTAAGCTTTACTAGAACACGATTACAAGTAGCAAAATGGACTTTGTGGCTAAAGCCTTCTTCAGCACAAAATAAACACAAACCGACACAGCTACATGAAAAACACTAAATGAAAATATAAATATAAAAGTGACCTATCTGTATCCTTGTTGTGGCTGGATACGTCTTAAACGATCAGCGCGTATTAGAGTGAGCTTAGTGAAAATCATTTCCTCCCGACCTGATACCAAACTACCATCCCCTTGGGGGACAGGTTTGCAGAGCTCTCCTGCCCTTTCTCAAACCTCGGAAACCAGCTTCGTGTGCAAGCCTGGAACTTCACGTCTGCGGAGAAGCATATTAGGACGTAACCAGGTCATATGTCAGCACAACACAAACATCAATATAATCCAGTGCCTTCCTGGCTGGCGTGGGCGATCATGCCTCTCCACAAATTGCGATCTCCGACAGCATGGATCAATTAATGTGTTGACTCTCTTCCGTGCCATGACACAAGAACGTCAAGAATCTTCTCACGCTGTCTTCCTCTGTCTCTCTTTCTCCAAATCTTTCCGGTTGTATCAACATGCTCCAGGTTTTGTCTTCTCATAATGTGGTCAAAAAACGATGACTCTCTTTCTGATGTTTGTGATAAGTTGTCTTTGCGACTCAGACTCCCTCAAAATGTCCAGATTGCTAATTTTGGCTGTCCAATTAATTTTCAGCATTCTTCTATAAAACCACATCTCCAGGTATCTTATTGTCCGTTAACTAATTGTCCATGATTCACACCTTATGTTATAATTGGTTCTATGTAACATGCAAGAACTCTTTTTTTAACTCTCAAGGACAATGACTTATTGCATTAAATCTTCTCCATGAACAGGCTGAGATGAGGCCTCGTTTTGTCAAGTTTACTCCTCAAGTCTTAGGTAGTCATTGTCAACTGACTCCCAACCAATGCTCGAGGTGGTCTGCGTGGCCAGGTGGTTAAGCCATGTACCTCTGGCTCTGAATGTTGTGGGTGTATTTTCAATCGGCGTCGTGTAGACTACGGGTGCAATTTTTCCCGAGAGCCTAAGGGGTAATCTCATTACTCGAGCTATATTGTTCATGCTTTGTGCGATGTTGTTAACAACTGACACGCCATTTTGGGGAAAGAAAACAGGTCAGATGGGGTCAAGCATGATGCAGTGAAGTCAGTCATCTAGACTTGGTTGAGCTGAGTTTGAGCTGAGTTGAGCTAAGAACCGACATCACTGTACTCAGGACATTCCCATACGCGCTCCGTCCTCTCGTTCAACAGTCAGCGAAGAGTCATTCTACTAATCGTTCCCACTGCTATCTGACTGAAAGTTCCCCTGATCTTCCCTCTCAGTTTTGAGATTCTTCCAGAACTCCCTCCCCCCCCCCCCCCCCCCCCCCCCCCATATAATTCTTTCCACATATGGGTTCTCAATTTCTCAATGATGTGTTCCCCCACCTTCAACACCTTGTCCCACAGGTGCTCGACCACCTCTCCCTTGTCCATTGGTAATCTACTACCAAAAGGTGCATTCCCTGCCAGCCTATCAGCCTGTTTACAATTAGCCAATTGGGAGCGGGGTGGGGTGGTTCCCCTGTAATATAACAGGTAACACGTAGTTGATTGTTGTACCAAAGAAGAAAGTAAAATATACTTAGTTATAATTTCGGTCTCCCTGACTTAGAGTTTGGCGTCTTTCTCCGTAATCCCTTATACTCTCGTGAGTAACGAGATGTGTGCGAGAATCGGTAGCGTTTTTCACCGCATCGGTAAGTTACGGGGTATGTGAGCCGGTCGCTCAGAAAGCAATGGCAAACTACTGAGCGTAATCTTGCCTAGTACATCAACAGCAGCTGAAAATTGCTGATGTTGACTGCAACATCCTGTAAGTGATATGCAAAAAAAAAAAAAAAAAAAAAATTAGTTGACTTCATTAAAAAAATAAAAAAAATAACTAATAAAACGAGATAAAAGGAGCAAATATTTAAAGTTACAGAGGATTTAAAGACAAGAGGGTTGAGGTCGATGCCATTGCATGGAGATTGATCTCACAAGCCTGGCCCCTGTTCGCTATGGGACCAAAGAGCAAGCGTTGCCTGCTAAACGGGGGAGAGGGAGCGTGAAGGATCCGTAGCTGACCACACATTTACGATCCAGACCGACCAAAAAGACTGATCTCAGCGATACGATCGGGTAAAAGTGTAAAAGTAAAAGCTTCGGCTTCGCCACTTACAGGGAAATGTGAATTCACGCTGAACAGAAGAAATGAGAGAGTACGTCACAGGAGAATAGGCAGCGCTCCTGTGAAACGGAAAAGTCGTTAGAAGATGAAGATCCCAGCCAGGGAGAACCCCACAAAGCTGAGAAGGTTCATGTTGATATGGCCTCTGTGACGTGCTTGACGAGAGACTGTCACATAAATAAACACACGTAGTATTGTTTGGCGTTCACAGAAGTAGATGAAAGAAGTAGAGACTAGAGGACGCACTAGACAACATAACATTTGAAAGCTATAGTACCGACCTGGATTCGAACCTGTCACCTCCTAATGACGAGAGGTTGACGAGAGACTGGGAGGTTACCAATGTCAACAATTAAACCGGAAAGGGGCGTGGTGCTATTCGACTATCATAAATTTGCGACTGCGATATCAGGAACAATATATACAGAAAAGAACAAATGCATCCATACTTCAAGATCTGAATATTGAAGAAGGTTAACTATTAAATGTAACTGCGGGATTCATGGCGAAGGCGTTACGGACGCATTTCGCAATCCGGCATACCGCGTTCGACAGCTGTGTTGATTTTTTATGAAATGGTATGGGTGCCGGTCGTCCAGAAAGCAATGGCAAACTACTGAATATAAATTTGCCAAGGAATCACGAACAGTTAAAAATGCTGGGGTTGACAGCCTCGCCCCTAAAGAATATGCAACTTTTAATTAATTAAAAACGATAAACCAAAGAACATTTAAACATTTGGTCACTTGAAACGTCACGAAAATATGAAGAGAACAATAATGGAGGGGTATGTGTCTGGGAAGAGAGGAAGAGGAAGGCCAAAGAGAAGATGGGTGCAGGACGTGGCAGATGATCTCCAGATGGGTGTATCAGACTCGAGACACCTTGCTGGCACTTTTCCGAATAACGGTCCCAAATTATTTATCGTAAAAAAAAACATCCCTTACAGGGCCTCATTAGGTGATATAATAAAAAATAAAATATTAAACACTAAGGAACTAAAATATAGAACTGAGAACATCGAAATACGCACGTACAATAAATAATTTGCTACCATTATTTATCATGTACAGTTACTGAGTGTGTGGTGGACAGCTATACTGATTGATGGATGCAATAAATGTTTCTTGGGCCCGGAGGGCCCTCATTGTCGTCGGAGTGTATACCTATGTTATATATGGAAATACGTACCTACAAGATATAGCTATACACTCCGACGACAGTGAAGGCCCTCTGGACCCAGGAAACATTTATTGCACCCATCGATCTGTCTAGTTGTCCACCACACACTCAATAACTGTGCATATCACCCCAGAACGAGCATAATCACCTATTGAAGCCCTGTAATGGATGCTTTTTTACAATAAATAATTTGGGACCGTTATTCGGAAGAGTGCCTGAGGAATTAAGGCCATGTGGCTAAAGCAGTCTCCGCGAACTGTGCAGGTTAGAGTTGTTTTTTTTTGTTGTTGGCCCGGACAGAAAAAAAAAAAAACTCCACGCCTTACCGAGGATTCGAACCTGTTCTCCATTCTAGCCACCCGGCCAGCCCGCTCCACAGTGTCGTAATCGATTGATCCAATAGATGTCTTTGCTTAACGTGAATTTAACTGGCCAAATAAAAATCGCCCCTGAATTAGCATATCGCCCTAGCATAAACTAGCATAACTCCCGTGTGTTGCCGGGGCCCATAAGGGAAGCAAAGAATAGCAATACTGTAGCCAACCACGCATGTCGTAAGAGGCGACTAAGGAGGCTTGATGGTTCCGTCGCCCTGCTACTGAGTGAGTGCGTGGCGCGACACTGTGAGCTGTGAGTTTCGTGTGGAGTGCTTTTGAATCTGCCCAAGTTTTTATTTTTGGAATGTGACTGCATGTTCGGAGCGATGACAGGTGGCTATGTCCCAGAGGTGACCAGTTTTTGCCTTATGCAGAAATGCGTGGCTGCTGGGCTTCTGGTTGACTGCCACTGCCGTCGGTGATGAACTGTATGTTCGTGGACTGTGTAGGTGAACATCTAGGAAACATCCAGATAGGAAAATGACTGCCGATTCCATCAGAGATGAATTGGGTGTTTCGTGGGGGACTGGTGTGTTGACATTCTGGCGGCGGCATTATGCACAGTGTATCTGTGCGGGCTGTTGTTTGTCGAGACTCCTGTCTTTTCCACTTTTCACATTGGGCAGTGGGGAGCGTTTTGTGTGATATTCACTGGCACAGGAACGGAGCATAATGGGGACGACCCGTTGCTGTGAAGTTGGAACTGCGACTAACTAACTAACTAACTAAACTAGCATAATCACCCAATGAGGCCCTGTAAGGGATACGTTTTACGATAAATAATTTGGGACCGTTATTCGGAGGAGTGACCATTGAGTGCATTAAATTTTAATTCATATATGAATTAATTTTTAATAGCAACGCTATTGAAATTCGCAATGAATACTATTAATTAGTTAGTTAGTCGCGGTTCCAACTTCATGGCAATGGGTCGCTCCATTAATTAACCCATTATATTCTGTTTATGTGCCAGTGAATATCACACGAAATGCTCCTGACTGCCCAATCTGAAAACAAAATGGAATAGACATAGGATTGCCAGATACGTGGGCACCAAACGGCGGACACAATAAGACAAAAAAAAAAGAGGATAAAGGATGACATATTGAATGTTTCATTTGAATCGTTCCAGATTAAACTCACAATCAGTACAATTTTATTACAATAGCTGACAATGAATGTATCTTACGCTTAGTGAATCGACCAAGAAACAATCATGTTAAAAAATAAATATAAATCCAATGGAGACCTATTTCAATATGCTAAAAAACATTATTTAAACAGCCGAGTGTACAATAATTACCTTATAATCTTTATTAATTACTCATAAAATATATTTTTAAACAAATAACATAAAATATCAGAAAATCCGGACATTTTAAAGATTTTTAGCTTTGCCTGCCGGACGGAGAATATTAGGCTAAAAAGGAGGACATGTCCTACTTTTTGCCGTACGTCTGGCAACCCTAAATAGAAAGGAGTCTCAATAAGCCCGCACAGATTTGTTGTTGTTGTTGTTGTTCGCATATCCTTTACAGGACCTCGCTGTCAACATACCCCGTAAGCTACCAACGCGGCAAGAACCGCTACCGATTCTTGCGCAGGTTACGTTACTCACGAGAGTATACAGGATTACGGAGAAAGTCGTGTACCTTCCAGCAGGGGCGTCACTAGGGGGGTGCGGGGGGTGCGGGCCGCACCGGGTGACACCATCAAGGGGTGACACCAAAATAAAAAAATTGCAAATTTGACAAAGCAGACATAACAAAATAACAAAAATTTAACTTTGTCCGAGTTTGTCGAAGTTCTTTATTTATGTTTTACCTGAAGTATTGAAGTTATATAGTTCAATTTGTTTTCTTTCTTATGTCCTTATTAACTTTTTGACTTATTTTACAAACATTACTATATGCGATTATATATGGTACAGGAACACTCGGAAGAAGACCATGGTGAAAGTCTAGAGGGGTGACACCAAGAGTTTACCGCACTGGGTGACACCAACCCCAGTGACGCCACTGCCTTCCAGACCAGGGAGACGGCGCCCGCAAAGATGCTAACCAGGGTTGCCATTCTAGATATTTTATATCCAGATCTAGAGGTTTTTGCCGGCGTCTGGATACCGTTTTCTGACGTTTGGTAACTGCCATTATTTAAACTATGAACTGACTTTAGGAAATTGTAGTGAAATTTACAAATACAACACCCAAAGTATCAAATTATTCATTAATTGAATGCACAAAAGAATTAATGACTCTGAACCCGGCGGCTTAAGTGTTTTGGTTAGAAATTGGGAAAGAAATTAGACTTATTAAAAACATACATTGGAAACAACAAGCTGCCATACGGATTGATAATGAATTAGGACAATATCAATCAGCCTATTTAGAGCGGTGTGAGACAGGGATGTGTAATGTTTCCAGATCTTTTTTTCCATATACAGTGAAAATATTTTCAGAAATATAGAAGATATAAATGGAATAATCATTGGAGGACGAAACACCAATAACATTAGATATCTGATGATACAGTATTGATTGCAGACAATGAGCAGGATCTGCAACAATTAGTAAATGCGGTTGTTGCACACAGTGAACAACTGGTGTTAAAATTAAATTGTAAAAAGACACAGATTATGGTCGTCACTAGGAAGAAAGAAATACCACAATGCAATATACAAGTAAATGGATTCTTCAAATGAATCGGTACAATTATCTCGTAAATTGATTAGAGAAATTAGACGTAGACAGTCACACTTTTTTAGGCTTTTTTTCAGGAGACTCCTGGGAGTCGTCGCTGTAGATATGGAGTTCGTGCTTTGTGCAGCACTTTCGGTGGGTCGCCCTGCAGAAAGAGACCGAGCCATTTGGGATAAAACCCCGGTCAATGAAGTCTTTCTGGTGACTGCTGTTTTCATCGACGATGAACTGTATTTTTCGTGGAGGACTTTAGTGTTGACATTCTGGCGGCGGCATTATGCACAGTGTACCTGTGCGGGCCGTTGGCTTGCCGACACTCCTGTCTATTCCATTCCATTGTATATGGGGCAGTGAGGAGCATTTTGTGTTACTCACTGGCACAGGAACGGAGCAATATGAGGACGACCCGTTACCGTGAAGTTGGAACCGCGACTAACTAACTAACTAACTTTATTAGGCATGTTATGCGAATAAATGGATTGGAGAACTTGGTGACAACTGGCAAGATCGAAGGGAAGAGACAAAGGGGAAGACCGAGAAGTAAATATCTGGATGGCTTGGCTAGATGGCATGGACGAGTCAGGAACACTGAGCTGATACACGACTCAGGTGATCGAGAAAAATGGCGAGTCATGACCGCCCACGCTTTCCGGCATGGCACATGATCGGCTAGGATGGGTCAGTGCACCTGCAGAATCGGGGGACACAACTAATAATTGCAACTGTGGTCTGTCTGCTAGGCTACCTGACTTCCTGACTACGTGCGTTTTTCTTGAACTTTCTAGACTTTCGTCTCCGCGAAGTTAATACGGTATGTTAATGTATTTTATAACTCCAATTTCTTTAAAAACATTTGATTTTTACGGATTTTTGAATTCTGCATTCATTTCTAAATATATTTGAAGAGTTTCAACATTTACGGCTTGTTTTAGCATAACAATGAGATAGTGCAGTAAATAATGAGGCAAATTTCACCAATCGCAATGCAATACCATCACGCATGGCAGTGGCGGGTGGGTTGAGTTGAGTTGTGCTAACCACTTTGGATATTAGGACATTCCCATCTACGCTCCATCCTTTCGTTCAGCGGTCAGGGAAGAGTCATTACTACTAGTACTACTAATCATTCCTTCGCTGTTGCTATAGCATAGCTTATCTATTGATTGTTATTCACAATCAAATAGTTCGCCTAGAAAAGAAAGTTCGCGTACAGCACAGCGTGACAAATCAGAATCAGAATCCGAGACTCGGAGTATGTACTACAATTTTTACTATATTCAATAATAATAATATTGCGCTTTATTTATTATAATTTATTATAAAATCATAAACTTGTTGAAGTTGAATAGAAGTGTTTAAAAGTAGCATGAACCATCAGATTTTTAAATTTGAGTATTTTCTAATGGGACCACCACCAAAAGATAGGCCTTGAGAAACCGAATCTAATGGAATGGTACCAAGATGATGCATGTATGTCAATTAGAAGCGAAGATATGCAACTTTAAGTGTCGTGGTCATTAACGCAGAAATTGACACAAAAGATCTCCTCCGGGCATCTTTTTTTCGTGTCCAAACCAAGGTCATAGCAGAAGTTATCAAAATTTATGTTCTTACTAGTGTATGTTTATTTTTAAATGAACACTCTGTCTGGTAGAAAAAAATTCGTTTTGCGGACATGATAAATTCCTCTTTGTGATTGTAAATCTACATTGTCGGCACGCAATAAAATATTTTTTTAGTACAAATTATAGATATTCGTTAATTTTAGTTGCATTTTCGAATTGTGCATGCAAAGATACATAAATTTGGAAAGTTTCATTTAAATATATGGGTGCTGTCTGGTAGAAAAAAATTACTAAAGTGTTGCGGACATGATAAATTCCTCTTTATGATTGTAAATCCACATTGTCGGCACGCAATAAAAAATATTTTTTTAGTACAAATTATAGATATTCGTTAATTTTAGTTGCATTTTCGAATTGTGCATGCAAAGATACATAAATTTGGAAAGTTTCATTTAAATATATGGGGACCTTCTGGTAGAAAAAAATTAATGAATTAATAATTATTTTTGCGGACGTGATTAAATTCTCTTTGCGATTGGAAAAATAAATAAATCCTTTTAATAAAAATATATGTACTTTCTCATTATATAAAGATATCATCTCTTATTATTATATGAATGCATGTAATTATTAAATATTAATTTTACATAAATTTATTTAGAATTTGACTGACTATCATGGCAAGGACTGCTGATGATCTCAGATCCCATCTATCTGCGTTCGAAGGAGGATATCCTATAAGTACAGGATACATTGCCCGCCTGCTGGTTGTGGACAGTTGTTCTGTACCTGATGTGTTAGGAAAAGTCCAAACCATTGTGGCGACAAATGATCCAGGGAAAGACATATTTTTGCCGACATATTAAATCCCTCTTTGACTTTGCCTTTAGAAATCCAAAATGTCGGCATGCGTTTCACTTTTTAAAACGTGCAATTCTACTAAAAAAAAATTTTATTGCGTGCCGACAATGTGGATTTACAATCACAAAGAGGAATTTATCATGTCCGCAAACAAAACTAATTTTTTTTCTACCAGAAGTTACCCATATTTTTAAATGAAACTTTCCAATTTATGTATCTTTGCATGCACAATTCGAAATGCAACTAAAATTAACGAATATCTATGCCCTGTACTAAAATTATTATAATTATTTATGGTATGCCAAATAGCGAAATTATCTCAAAGACAATTTCAAATCTAACCACCGGCTATATGCACAATGATTAGACCGGCCATTTTACCAGAAGCGGAGATGGTAATTCGTTATTGTCACAAGTTATTTAAATATATCCACTGAGATGTACAAAGGGTATGTTAATAGTCAATGATGTGTGACACGACGAAACCCTTCTGCGCAAGCGCGGAAAAAATGGCTTCCGGTTAAAGTATGCTTCAGTACTGATGGATCACGCTATTAAAAGTGTCTTGGATGGTCAGATGGAACAAATAAGTTACAAGTTAAGTCAGAAGGAACCACAAGCAAAGAAAAGATAAGATGCATTCTGACATCATCATCCACTTATGCCGTCAAGTGTTGTGGGGAGGAATAATTTGCGTTCCAGCGCCCGATGAGCGGCACTGGATAGTGTCTTTCCGTGTGATTGTGCAATGTCTTTAATGTCTTCAATCCATTTTCTTCTTGGACGTCCTCGTGATCTCGTCGCAGATGATCTTTGATGTAATGCAAGTGATGGTAGTTGATGGCGTTATAACTGTTATATTCTAAGGACATGGCCAAGCCAAACCACTTGATCTTCTGTCTTTATTCTGACAATTAGACAATACTTACCTGAAAAGTAGAAAGAGAAGTCTGAGAATTGGTACATGGAACGTAGGCACCCTGTATCAAGCAAGGAAATTTGACAACCTGATTTTGGAAGTAAGGGACATGAATGTAGATATTTTAGGTGTAGCAGAAACAAGACGGATAGACACTAGTAAGGAGAGACGATAACAATATTACATACTCATTAACTCAGGAGGAGATCATCATGAGAGAGGAGTAGGAATTTTAGTAAAAAGAAATTTAGAGAAAAATATTAGTGGATTCTGGGCTTACAAAGATTGAATGATACTGCTTAAAATTAAGGCAAGACCTTTTGCCATAGTAATTATACAGTTGTTTACAGTTTACTGGCACCTGCAGTCTTGACAGATGTTAGTTTGTTACATTGTGCTTCAAAAAGGCATAATAACTACAACCTGTGGCGGTGGCGAGTGTGATTGATGAGACCAATTAGCATGGTAAATGTTCGTCCACAATGGACTGTAGCTCAAAGCCTGGGCTGAATTGTAGAGACCATGTGTTGCTCATGCAGCATGATCCCTCTTTCGGCCTGCCTAGTTCATTCCAGAGGAAAGGTAACATGGATACATCTGGAACTAGACAAGTATTATAGTGTTATACACAGGTTAGTAGGCACGTGATCGTACAGCACACAAGACTCCGTTGTTTAGAACATTCTTTATTAGTCGAATCGTTCAACTACAGCACAATGATGGTAGGCTCAAATCCCGATGTTTACATGTTCCTGCCTTCTTGCTAGCTGGCCCCCAAGTGACGTGTGTGTCAGCCTAGATACACTTCTTCATTCGTGCACACACGTTCACTAGCTATGGTTTTCCCACTAGTCAAGGAATGCGCAGCATTCCTTAACTCCTTACTCCTAAGCTACTCCCTTTACTGGCCCTTTACTGTTACAATACCTCCCCTTCTTCAAGGAGAATTTTTCCTTGAAAAAATCTCAACCCCAACTCTTAACCCCTTAACTCTACATCTCTATACCTTAACAACCATTCCATATAATTCTTAACTCAATTCTCATTCTCCTATCTCATCATAGCCAATTGCTAACCAGAGACAATAATACCGAAACTCTCTACAAAAGTCGTTATAAAGTTCTTCAGAAAACTCGCTACAAAACTCTCCATAAAGTTCTCCAGAAAACTCGCTACAAAACTCTCCATACAATTCTCTAGAAATCTCCCTACAAAACTCTCCATAAGCGAACCGCTTTTAAAATTTAACCATCTAAATTATGATTGACAAAACTGAAGATATTCCCCTTATCCTTTAATTCTCCCCTTATTCACATTCTCACATTCTCACTATTCTAGGACAGACAGAAAAAAAATAGTTAGAGTGGTTAGTTAGATTTGGTAGGTGCGCACCTAAAAATAATAAAAGTAAGGAAAAAGTAAGAAGTAATCACCTTTCTCTTCCCATACATTCTCAAAACTTTATAAAAATAAAGTTTCAAAATTTATCTTCAGTTTCCGTCAATAATAATTGTTATTATCAAAAAAATATGTTAATCCAAAACTACCAGCTTTTGTATTATTCACCTCGTCAAGTTCTCCAAATTATATACACTGTTAAGTACAGTCTTCTTCTTCCAATATTTATTTATTTACATGCCAAACTCAAGCTGGCATTCCCCCCCCATATTCTCCCATTTAACGCTGTTCAACCCAGCTCCTATTTTTAATCCAATCATTTACATTGCGAACGACTCAACTACTTTAAGTCATTTGTTTCCAAAAAAAAACAAGACTTCATATTTCTTCTAACTGAACGTCAACTAATAATCATTTAAACACACTCAGGTTAACTCAATAAAACCAAAGTTTTGTAAACATAAGCAACTAAATTAACTTATTCTTCACATTTCATAAAACACAATTGCAGTCCAAACAATTGACTAAACCATATCAACCCCCTCATTCTTTGACATCATATTTATCCCCACACATTAATCAATTTAAACATATATTATGAATTTCAAGACCATATTATGACTACCCAATAATTATTTTCCGTTTTAGAAAAACTCCACACTTCAACTTAAAAATCAACATGATCATATAGCATATATCAATAAGTCTTACGTTATTACAATATTATGTGTATTTCTCCCAACAACTCTTGCTTAAGTTATTTACCTTCTTCTTTGTAAACACAAAAATATCGTGTCTAACTTCTTCTTCTATCTGCAATCTGCAGAATATTCTACCACGCTATTCATCTACCTCTTCTCCATTTTCTTAATAACTTCAAATTTTTTTCGATAAGTGCAATATCTATATCAATGTCGCTATCCTCCCGAGGAGAGCTAACATCTTTCATATCAGCTTCTTCATCAGTTTCTGACTTTTCATCCATCTCTTGTTCCCCATCTGTATAACCATTACTAGCAACCGCTAATTTCTTCCTTTCTAAATCCAATCTAATTTTCCTGTCTTGCCGTCTCAACAAATTTTCAAATAGCGGCATATCTTCACCACTTGAAGAATTCACTCTAAGTTTCTTTGCCTCTTAATTTCTTTTTCTTTCTGTCTATCCAACTTTCTTTTTACTGCCTGTCTTGTATTCATAAATGGTGGTTCTATATTTTCCTTGACTGATTCTTCACTAATATAATCGTCATACATGTCATTTTCCTCTGTCATGACTGTTTTTGGTAATGTTTTATATAGGTCTTATACAGGTTATACCATGCTATTTCATCTTCTGAGTAATCACTAACTATAGTTGTTCTCCCAGCTTGTTTACTATATGCTGTAGAGGAGGAAGCAACATCCTTATAGTTGGAACTATCACCCCTGCCAATTTTCTTACTTCTAGTACCACCCCTCCGGTCGGGAATACATTTAACGTCCCACTCTGACAAGTCTGATGCCTCTGTCGTGTCATCTCCTACATTTACTAATAGACTGGTCGCAGCAGTCCTAGTCCCAGCACTTTTTCTAATTTTCATCCTGGGGTTTCTTGGTTTTAACGGCGGCTTACGTTCTGCCGGAACATCCTCTTTAATTTTGACTGGCGCAACCTTATCAAATTTCAGTTGAGGTGGTGCTGCAACTTCTAGCGTCTTAATAGTCTGCGTTCCCCTTACTTGGGTATTTTTCTCTACAATATCTACCTGAGTCTGCGTACTATTTTCTATCGTATTACCTGCCTGCGTCTGTGTCTCTCTTTCCTGTCTACCCCTAAAAATTGAAAATACCTGTCGATCATCAGCTAAGGTTCTATTAGTCTGATGCTGATTTTCTCCTTTGTTTGACTTTGCGAGTGCATATCTCAATCTTCTGATTTCAAACCATTGATTTCGTAATGTTTTCTGCTCCTCACTATTAGATGGCCAGTTCCATCTTTTCTTATAAAAATTCTGTCTCTGCCAACTATTTTCCTCTGGCTTGCCATGTTGTCTCTCTTCATACCTTCGTGTTCTCGTTACGTCGTTTACATTCCATCTGTGACAGTTTCTGTCGTTGTTATAAAGCGGTTGTTTTCTAAAGCAGGTTGAGCTTTGACGTGGCCTTGGGGTAATGGTATCATACTGGCCATTCGATTGGAAACCTCGACTACGTTGTCTTCTATAATTTCTTACCAGTGTCATAATTTCTGCGCTAGTTTGATTAACTCCACGTCTTCTTTGCATTTCTCGAAAATTCCCATTTGTTCTACTATTCACACTTCTATTCTGTGTATTAAACTGAGCACATCTGTTACTACAAAATCCAAAAGCGTGTCCCCTCTGACCACAACTCCAACAAACCATATTTGTGTTATTTGTATTACCTACCGTTTCTCTTACAGACTTTCTCATTTTATCTAGTGAATGTATTTGTGCTGTATTTCTTCTGAATGGATGGATCAATTCATCCATTTTTACGTTCCCTCTTCTTCTATGTCTATACTGTCCTATTTCCATAGGTTCTTCAATTCTATCTTCCGAACTACTACCTAACTCTCGTCCTACTCTTAATCTAAACCTTCTCCTCAAGCTTTCCTCTTGTATAGCGATATCTACCGCTTGTGACAATCTTGCAGGATTCTCTCTTAATAATTTAAATTTCAATCCATCTGACCTAATCCCATCAACAAAAATCCCTACTAACATCCGTTCTACTTCTTCAGCTCGTACATTCTGTCCTAAAAATGACTCTTCAGCTAAATTAATTAACCTGTCACTGTATAGCTGAACACTTTCTGTACTGTTTTGTCTAGTCTGTCTCAATACTGAAAATGCGTGTTGTGGATCAGTAATTTCAGCATATTTTCTTGCGAGATCATCCTTAAATTCTTCCCAGGTTTCACCTTCCTGCTGCCTCTAACTTTCTTCTTATGTGGTCAGAAACTGGACTTGTACTTGTTCTGTATGCCAAATTCTTTTTCTCCTCATCTGTAGCGTTTACTAAATACGCATGTTTCTCAATAGAAATGACCCATTTTTTAAACTGGTTTGCCTGACCACTAATTCTTTCAACATCACTGCTTACATTTTGTTGTCTTAACACTGCATCCAACCTTGCTATTGCCCCGCCAACTCCAGTCAGTACCTGTGAAAAATCTTGGGGTTGCATCCTAAAATCTGTACTGGAAATTATCAAGCAATATACAAATATTTCAAACAATATTAATTTCAAATTCAGCAACAATATATAATCTGTTCAATTAATTACTCTAACATTATCTAACTATACTAACTAAAGACTCCAATCGAAGATCCTGACGAAGAAAATTTTCTGTTGCAATCCCGAATCCTAATAAAAGAATTTAAATGAAATTCTGATGCCGAAATACCAACACCACAAAAAAAAAGGACTCTAATCGACACCGTTGAAATGAGCAGAACAAAGAAGAGCCACTGGATTTCTTAATTTAATCGAAGTCGAAGTCAGTTCTTTCCAGTTATTTTCCTGACGTTGATTGTGCTCGATATAACGCTCGCTACTAAGACTGCTTGATTATTTGCTCGATTAACTGTATGCGTTGGACTTTAATTTCCGTCAAGCAAGGTCACCTTCACGCAACCGACAACTGCTCATGGTTTCAGCAAAAATTACTTTCCAACAGCAATCTGGCATTTTCATACGTTTCAGCGTAAAAATGATTCATTCAACAACAATTGGATTTAAACCTGACGCTATCCACTCTCTTATTTGTTACGTGGCATTTCAACAACTGTCAGTTTAAATTGAGTATACCAAATTTTGACTTGAGATAATTTTCATCAATGCTTTCATTTAAGTGAAGTAACTGTAGAGAATATTGAGGATCTCGACTCAATAACTATGTAATTTGCAATATAACCTTGACTTCACCTTCAACAGTCCAATGAGTTAAAACTCATAATTTTCACCATTCTTTGTTTTACTTGAAGTTTTATTTGGAGCAGGTTATCGTTCTGTTGAAATTAAATCATTTCTGGTACCTCAAGATTTCACAAGTTGTAACATGTAATCAGCGAGTTCATTCTGATAACCTTGTGTACTAATTTTTGAGGCAAAACGGCATTACTTGATCTCATTATGCAATTAGCGTTGGTCAGTGCTCAAATTATTTCAGACTATTTATCAGATAAAAACATCAGTCTTTCAAAAAAATAAGTTTATCAATCAAACCTTCTGACTGTCCTGAGAAATCGATCTCCTTCCCAAACAGAAATACACTGAGAACCCACAACAACTACCCCTGGGCGGGCTTTTAGCTGTTGCGTTTCTTATTATTATTTACTTAAAAAACTTCCTTCTCCAGACGCCCAGACACAACAACATTCCATGGCGGTAACTCTCTCCTCAACATCCCATGTTTTCTTAAGGTCAAAGGCACCAAATCAACCTGTATTATAGTGTTAGTACACAGGTTAGTAGGCACGTGATCGTACAGCACACAAGACTCCGTTGTTTAGAACATTCTTTATTAGTCGAATCGTTCAACTACAGCACAATGATGGTAGGCTCAAATCCCGATGTTTACATGTTCCTGCCTTCTTGCTAGCTGGCCCCCAAGTGACGTGTGTGCCAGCCTAGATACACTTCTTCATTCGTGCACACACGTTCACTAGCTATGGTTTTCCCACTAGTCAAGGAATGCGCAGCATTCCTTAACTCCTTACTCCTAAGCTACTCCCTTTACTGGCCCTTTACTGTTACACAAGCTGCAGAAGCTGCCATATCAGCAAAGCAATGCTCTTACTATCTGCCTGTCAGAGCTTCGATCCTAGACCAGTTGCCAAGGCTTAGGGCCTGGTCTGCCCTGCTATGACATTTAGTCTTTAGGTTGCATTTCCTCACATCAGGATAAGGCTTGTACCCTCCCCATTGCACTCCTCTTCTCGAAGCCATTGGCACAATGTGGGGTGTTGGGTTTGGTAAGCGCCGCCCAACATTCAAGGCTAACAGAAAGCAGGTAGTACACAAACTACAGACATATGCTCCAACAACTGATGATAGTGATGAACAGCTAGAAGAATACTATGAAGACCTACAACAAACACTGAAATTTGTAAAATCATCAGAGGTCCTAATTGTCATGGGAGACATGAACGCAAAGATTGGAAAAACTGAATATAAGCAGACAGTAGGGCAACATGGTATGGAAACCAGAAACGACAGAGGAGACCAGCTGATACAGTTCTGTGAAGAAAAGCATCTTACTATTTGTAATACATTTTTCCAACATAACCCAGGGAAACTGTATACGTGGACAAGCCCTGGAGATATAATCAGAAACCAAATTGACTACATTATGATTAGAAAGAGATTTAAAAACAATGTTAAATACGCCAAAACATACCCTGGTGTTGATGTCAACTCGGACCAAAATCCTGTAATCTTAAAATTATAAATAAAACTTAAAAACACAGGAATAAGGACATCGAAGACACTTCAAATAGATATATCAACATTGAAACAACTAGACAGAAGTTAACCATACCTGATCGAAGTAAAAAATAAATATGGTAGGCTAATCGTTGAAAGCGCGGAACAATATAGACATGAAAATCATGAGGAGAACATTGATACAGAATGGGAATGTGTAAAAACTAGCATATAGATTGCAAATACCAACTTACCAGTGTTGGAAAATAAGAAAAAGGAATTATGGATAACCAATGAAATCTTGAGCAAAATAACTGAAGGAAAGAAAGCAAAGAACACTCCAGATTATATATTAATAGACAGAGAAATACGTCATATGTGCAGAGTTGCCAAAGAAGAGTGATTACAGAAGAAATGCAAAGAAGTAGAGGATCTAGAAATAAAACACAACTTGAAAGAATTGCATTAAAATATAACAAGATTTGCTAAGACGAAAAATAATACAACAGGAAATGGTTGTATCAGAGGAGAGAATGAAGAAGTTATAATCGATCAAACTGATGTAATAAAAAATATGGATAGAATACACAAAAGATGTATTCTGGGACAGCAGGATCAATAAGTCAATAAACTAACATTTTATAATACTCAAGATGGACCAAACATATTAAAGGCTGAAGTAGAGAAGGCTATTTTAAAAAGAGGAAAGAAGGAAAGGCTGCAGGTCCTGACAAGATAACAGAGATATAGTAGTGGGTACATCCCCAAGGTTTGAAAACATCCATTTTCATCACACTACGCATACGCAGAAGCCAAGAGATGTTGATTGTGAGGATTACATATTAGCTTAATGAGCCATTTAACTAAAATTCTCTTTAAGGTCATACAGTAAAGAATTGAAAATAAAATAGATGGGGAAGTAGCTGAAGAACAATTTTGATTCTGCGAAAACAGCGGCAGCAGAGAGACAATCTGTTTGAGTATGTTAATTGAAAAATGTATAGATCAGAAAAATATATACGTATGTTTTATAGACTACAAGAGGAGTTCGGCAGGGATGCATGTTTCCCCCAAGCGTCTTCAATTTATACACAGAAAGAATTTTTAAACAAGTCGAATTGCCTGGACTTAACATCAGTGGAAGAATCATAAATAATCTTAGGTATACTGATGATACAGTGTTACTAGCAGAAAGTGAGCAAGAGTTACAAAACCTAGTGGAACAAGTAAACAGGCATAGTGCAGAATGTGGCTTAGATATTAACATCCAAACAACAAAAACTGATAATTAGCAGTGGAAAGGAGAGGTCATCAATGAACATCACAGTAAGTGGTGAGGTACTAGAACAAGTAGCAAGTCTCTCCTATCTTGGACATGTAATAACAGATGATGGCAGAATTGAAATAGAAATAAAATAGAGAATAGGATTGGCCAAACATGCTTTCAACATCACAAAAGAAGTATTATCTTCTATAGAGATTAACAATGCATTAAAAATGAGAATGTTCAAATTTTATGTATATTCAACACTAATATATGGCCCGGAAGCTTTAACATTGAATAAGCAACTAGAAAGTTGAATAGAAGCCCAAGAGATGTGGAATTTGAAAACGGAAGCAGTATATGCAGTAGAGGAAACTATGTGAACATGTTTTCCGTCCTTTATTTCAGGATGGATTGCTACGTGGTTTTTGCTGGTTTCTTGTTCGCACTTGTTATTGCTTCATCAGTTTGTCCTGGGTCAGACTGCCTGTGAGTATTTAGTGTAGACTTAGTGAACCTTTCATTTGCAATTTGTGTGTACTAAGTGTGTAATAAAGGGAGGGTGTGGAAGTGAAGAAAATGTAAGAAACAAAGCGATAGCATGTCACAAGTGAATGCATGTTTTGTTTATATCAGAAAGTTTAATCAAATATTGTGCTTGAAAGGTCACAGACTGTGCCACAATGTTAGGTAAAGATTGTACCTGAAAGATCCCAGAATGGTAGGCAAAGATTGATTGATTTAGGAACCGACATCACAGCATTAGGGGCATTCCCATAAGCGCTCCGTCCCCATCCTCAGCAGCCAGCGAAGAGTTCCAACACCAATAGTACCAGTAGCAATCTGATTATATGTCCGTCTCGCCTTTCCTCTGAGCGTCGAGCGTTGGCCAGATCCCCTTGCCACTCCTCACTGTCTCATTCTTGCCTGACCATGGTGATCCATTTGCTCCTCCGAGGTGTACACGTGCTCCCACAAGGCCGCAACCACATCTGCCTTGTCATGCATCAATACTCCACCAAGTTTTGCAGAGCCAGCCAATCTGTCCGCCTGTTCATTCCCCAGCACATCGGCATGCCCTGGAGAAAAGATCCAGGCGATGCTTGCCACCCGTGACCTCCGAAGCGAAGCAAGCCACTCAGCACGCCTGTCCTCACCTTTCTCAGCATGCTTTCTGAGTCAGTTACAATCATGATGTGTGAGTATTTATCATATTCTCGATCCAGCTGAAAGCTGCAGTGACCGCTTCCACCTCCATTCTTAAGCTAGATGTGGTATCATATGCCAGGCTCTCCTGCACCAAACGTCGACCATTAGCTTTTGCTAAAAACACCCAGGCACTTCTCTTACCTCTCAGCACTGACCCATCTGTGTAGATAATCACATCACCCGAGCGAGCATTATCCTGAATTAGTTGTTGAATTTCGACTTCCGTGGCCCCTGCTGGCCACTCCCTGCACTCCCCGCTCAATGTGATTATAACTCTGCACAAGTCTGACTGCTCCGCTGGCACACTGACCCACTCTTCTCCTAGCCTAATGTTCTCCAAGATGCACACCTGTCTGATACTATCCTCCGCCACAGCCATCCATGATTTCCCTCTTATCAGTCGCTGACCCTTAACTGCATCCAGCGCCTCATGCAACGGGTGATCTGTGTCTGCAGCTGTTCTGAGGTATGCCTTCGCCTGTATCACCTTGAGCCTACCAGCAACAGTCGTCAGACCAAGGATGTAACGCATACACACTACTGGGGTGTCTTGATGCATCTCAGAATGACCGCATAGCTTCGTTCTGTATACTCTCTAATTTCACCGACTCTTTGAGATAGTGACCAGTCCTAGACCATAATCAATCACTGAGAGGATCAAGTGCTGGTATAGTGTGAAAAGCATTCTCTGCTCTGTGTCCATTGCAGCCATAGTTTTAAGCGCATTGAGTCCCTTTTGAGACCTTGTCACAACCGTCTCCACATGGTCCTTGAAGGACAGGCTCCTGTCAAATGTGATTCCCAGAGTAGCATTTTATGCTTTAAATGACTAACAGTGGAAAGGTAGTACTGAAATATTAAATAAAACCTGTTCTGCTGTATGGCAGTGAATCATGGAACTTAAAAAAAAGATTACATGTACTTTGCAGGACATTGTGATAAAAATTAATTTTCTAAGAAATACCATGCTCAGTAGTTTGCCATTGCTTTCTGAATGAGAAGTCAGTATTGAAATCCAAACTGATGCGTGTAGAAAACGATGCTGCTACAAACAAATTAAGAAGAACTTTGTGGCAATAGAGATGTGGTTTCTGAGATATATGTTGTGAATACCTTGAACTGTGAGAGTAACTTACAATTAGTGTGCGGAAAAGGTTAATAAAAGTAGAACAATATATACAAAATAAGAAAACGACAGTGTTATTCGGTTATGTAATGAAAATAGAGGCATTGGAAAACACAGCGATGTCTGTGGAGGCAACAGGAGCAGACCTAGAGAAATGATACTGGATGGACTTGGGCATGGAGGAATATTACCTGTAGAATTAATCCACAACACCGACGACTCAGATCTACTTAGATGCTGGACTGTCTGTGCCAGTTGGTAAGACACTGGATGTTGATGACTCACAAAAAGGAATATATATATTATCGTATCTCATCATGTTTCTCTTGTTACCTTGCTGTTCTTCGCACAACTGAACTTGCCGAAAGGCTGATGGCTCTAAATCAGTGGTTCTCACCCTTTTTGGCCCATCCCCCCCCCCCCCCTTTTCACCATATTTTCAAAACGTCATTCCCCCTCCCCCCTTCCTATCAAAAATTTGGCCCGTGCCCCCCTTCACCGTATTTTCAGAACGTCATCCCCCCCTTCCTATCAAAAATTTGGCCCTTCTCCCCCCCCCCCTTTCACCGTATTTTCAGAACGTCATTCCCCCCCCCCCCCCTTTCATATTTCCTATCTAAAAATCCCTCCACCCCTATACAGTATACGTAAAAATGTAAGGTAAATTTAATAGCACATGCTAAAACAAGTCTAGACATCCACATAAAACATGATTTGTGGGTCTACTTACTTTATAAAATGAATTTTAGAAGGATGAGACTTACTTAACTGTAAAGTATGAAGAGAAAAAACAATATCAAGTAATCTGTTCTTGTATTCACGCAATCTTGAAATGGTCTTCATCCCCTATGTTTTGATACATAGACCTGATGTTATCAGTTTTGATACATAGACCTGATGTTATCACTGTTTTGATATATAGCCCTGATGTTATCACAGTTTTGATACATAGACCTGATGTTATCACTGTTTTGATATATAGCCCTGATGTTATCACAGTTTTGGTACATAGACCTGATGTTATCACTGTTTTGATACATAGACCTGATGTTATCACTGTTTTGATATATAGCCCTGATGTTATCACAGTTGTGATATATAGACCTGATGTTATCACTGTTTTGATATATAGCCCTGATGTTATCACTGTTTTGATATATAGACCTGATGTTATCACTGTTTTCATATATAGACCTGATGTTATCACCTGTTTTCATATATAGCCCTGATGTTATCACTGTTTTCATATATAGCCCTGATGTTATCACTGTTTTGATACACAGCCCTGATGTTATCGCAGTTTTGATACATAGACCTGATGCTATCACTGTTTTGATATATAGCCCTGATGTTATCACTGTTTTGATATATAGCCCTGATGTTATCACTGTTTTGATACATAGACCTGATGTTATCACTGTTTTGATACATAGACCTGATGTTATCACTGTTTTAATATATAGACCTGATGTTATCACTGTTTTGATACATAGACCGGATGTTATCACTGTTTTGATACATAGACCTGATGTTATCACTGTTTTGATATATAGCCCTGATGTTATCACTGTTTTGATACATAGACCTGATGTTATCACTGTTTTGATACATAGACCTGATGTTATCACTGTTTTGATACATAGACCTGATGTTATCACTGTTTTGATACATAGACCTGATGTTATCACTGTTTTCATACATAGACCTGATGTTATCACTGTTTTGATATATAGACCTGATGTTATCACTGTTTTGATACATAGACCTGATGTTATCACTGGTTTGATACATAGACCTGATGTTATCACAGTTTTGATACATAGACCTGATGTTATCACAGTTTTGATACATAGACCTGATGTTATCGCAGTTTTGATACATAGACCTGATGTTATTGCAGTTTTGATACATAGACCTGATGTTATCGCAGTTTTGATACATAGACCTAATGTTATCGCAGGTTTGATACATAGACCTGATGTTATCACAGTTTTGATACATAGACCTGATGTTATCGCAGTTTTGATACATAGACCTGATGTTATCGCAGTTTTGATACATAGACCTGATGTTATCACAGTTTTGATACATAGACCTGATGTTATCACTGTTTTGATACATAGACCTGATGTTATCACTGTTTTGATACATAGACCTGATGTTATCACAGTTTTGATACATAGACCTGATGTTATCACAGTTTTGATATATAGACCTGATGTTATCACTGTTTTGATATATAGACCTGATGTTATCACAGTTTTGATACATAGACCTGATGTTATCACTGTTTTGATACACAGCCCTGATGTTATCGCAGTTTTGATACATAGACCTGATGTTATCACTGTTTTGATACATAGACCTGATGTTATCACTGTTTTGATATATAGCCCTGATGTTATCACAGTTTTTATATATAGACCTGATGTTATCACTGTTTTGATATATAGACCTGATGTTATCACAGTTTTGATACATAGACCTGATGTTATCACTGTTTTGATACACAGCCCTGATATCACTGTTTTGATACACAGCCCTGATGTTATCACTGTTTTGATACATAGACCTGATGTTATCACTATTTTGATATATAGACCTGATGTTATCACTGTTTTGATATATATACCTGATGTTATCACTGTTTTCATATATAGACCTGATGTTATCACTGTTTTCATATATAGACTTGATGTTATCACTGTTTTGATATATAGACCTGATGTTATCACTGTTTTGATATATAGACCTGATGTTATCGCAGTTTTGATATATAGACCTGATGTTATCACTGTTTTCATATATAGACCTGATGTTATCACTGTTTTGATACATAGACCTGATGTTATCACTGTTTTGATATATATACCTGATGTTATCACTGTTTTGATATATAGCCCTGATGTTATCACTGTTTTGATATATAGCCCTGATGTTATCACTGTTTTGATATATAGCCCTGATGTTATCGCAGTTTTGATACATAGACCTGATGTTATCACTGTTTTGATATATAGCCCTGATGTTATCGCAGTTTTGATATATAGCCCTGATGTTATCGCAGTTTTGATACATAGACCTGATGTTATCACTGTTTTGATACATAGACTTGATGTTATCACTGTTTTGATACATAGACCTGATGTTATCAATCTTTTGATATATAGCCCTGATGTTATCGCAGTTTTGATATATAGCCCTGATGTTATCGCAGTTTTGATACATAGACCTGATGTTATCACTGTTTTGATACATAGACTTGATGTTATCACTGTTTTGATACATAGACCTGATGTTATCACTGTTTTGATATATAGCCCTGATGTTATCACTGTTTTGATACATAGACCTGATGTTATCGCAGTTTTGATATATAGCCCTGATGTTATCACTGTTTTGATATATAGCCCTGATGTTATCTCTGTTTTGATATATAGCCCTGATGTTATCGCAGTTTTGATACATAGACCTGATGTTATCACTGTTTTGATATATAGCCCTGATGTTATCACTGTTTTGATATATAGCCCTGATGTTATTGCAGTTTTGATACATAGACCTGATGTTATCACTGTTTTGATATATAGCCCTGATGTTATCGCAGTTTTGATGCATAGACCTGATGTTATCCAACAATTGCCCAATAAAACATTATTCTTCGAGGAGATTCCACAGCTTATTCCTAAGACTTTGACTTGATCTATGAAAGCCACCTTTAGCTCGTTGTTGTATTCTATAAATTTTTCATTCATCTATCTCAATGCAAGAATGGCATCAGCGCATCCTCTTCCTTTTCTAAAGCCAAATTGAGCACCACTTTGAAGCAGTTTTTATTTTGCTCTCGCTTGCTTTGAACTCAAGCGTAGTCCATACACACTACTTCTAGTAGTGCTCGACTGAATTTTGTGTGTGGATTTGCTTTACCTATTAATACTGTCCCACATCGTCAGGCGAACTTTGAGGTACTTGTAATTTACATCCCCAAGTCAAGGACGATAGGTCAACATTTTAGTCCAACTGTCCGGTGTAGGGGTTGAACCCCTTACCTCGGTATCAGCACGCCGATGTTTAAGAACACACTGAAGCAGTTCTATCTTGTTCTCTGTTCTAAAATATTTGCATACATTTTCCCTACATGGCTGAGCAGAAACGGCCTCAATATGTATTGCCGTCTTTTTTTGCTACTCTTGTTCTTCCAAATTGGCTCTGGCGAAGGGGTTACGAATGCACTTCGTAATCCTGCATAACACGTTTGAAACCAGCTGTAGGCAGTTTGGAAACAGACCGCGTTCCCATTCAAAGGTATGAGTGCCTGTTGTTCACAAAGCAATGGCAAAATACTGAACGTAAACTTGCCAAGAAATCACAAACAGCCAAAAATGCTCAGGTTGACTGCCATGTTCTGTAAAGAATATGCAACTTTAACTAACTGTATTTCCATAAAGTACGATCACAGCTCTTTGCCAATCTTATGGTACTCTTCCCTCTTGCCATGCCTGGTTAAGTATGTTTTTTAACCATTTCATCCCTACCTCATGGCATGCTTTAAATGGACTATTATCAGTGCCTGTAGCTTTGTTGTTGGGGCTTTTTAAAATGCTTCCCTCACTTCTTGTTCTAAGATACTTGGTTCATTCTATTCTACATAGAACTGTATATGAATGTATTCAATGACAGAAATAATTATTTCAGACCCTGCCTGCCTGGCACATGGAACCCAGAGCCCTATCACCTGGACAGACACTATCAACAGAAGAGAGTTTTGGTCACCAGTGTCTTTTGTTTGACTTTTCAGTTTAGATTATGTTGTATAGAAATTGATTGATTTTGTAGGAATGTGGACAAGTTACTGCCCAAGTGGCTGAGATACCAGTATTTCACATCACAAGATATTTTCTAATAATCATGTTTGTCAAAGGAGTTTTGTTTTTGAGGTGAAATAAAACCCTTCTGCCGTTGATCTTACAGTAGTCCATTCTGTTCATATTGTTTATATATCAACATCACAGAAGAAGAATCTATGTGAAATATATCAGGAGAAGGAGGTATTTACATTATCTTTCTTGGTACATGTGCTGAATTGATTTTGTTCCTTTTTCAGAAAGCTTGATGCAGACAAGGCCACTGATGGCAAATGCATCCATTACACGGTAAATGAAGATTGGATTTATTGCCTGGACACTAGATTTTATTGCAAAATGTGTATGAAAAATACACGCTATACTGGTCCATGCAAGGAAAATGGGGGGCCAGCAAACTGTGTGTAAGTATTGATTGTAGTTCAACTTCTTTTATTTAGATTTGCTTTTATTGTTTAACGGGAGCCGGATAGCGCAGTAGCTACATGCCTGTTGGTCCAGTGGTTATTTATGTGTTTAAACCTCCATTGGGGGGGGGGGGATTTTAAAAATTGATCTGCACTCCCAAGTCGACCCACCCTTCTTCTTTCGACCCACCCTTCTTCTTTCGTTGGCTTGAAATTTGTCTATATCTGCAGTGTTCTCTCTTGTATGAATTTAACTGTCTGTTCTGCTATGGCCAGATGCTGTAATCTCGTGTCCCCTGGCTTCACAGGACATCTGAGAAGGACCTCCAGTAGTTTTGGTTTAGCCCTTTCGAGGCCTGGGGTTCCATTAGCAAGGCGAGCACCATAATGAGACTTGCTGTCACCCTTTCTTCTGTTAGTCAAGACAGTTCTGCCATGTGAAGGCCAGAAGTTGGACTTTAGCTGTCAGAGGTAATGAATGCACAAGCCATGGGGGTAGTTTGCCAACCTAAAATGAGTACTAGGAAATGTTAAGGAAAACAAAGGCTGCTGGCCTGATATTGATTACATCACGCATCCAGTGTCCATTGGTCTGTAAAAATATGGACTAACACATATGCCCAATACGCCTGAAGGCATGGAAGAGGGTACTTCTTTGTTTATTGTTTATCATCATCATCATCATCTTCCACTTTTGCCGTCAAGCTTCGTGGGGAGGAATAATTTGCGTTCCTGCGCCCGGTGGGCAGCACTGGATAGTGTCATTCCGTGTGATTGTACAATGTCTCTGATGTCGTCAATCCATTTTCTTCTTGGATGTCCTCGTGGTCTCGTCGTAGATGATCTTTGATGTAACGCCAGTGATGGTAGTTGCTGATGTTGCATTCTAACGACATGGCCAAACCACTTGATCTTCTGTCTTTCAATAAATGTGGCACAAGGTGTTGATCCCACAGTCTGTCTGATAGTAGCATTTCTTACTCGGTCTGAGATTGTTAAGTTGGCAGCTCTCCTCAGGCATCTCATTTCGCAGGTGTTGATTTTACGGTGGTGTAATTTTGATAATGCCCAGGTTTGAGATTGGTAGCATAGGGTTGGTGTGAATATGCTGTTTATTATCTGTCGTTTTGCGGACATGGGTATGTTCGGATGTTTCAGTAAGGGTGATAGTTAATATGTAAGTGCACTAGCTTTTTGACATCTGATTTCAATTTCTCTGTCCAGTCTGCCATCTTCTGTGATCATACTTCCAAGGTATTTGAATTCTTTAACTTGTTTCAGAGTTGTGTTATTTATCTGTATACTTAGTGGGCCTGGCGATCTGCTAACTTGCATTACTTCGGTTTTGGCTGTGTTTATACTCATATTGTATCTACTGCAGGTTGAACTCAGATTATTAATATGATTTTGTAGTCTGCCCTCATCGCTGTAAAACAGGCACTGATCGTCTGCAAATAGAAGTTAATTTATTCCCTGTGAGTCAATTGTTTCATCTGGAGTAAAGAGTTCTAAATTTTCTGAATCTGTTCTGTCGAGACTTGCTTCTTTGGAAATTCTGTCCATGTAGATATTGAATAGCAGGGGAGAGAGCACACATCCCTGCCTCACTCCTGTATTGACTGTGAACATATCTGATATACCTTCCTGTGTTCTTACTGCACTTTGGCTCGAGTGGTACATGGCTATGATGTTTTCTAGCAGTTGCCCTTGTATCCCATAGTCTTCAAGGATGGTCCATGATTTGTATCTGTCTACTCTACCGAAAGCCTTTTTATACAAGGCTTATTTAATTGTGAGTGTTGTGTCATACATAACTGCAGGCATCTCTAAGTTGGAGTGGGTTCGCCTGAGGACAAGGGAAAGCTAATCCACATGCAAACATCAGTCCAGTACTCTCCCCTGTAGTAGCATGTGTATGGACTACGCTTCAGTTCAAAGTTTTAATTTAATTGTGTGTTATTTCATACATAGCTACATAAACCTCAGAAGTCGGAGTGGGTTCGCCGGAAGACGAGGGACTCTGGTAATAGGGAAAGCTAATCCACAAGCAAAAATCAGTCCAGTGCACTCCCCAGTAGTGACATGTGTATGGACTAAGCTTGAATTCAAAGAGATCGAGTGATACAAAAAAAAAAAAAAGCTAATGTATTTTCTTAAGTGTTTATTGTTTGATACCAGGCTCATTGACTAATTCGTCTTACTGTTATCTCCCAGTGGAGTATAAGCTCTCAGACAACTCATGCCAAACTGTGCAGGATGATGCAATCAACCCCTTTGTTGATTGTCTGGGCAGTTTTTCCAGTAGTTTGCCATCGCTTTCTGAATATGAAGTCACTGACAAATTCCAACTAACTATTGTAGGGAATAATCCCAGTACCCCACAATCACTACCTCCAAGGTATCCATACATCTGTGTTTGTTTTCCCCACTTTGCATTATATTCTCAACATTCTTCTATAAACCTCATTTTATGGTTAATTCACAATTTCAACTGCCAGTCATCATTTGACTGGTCTACACTTGTCCTCTGAGCTGTGTAACTCATTGGACACATTGTTATCATGAGTTAATGTTGTATTCCAATCTGCTGTTTTCATCTATAATTTCAATTGAATGTCTCACCTGTATTGGACAAATCTGGTGTCAGGACAGCAAGTTTTAGCCAGATGTTGATCCTTACACACATTTCTCTGGTTACAAATCTCCCCTCGATCTGACAGTTCTTGATAAAATAGGCATTCAAGGTGACAGAATGTCTGTAAGGTTTCCATTCTCTCTTCTTTATCACCCCTCCATTTTCTGAACTGATGATAAGTGTGGTGTTGAAGTAGACTATACAATGGATGTCAACATGCCCGAATCGATAAGAGCTTACGCTCTTAAACTTCTGGTGTGCTGATGCCGAGGAAGTGGGTTTAATTTTCTTCACTGGTCAGTTTGATTAAAATGTTGACCTTTCGTCCTTGACTTGGGGTTGTACATTACATGTAACTCAGAAGTCGGAGTAGGTTCATCTGATGGCGAGGGACACTGGTAACAGGAAAAGCTAATCCATGAGCACAAATCATTCCAATGTACTAGAAGTAGTAGTGCACATGTGGACTATGTTGAGTTCAAAGCAAGCGGACAAAAAAAAAAATACAATTACCGGGTGGTTCTTAGGTGTCATATTGTTAATGAATTAGAACACAGTCAAGATGGTGCCATGTTTGTGATAGCATTTTCTGTGTGTACAATTTTGTATCATAGAATTGTAAACTCTGAATGGTGCAGTGAAGTTGTTTTTGTCAAGTAAAGGATAGGCTGACAGAGGAATGCAATGAATGGTTTGGCTATAGAAGATATTGACAGGGGGATAAAATGATGGATGGGTTGGCTATAGAAGATATTGACAGGGGGATAAAATGATGGATGGGTTGGCTATAGAAGATATTGACAGGGGGATAAAATGATGGATGGGTTGGCTATAGAAGATATTGACAGGGGGATAAAATGATGGATGGGTTGGCTATAGAAGATATTGACAGGGGGATAAAATGATGGATGGGTTGGCTATAGAAGATATTGACAGGGGGATAAAATGATGGATGGGTTGGCTATAGAAGATATTGACAGGGGGATAAAATGATGGATGGATTGGCTATAGAAGATATTGACAGGGGGATAAAATGATGGATGGGTTGGCTATAGAAGATATTGACAGGGGGATAAAATGATGGACGGGTTGGCTGGAGGAGAAGTTGACAGGGAGAGAAAATGATGGATGAATTTATTAGAGGATAGGTTGACAGAGGAATCAAATGATGGAGGGGTTAGCTAGATAGGTTGACAGAGGAATAAAATGATTGAGTTGACTAGAGGATAGGTTGACAGAGGAATAAAATGATTGAGTTGACTAGAGGATAGGTTGACAGAGGAATAAAATGATTGAGTTGACTAGAGGATAGGTTGACAGGGGAATAAAATGATGGATGGGTTGACTAGCTAGATAAGTTGACAGAGGAATAAAATTATGGATGGGTTGGCTATAGAAGAGATTGATATGAGGATAAAATGATAGATGAGTTGGCTAGAGGATAATGCAATACAAGGCTGTCTGATTCCAAATGGCCTGCAGTTGTTTCGAACGTGGTATGTTGGATTACGAATTGCATTTGCAATCCCTTCGCCACAGACCGGGAATGATAAAAGGCAGGTATAAATCTTTGTATGTATACTTTGCATCAGGTACTATACTCACATATTCTTGTTATGTTCAGACAATGCGAGCGTGAAACTTGGAACCCGAGTGACTTTCACATGAACAAGACCTGTCTTCCAATGTGAGTAGTGTGTGTCAGTGTGAGTTGTGTGTGTGTATCAATGTGAGTTGTGTGTGTATGTCAGTGTGAATTGTATGATTTCTCCGATCTTTGGAAAGAAGAAAAAAGCAAGGAAGTGTGCTAGTCACCTCATTATAACACAGTGGTCCGGGTTCACTTCCCAGCAGTGCAGATTCATTTCTGACTTGTGCAGCTCAGGGGTCAACCATAATGGATGCTTTCCGAATTTTCTTGAAATTGTCTTTGAATTAATGGCAGCAAGGAAGGGGGCTAATCACCACATCTCACGATGCAGCATTCTAGTATGCATACACTCATCATCTGCTAAGAGAGGGAAAGAATGGCCACCTATTCCCCCGTGCATTCAGAGCTGCAAAATGTCATGGCTCTATCACATCGCAGCTTCCTATGATTTGAACTGATTTTTAATAGTTTAAATTTGAGACTGAACACTTCTCATCCTCATAGCATTATTTGAAATAGGAGTATGTACACTTTGTTTAATGTTACATCACCACCTTTTGTGTTTCTGCCTTGTTGTCGTTGAGGGGCAAGCCTGGCCCACTGACCATAAAAACCATGCAAATGGTAGAGTAGCCACTGGTATAGTCTTCTAGTCAAGCAGCTCTATGAATATGGACCAGACAAAGATTGACAGAACAGCTTACTGTTTTAAAGGTAGACTGGGGATGGTCAAGTAGTCAGGTCTTTGTCAGATATGACAGTAGACAGTGCTACCTGCTTTCTGTTAGCATTGAATATTGGGTGGTGCTCACCAAATCTGACACCCCACATTGTGCCAATGGCTGTGGGCGGAGGAGCACTATTGGAAGGGTACAAGCCTTACCTTAGTGTGGGGAAATGTAAGTTAAAGACTAAATGTCATGGCAGGGCAGACCAGGCCCTAAGCCTTGGTAAGAAATTGGAGTTTAACTGATTAAGTGCTGTGGGATGATTAATTATCTTAAGTGAGCTCCCGTATTTGCCATTGACTTGTATATCGCCAAAATGTTGTTCTTGTGTTATAATACAACATGATTGCTACCATTTTAATATATTTTAAGTCATAGCTGTGTTACACCCTTACTTCCTATTTGTTCGCCATCCATATTTGTTTGATCCAAATCTACATTTTGTTTGGCACTGAGTCTTAAACAAGGAAGCAGTAAACAATGGGTTGCACAGTGTGTTGCCTGGCATATATCATTGCATCTCAGCAGGAACATATTGCAGTTATATGTCATATGTAGTGAATAGATGAATCTGACCATTTCTTGGAGTTTTATGAAAGTCTTTAATATTTCAACAGTCCATCCAATAGCACCAACAATCCAGATGATGAAGGTGTGATACGGTTACCTAAAGATATCCCAGATCGACAGACAGAGACCAAGAAATATAAGGCATCTTATAACAATCAGGGGATACATCCTTCACTGAATTCACCTTTATACTTTATATTATTGCTTTTTTGTCTTCTTACTATGAATTGAGTCAATTTGTTGATTTTCTGTTGCCACAATTCTTGCCTTTTATAAAACATTCTATTCATTGTCTGTACAATTCAGCCCATGCTTTGTGCTGTGGAGAGATTATTTATGTCTTTTTCTTTTGAGGTACAACACAAAATATGGTTTGGCAGGATGTCAGCAGTAGTCAATAAAGGGCTTGTTGTGAGTTGTTTGAGGGCCTATACTTCATTAGGAGATGAAAGACAGAAGAGAAGAAGAAGATGAGAATAATAATAAGATTGTTTGACACCAGGTTCATTTACTACTTCTTGCTTTTATCTCCCAATGAAGTAAAGGCTCTTACTTAACATTTGCAGTTAAATGAACCAAGTAAATATATTGACATTTTAAAAAGTTTCCTCATTTCTCATCTTCACGCACCAAATATAAATCATAAAAATCTCCTTACGGTAGTCCATTCTTTTCATATTGAGAAGACAATTTTACACATGGAAAAGTCCTGATAAGAAAATACTCCAGAAAAATAGGTACAATATGATAGCTAAATTACAGGGTATAAATGAACAATGGGAAAGCAAAGAAATGTTACCGGTTTTCATGTCTCATGTGTCTGTCTGTATTTAATAATATCAGTTATGATTTTAAACTTGGTTGTGATAATTCTTAATCCTTCATAATGAAGAATCTCTAAATCCCTCCCCCCTTCCCCTTTTCTGTAAACACAACCTGACCTGTGTTGTGTTTTTTTAAATGTACAATTGTGAAATTAAATTATTACGGACAGTTTTATTTAAATATATATGAATACTGTTATAACTTGTCTTTCTGCAAGCATACCTTGCAAAACTACTAAGTCACAACGATATTTTATGTGGCCAGTTAATTATTGTTAAATTTTATATTTACAAGCTATCTTTTTTAAAACATAAAATGGACCATGTCCTGTACATGCTTTAAGGTGTTTTGGTCATATGGTATTAGCCCATATTTCTCTAGATGAATGGGCACTCAGTGTGTTATGTTGTCATTATCTTGCTGGCCCCCTTCACTTCTCAAGACATGTCATGGTACTCATGATAGGCTGGGTCCACCTAGGAGCCCAGATCAATTCATGAACATCCACCTCAATGTGGATCCATACCCATGACCCCCGGCTAGTAAACAAGTGTGCTAGCCATTGTGCTGCTGTGACCACCCATCTTAGTTAATTGTTTTTTTTCATGCTTGACGAAAATGTTGTACTTGTAAGGAAGTACTTAACACACATACGAAAAAGATCAAAAGATTTATGCATCTCCTAAAACAATCAAAAATAAAGACTTATATACCTCCAAAAACAATCGGAAATACAGATTTATACAACTCCAAAAACAATCAGAAATGAAGATTTTTACACCTCCAAAAGCAATCATAAATAACGATTTATTAAACAAACAAACAAATCAAAAATTAGTTGTAGCAATGCAGCACTGGTTGCATATACATGACAGCAACGTTACAGGATGTTCATCAGACATTCAAAGTATCACCATCATTTTGTGCCATGTTGGGTAGTGCAGACAGCCATGTACATCACCACCTGTCATTTACTTGTTTGATAAGTTACCTGTCATTTGCTTGTTTGATAAGTTTGCCTGCTGATTGCCCTGTCTTCCAGTCTACCAACTTGTCCTACGTTTTCTCACTCAGTCGATCTTTTTCTTAGAAAGTATACTCATGATTTGTTGACACATGAATTTGTGTTTTATAATGCTTTTTGAATGTTTCAATTAAATCTGCCCTCATCTGATGTTACTCAAGTCTTGTGGCAGTGTTTGTTGATGCAAGTTTATATTCCATGCCAAAAGTATGTGTTTTGTATTCATCATCATTCAGTGCCTTATCCTGTGCCGAACCTTACCCCATGACAGTCTGTTAAAATTAAAATATCTATCAGATGTCAGTTACCCTGTCTCTCTCATTGTCATGTGTAGATTATCTATCACATCTTGAGTCCATCTACATTGAAGTCTGCTTTAGTTCAACTGACCAGTGCAGGGGTTGAACCCCCTACCTCAGCATCAGCACAAAGGAAGTTTAAGAGCAAGTGAGTTTATCCATTCGACCATGCTGACCTCCATTTCTTTTGATGTATGAAATGTTTACGTTTCACATCCACATCTTGCCACCAGAAATATGCATGCTGTCAGTACTGTGACTTGTGTTTTATCTGTACCAATCCATCATGCTTTTAAGTGCTTGAGTTTTTGCAGAACAATGTTTCTTTCTTCTGTTAATTTCTGTAATCTCATTTTCATTGCCCATCAGCAGTGAATGTAGATATTCCAAAATACTCACTTTCTTTAATTTCTCACCGCTGATAAGTCTGTCTGTTGACATATTTGTTTTTCTTTTTGCTGTGATGATATATACATTGTGTTTTTCACTTTGCTCTTTTATCTTAATTAGTTTATGAATGCCCATTTGTGTTGATAGTAATACTGTGACATGAGTCAACTGACAGGACATTTTCTGCTGAAATGTCCATGCAATTTGTATGGGTTTCCCAAAAATGTGACTTCTACAGGTGATTTTGTTTTAACTCCTGTTTGTAGCCATAGAAGTCCTTCTTAGGCTGGAGCTTGGTTGACTCCCTGCCTTTAGAGTCTTACAAAGAGTGGACTCATGTTAAATACCACTGGCTGTCTTTCTACTTTTAACACATCGACAAAAAACAAATTTATAACACAATAAGATAACAGAACAACGAAGTGTGTTTTCACTAATTCAGCTCTCACTGCCTTTCACAGTTTATTTTATTAATTACATCACAGCCCAAATACTTAATTCTCTAATTACTTAAACATTAGCCTGGATTAACTGCCATATATTATACTGATCCTGGGTCCATGAGGCATCCCTCTCAAATGCCGAGACCAAGAATGGTCTATTTGCCCAAGGCAGTTCGATTTCACACTAAGACCATCACTATATCCACACATTTGGTGTTAACCACATATTGGACGCACTCAGGATAATTTGCTTGACATGACAATCGACATATCAAGGATCAAGTAATTCCAATATTTACAAAGGAATCTTATTGTTCCTCGTACTGTTTTCTCTAACATTCCTCTTGATGCTTTCAATATAAATAGTTAAACAGAGAAGGGAACATATTGCAACAATGCCTTACTTTACTCTCAATATCAGACCAATCCATTGTATCATCATATATTTTCACAGCTGCCTTTTGTTGACTGTAGAGTGTTTTTATGATCTGTATTAAGTGTAACAAGAAGCTTATTTCTTTCATTGTCTTCCATAATTTTTCATGTACTGCAGTTGAATACCTTTGAGTTGTGTTTGCAAGAAAATGTGGTTTGTAATAAACTAAGGATAAGAGATTTGTATGCATTGTATATTTGATACCAAATACATGTTATAATTTATTATGATATTGTATGTGTTTATTGTATTGTTATACAATTTGCACAGCTCAGGGCTTCTACAAGGTTGGCTTTCAGTTCCACTGAGGTAACTGCTTAGCTTAAATATATTTGTCACGGATGCATTAGGAAATTAAAAAAAAATGTAGTGAATTTAAACACAGAAGCCACAAACAAAAGGTTGCACAATTTATTGCCAGGCATATTTCACTGCATTTCATCAAGCATTAAGTGTTATGAGTCCTTACAGTACTCAGTATATGCCTATACTTGCTCTGACCACAACTTTAACAACCTGCGAAGAGTTCCGTATTCCAGTATGGGTGGTTGTAAATCCCCTTGAGGTCTCTGGCTTTAGAGTCTGGCATATGATACCATGATATCTAATCTGAGAACGGAGGTGGAAGCAGTCACTCTGGCTGGAGGACAAACAGTGCGTGCACACACACACACAAATCATGATTCTAAACGATCCACAGACTGTGTTGAGTAAAGTGAAGATGGCATACTTCAAAATAAAAAATGAGCATCCGTTGGATCTTTTGCCCAGGACACTCGGGTGTGTTGGGAAACGAACAGAGAGACAGATTGGCTGGGTCTGCACCGCTGGGCGAGGTATTGGTGCACGATAAGGCAGATGTGGTCAGTGTTTTTGGGATCATGTGAACTGTGGAAGAACAGGTACATCACGATGACCTGGGGGGAGGGGGGTGGTGGCGGTGACCAGAGGATCTAGCCCAACACTCAGAACTCACTCCGAGGAAAGGCGAGATGGACACATAAGCAGACTTCAACTCGTAAACATTAATATTGAATCTCTTCGCAGGTTGTTAAAGTTAGGGTCTGATTTAAAGTTTAATGTCCCGATTACTGTAAATGACGCATGAATCAACACTGGAGAGCTGAATTGTATCATCATTGGCACCTTGCCGTCTTGACAGACGATAGTTTGTGCTCTAAAAAGGCATAATAACTTTTAACTATGGCGGTAGCGAGTGTGACTGATAAGGCCAATTTGCGCTGTAAATGTCCGTTCACAGTGGGTGCATGTGAACACGTGGTCATTTCCACCATCATGCACCATCTAACGTCTCAAACGCTTGGTGTGTGACTTTTCTGCAATAATTTTCTCCTTTGACTTTATTCCATTTCTGATATTTGCCCTCCATGCAACACGTTCAGCGGCGACGTGCTCCCAATGTGCATTATCAGTGCCTGTATCAATCATGTCCCGCTTACACACATCTTTGTATCGTAGTAGAGGCCGACCCTGAGATCTCTTACCCATCTGTAATTCACCAAAAAAGATATCCTTTGGTATTCTACCATCATCCATCCTCCTAAGATGTCCTATCCATCTAAGTCTACGAAGACTGAGCATGGAATAAACTGTCACACAACCTGATCTTTCCAATACTTCAGTATTTGTGATTTTGTCTTGCCACTTAATACCAAGAATTCTTCGCAGACACCGCATATGAAAGCTGTTTAAATTGTTCTCTTGGTGTGAGTAAGTTGTCTAGGTTTCATTGCCATAGAGAAGAGTACTAAGGACACAGGCTTGATAGACAAGGACTTTTGTTTTGGCAGTAAGCTTCCTGTTCTCCAGACTCTTTTTCTTAACCTGTTCATTGTTGTTGCTGCCTACCAATCCGGATGTTGATTTCCTGATCTAGGGATAATTTGCTATTTACCACTGATCCTAGATATGTAAAATGGTCTACTATCTCTAGTTCGGCGTCGTCAATAAAGATTGATGGTACCCCATGTGCACCTTGTGACATAATCTGTGTCTTCTTTTTGCTAATTGTTAAACCAATTCAGAACAAGCATTGGAGAATGCAGATAGTAGACATTGCAATTCTTCTTCAGAGTGGGTCGTAACTGCAGCATCATCTGCAAAAAGCAACTCTCTGATCAGTACCCTCCTAATTTTGGTCTTAGCCTTCAATCTCTGAGCATTGTAGAGGCCGCCATCTGAGCGTGAGTGAATGTATATACCACCATCCTGATCACGAAATGCATATTTCAGTAGAAGTGAAAAGTATATTCCAAAGAGGGTGGGAGCTAGTACACAACCTTGCTTAACTCCACTCTTGATTTCAAATTCTTCAGAAGTTGCACCATCAAACTTGATTATACCCTTCATGCCTGTGTGGAACGATTCCACAATGGACAGAAGAGTTGGTGGGCAGCCAATCTTCTTTAGTGCCTTGAACAGACCCTCACGACTGACCAAATCAAATGCTTTTGTGAGGTCGATGAAGGCAATAAACAGTGGTTGATTCTGTTCACGGCATTTTTCTTGCATTTGTCGCAATGAGAATATCATATCAGTGGTAGACCGGTTCTGTCGAAAGCCACACTGTGATTCGGGGTAGACATGATCTCCTAGGACTTGAAGTCTGCGCAGAACAATTCTGGCAAATACTTTTCCAACAATACACAGAAGTGAGATACCCCTATAGTTGTTACAGTTGCTCCGATCACCCTTGTTCTTGTACAGCGTTATGATGTTTGAATCTTTGAAATCCTGTGGGACTTGTCCTTCACGCCAGCATAGCTCTATTAGCTGGTGGATCTGTAGAGTGAGTGTGTCTTGCCCACTCCTGATAACCTCTATTGGAATCCCATCCTTACCTGGAGCCTTGCCAGATGCAAGTTCATTTATAGCACACTTAACTTCTGTTATGGTGGGTGTCACATTCCTGTGGTCATTGACATTAAGGTGAGTGGCCGTACAAGATAAACAGTTCGCAAGATAAAATAGGGCGGATAGTAAGTCCCCCAGAGGGCGTAAATGAGAAGACAGTAATTGAAGGGGGAGCGGAGAAGAGGTCAGTTGGCTAGAATAACTGGGAGGCAGACAGTTGAAGCAGTGAGGTGGGGTTTGTGTGGATCATTGTGAGGGGGCATAGAAGTGTTGAAAAGACAGGGACAAAGATTGACGGGCAGTTGAGGTTTGGACTCCGAGCTGAGAGGGAGTTGAGTGTAGACCAGACCAGGAGAAGGTCGTGGTCTGATAAAGTGAAGAATTGTGACGGAGTTTGGAAGATAACTCCGCACTGTGGGTTCCAGGGATAGTGAGTGGAATTCGAGACCCATAGTGGGTTACTTTGAGTCGGGCCTAGAGAGAGGCTAGTATACCTGTCGTGTGGGACGAGATTTTAGTAGCCTTGAGAGGCAGTGTTATTCGACGTGTTCCATTGGGATGGAGATATATTCTTAGAGAATTATTGTTCCTGGATTTATATGTTACATGTGTCTGTGTTAATTCAGAATTAAAGGAATATTATGTGCGCAAATTAACGCTTGTTCACTGACTGGTGTTTGGTGGTGATGCATCTTGATTAATCTGTTGTTCAACATCACATTGTTACAAGGACATACCCTAGACACAACCATAGCCACTCTATCTGTCACTTAGTCAACATTCACTTTGTGTCAGTGGGAAGTGTGTCCAGGTGGTCAAGAGTTGGTAGAGCCTCTATGGCATTAAGGGCATCATCCGCTAGTTTGGTCTCACTTGAGTAAAGCTCCAAATAGTGCTCTACCCATCTGCCCATCTGCTGTTTCTTATCAGTGATGACTTCTCCAGTCAAGGTTTTCAGCGGTGCACTTCTTTTGATCACTGGACCACAGGCTTTCTTTATTCCTTCATACATGCTTCTTATGTCTCCCTTATCACTTGCAATTTGAATGGACTCACATAACTTGATCCAATAATCATTTGCACACTGTCTGGCAGCCTTTTGCACATCCTTCCTAGCTTGCCTTAGCTCACTCAGAGTGTTACGCGTTGGTCTTTCCTTGTTTCTTAAGAGAGCTTTCTTCTTCTTATCAATCAAGGGCTGCAGAGTCTCGCTGTTGGCAGCAAACCAGTCCTGCCTCTTATGATCCACAGTGCCGTAAACCCCTACGGCAGTTTTATAAAGAGTTTCCTTAATTTGACCCCACTTTTCATTTACTGTACAATTTTCTGGTGTATCAGTGAAAGCGTCTTCAAGTTGCTGTTGAAACTGAAAGCACTTTTCAGGATCATGAGTGTTAATAATATTAATCCTGGGGCTAGATTTGTGTTTAGCTGTGTAGATTCTCTTTGGTCTCAGTCTAATTCTTGCAACAACCAAAGAATGATCTGTATCACAGTCAGCACTGTGGTAACTACGAGTCAATGATATATGGTTCAGATGTTGTCTCCGTGTGATGATGAAGTCCAGCTGGTGCCAATGGCCGGATCTTGGATGTTTCCATGTGACCTTATGCATCTCTTTTGTTTTAAAAAAAGAGTTTGTAATACATAGGTCATTACTGGTGCAATGCTCCAGCAGCCTTTGCCCATTTTCATTCATGCGACCGATGTTGTATTTTCCAAGGGACACTGGCCATGAACTCGAGTCCTTGCCCACACGAGCATTGAAATCACCGAGCATATAAATGTAGTCAGATTTTGGAACTGCCTTGATCACGGTGTCTAACTCCTCATAGAACAAATCCTTCACATCATCAGAGGAATCGAGTGTCGGTGCATATGCAGTAATAATGGTGGCAAACCCACAAGAGGTTGCCAAGCGCAGGGATAATAGTCTTTCATTTCCTCCTGCTGGAATTTCAATCATTCCCAGTAGCGAATTCTTCACTGCAAAGCCCTCACCGTGTTGCCTTTTTTCTGCCTGCCATCTACCCTTCCAGAAAAAGGTGTAGTTGTTTTCCCTGAGTGACCCTTCCTCAGCGAGGCGAGTCTCCTGCAGGCCAGCAATATCAATGTTAAGACGATTGAGTTCGGCATCAATCACAGCCGTTTTTCTCACATCGTCAATATTGGTCAAGTCAGTGGAAAATCCTGGACACATGGTTCTCACGTTCCAGGTTGCAAGCCGTAGCTTGAGGTTTCTATTTTTATTGTTGTTTGTACCTGGTGCATTGGTTTTACAGCCTGCGATTCAGATTTTGTCCTAGCCCCAAGCACCCATTGAAGCAGGCAGGCTGTGGCGGATCAGCACCCAATTGGCTGGGGGTTGCCCAGCTTGAGGCGGGCGGTAGCTGATCAGTGACACCTATAGGTGTCTCCCACCGTCAGAGGCAACGCGTGGCGCCCCATGTCTACACCAACTGACAAGGACTTATAACCCGTAACAGTTGCCTCTCGCTTTGATTCCGAGACCAGTTAAGACCAGGGATGGAGTTATTGCCTCTCCATAGCACAAAGCCTGGGCTAAAATATAGAGATCATGTGTTGCCCATGCAGCATGATCCCTCTCTCGGCCTGCCTAGTTCACTCCAGAGGAAAGGTAACACCCCTACATCTGGAACAAGACAAGCTGCAGAAGTTGCCGGATCAGCAAAGCAATGCTCTAACTGTCCGCCTGTCGGAGCTTTGATCCTAGACCAGTCGCCAACCAAGGCTTAGGGCCTGGTCTGCCCTGCCATGACAATTTTGTCTTTAGCTTGCATTTCCTCGCACCAGGGTAAGGCTTGTACCCTCCCAATTGCGCTCTTCCGCCCGAAGCCGTTGGCACAATGTGGGGTGTCGGGTTTGGTAAGCGCCGCCCAACGTTCGGCGCTAACAGAAACCAGGTAGTACCGTCTACTGTTATACGGTAGCTCAGTCATATCTGACTAAGACCTGACTGACACTGCTGAATTGTAACACTTAAGTTTAGTACTTCACAGTGGTGTCACTGGGGTTGGTGTCACCCAGTGCGGTAAACTCTTGGTGTCACCCCTCTAGACTTTCACCATGGTCTTCTTCCGAGTGTTCCTGTACCATATATAATCGCATATAGTAATGTTTGTAAAATAAGTCAAAAAGTTAATAAGGACATAAGAAAGAAAACAAATTGAACAATACTTCAGGTAAACATAAATAAAGAACTTCGACAAATTCGGACAAAGTTAAATTTTTGTTATTTTGCTATGTCTGCTTTGTCAAATTTGCAATTTTTTAATTTTGGTGTCACCCCTTGATGGTGTCACCCGGTGCGGCCCGCACCCCCGCAACCCCCTAGTGACGCCCCTGGTGCTTCAACGTCCAGTCTGCACAGATCCTGAGAAGTGCCGACATCTATTAGATGGATCATCAGAAAATGAGAAGTATATTGTGAGCTTTACCAGAACATGATTACAAGTAGCAAAATGGATGTTGTGGCTAAAACCTTCATCAGCACAGAATAAACATACCGACACAACTACATGAAAAACATTACATTAAAATATAAATATAAAAGTTACTTATCTGTATCCTTGTGACTGGATGCGTCTTAAACGATCAGCGCGTATTAGAGTCAGCTTAGTGGAAAGCCTTTCCTCTGAACCCATTACCGGTTTACCCAGCTCTCCTGCCCTTTCTTAAAGCTCGGAAACCAGATCGGTGTGCAAGTCTGGAACTTCACATCCCCCTTCTACCGTGCGTCCACCTTGATGAGGTAGAGGGGCTTGAGCGTTCCAATGACCCCAAGAGCTATGCCGACGGTAGCACAGCTACTGGTAGGGTCACCCATGTCGGACAGGTCAAGGGAGAGGGACCAGACGAAGTGACGCACAAACCTACTGCCTTGTAGGTAGACTGGGGACAGTCAAAGGCTAGGGAAAGCATCCCGAAAAATGCTTGTCGAAATCGGATGTACTGAGCCACAGGCTTGACAAAGAAGTGCAACGTAACTTTATCATTTCATGATGCCACAGATGAAAATTAATCGTTATGGTGCTAATCCCGTGAAGTCCCATCAGGCGGTGATAGTGCCGGGCCCCCTGCCTCGAGGGGGTCCACCCATGACTACTGGTGGTCACCTTCCCCTGTGCTGTGGAGTCAAGGCACAGAGGAGTAGGTTAAGAGCTATTGACCAAACACCCCGGACTCTCAACATACTACAATGGAATGCCGAAGGAGTTTATAACAAGAAAGCCTCCCTAACACAGCGTCTTCATAAAGATAGAATAGATGTGGCATGCATTCAAGAGACACACCTCAACGCCAATCGCACATTTTCAGTCGAGGGATATCAGGCCACACGTTTTGACCGCGAAGGACACAAAGGAGGAGTTGTAATACAATACCTTGCAGCAAAGTATCTGTGATCTCTGACAACCAAACGGAAATTATAGGTGTTGATATAATGATAAAGGACATGAAAATAAGAATTTACAATCTGTATAGCCCGGCAGATAAGGATCTTACACTCTCAAACATGGAAATAACTGACACAAATTGCATTGTTGTCAGAAAGATGGGGATACCCAGATACTGACAAAAGAGGAGATGAAGTGGAGGACTGGGAAATAGACTCAAATCTCCATCTACTCAACAAAGCGGATGACACACCGAGCTTCTACTCCAGAAGATGGATTACCACTTCTACTCCAGACTTAGCTTTCTGCACAGGAGACATCCTCCACAAAATCGATCGCCATGTGCTTGACCAATTAGCAGGTAGTGACCACAGACCAATCAAGCTTGTAATAAATATGGAGTATGTTCCACAGGAGCAAAAGCCTTTGCCTCGCTGGAATTACAAACGAGCAGATTGGGACAGATTTTCCATACTAACAGACAAATATTGTGAAAACATAAATACACGATATGGCAACATGAAGCAAATGGTGGAAAGTCTAAACAGAGCAATAATACAGGCGGCCACTGAGTCTATTCCAAGAGGAGCGAGGAAAAATTACAAACCATACTGGACTGAGGAACTACAAATTTTGGAGGACAAAGGTGAAGATGCTAGGAAGACCGCAGAGAGAGAACAAACAACTGAAGCGAACATCTCTCTCAAAGCCATCTCAGCAAAATATAAAAGAACAGTAAATCAAACAACAAGAGATTGTTGGAGGAAAAAAACAGAAAACCTGAATTTTGACAGGGATGGAAACAAACTATGGAAACTAGTGAAAGCCATGAACAATGAAGGACCTAGAAACAAACAAATAACAATTAAACAAGGAAATGCCTTGCTTACAGGAAAAAAGGCTGCAAATGCACTAATGGAACACTATGCCAGTGCAAACCACATTGATATTACAGCCGAACAGAAGAAAGCAATCAAAGATAAACAGATACATCATAGATATACAGAGACAGCAGCAGAATATATGATGGCAAATCTAACAATGGAAGAAATGGAACAGGCAATGAATACCCTAAAAAAGAAGACATCACCAGGAAAGGATGGAATCACAAATGAAATGCTAATAGGACTAGGCACTAAGGCAAAAAAGAAACTACTAGCAGTCCTAAATTACAGCTGGAAGAGGGGAATAGTCCCACAGGCATGGAAGGAAGCTATACTAATACCAGTCCCAAGAAAGGAAAAGACCTGGAAGAACCAAATGGCTATCGACCTATCAGTCTTCTTAGCTGTGTAGGAAAATTAATGGAACGCATTATCAATGGCAGGCTAACATGGCATCTGGAAGAAAACCAACTCTTAACACCTCACCAAGCAGGATTCAGAAAGTACAGATCCACTGAAGATCAAATAACCTATATAGCTCAGGAAATAGAGGATGCCTTCCAAGAGAAAAAGCACACACTAGCGGTCTGGATAGATTTAGAAAAAGCATTTGATAAAGTATGGAAGGAAGGACTGAAAGTAAAACTGCAAAAAATGCATGTTTGTGGGAAAATGTACAAATGGATCAGCCACTACCTTGAGAACATAACTGCCAGGACAAAAGTACAAGGACAAACCAGCAAAATGATGCTGTTGGAGCAAGGTGTCCCCAAGGAGGAGTTCTTTCACCAACATTATTCCTAGCATATATAAACGACATCACGGAAAATTTTCCAGCCAGAGTACACACATCATCCTTTGCAGATGACCTAGCCATATGGACATCTGAAGAATATATTAGTACAGCTAACAGCAGAATACAGCAAGCCCTATTAGCGCTAGAGGACTGGTCAAAATCATGGCTAGTGAAGATAAGTGAGGAGAAAACAACATGCACAGTATTCTCCCTCTCAACTAAAACTCAGCAACCTAAGCTGGTATTGAATGGAAAAATATTGCGCCATGAAGAAAATCCAAACTATCTAGGAGTCACCTTTGATCGTCGCCTGACATGGAAGACACAGGTTGAGAAAAATCTGTTTGGCGCGCATAGAAGGAGAAGAAGGGGTACTTTTGCTTTAATTCACGCCAAACAAACTTCGTGAGCTATATTTAGCGTCACGAGCAATATTTAGCGCCGACGGTGATCTCCCTGTGTTCGGCTGGAGTGCGTTTCAATTGCCCACACCACAGTGTTGTTTCTTTGGGGCTGTGGCAACCCGTTTCTGTGTGAGTGTCTGTCTCCCTTCGATCCTCATTTGCATCGGTCCTGCAATTCACTTTCCGGTTAGGGTTTGGGTTAGGATTAGGGTTAGGGTTGTGTGTACCCTACCCCTAACCCTAACCTTAACCCTACCCCTAACCTAACCGGAAAGTGAAAGAATAGCGCACACCGCCGTATAGAATTCGCACCGAGCTACGGCGCAACACACGGAAACCCCCTGAATGTTCGGCGCAACACAGGGAAGCCCTGGATGTGACTTCATACCCTGGGATTCCCTTTTGTTTGGGGTGAATAAAAGCAAAAGTACCGAAGAAGGAAGCAGAGACTAGAGGACGCACTAGACAACATACAATTTGAAAGCTAGAGTTACCGACCGGGATTCGAACCTGTCACCTCCAAATGATAAAATGAAGCTCTCTTCCAACGGAAAGTAGTTTTTAGATGTGGCAGTTGGACTTCGGAACCAACAACAATATATCCTGGCCTGCCACAGGGATCACCATTATCTCCGGTACTGTTCAACGCCTACACAGTGAGAATCACCAGTGAGCAGATCACTGGACCTGGCAGGACATTGTCATATGCCGATGATGTTTTAGTGTATCGTCAGGGTAAGGATAGAGAGGAGGTTGCTGTGGAACTACAAACCGAACTCAATCGCATAAGTACTTGGTGTGATGAAGCTGGGGCAATGGTCAACCCAACAAAGGCAACAGTGACTTGGTTCTCGTTGAATAATCATATTGTCAACAATCCAACACCAACTGTAATGCTGTGTTCAGAGACGGTGGAAAGAACGCAGGCAATGAATTACCTGGGGATACGGTTTGATCGAAGCCTTGCTTATAATGTGCACATAGACCAGGTGATAACAAAGGCCAAGCGGGGTTTGGCAGCGATGCGGGTGATGGCGGCAGCAAACTGTGAGCAGCGCCATCTATGTCTTCTGTACGAGGGGCTGGTCATGTCTGTTTTGGAGTATGCAATGGCAATCCTGACTCTCAGCCATACGCAGATAGAAAGGATGGAAAGGATACAGAATGAAGCTATGCGCATTATTCTTGGATGTACAAGAGATACAGCATGCAGGGCGATGCGCTACCTTCTTGATTTTCCAACCATTGAAGAGAGAATGCAAGTTTGCAGGGCACGTGCCTACCTCAGAATTAACGCAAACACACAGCATCCACTGCATAGTGAAATTAGGAAGGTGAAGGGCAGCAGGTTAAAAAGAGGACGGTCGTGGATGGGTCAAGCCGAGGACATTCTTCAACAGGTGTGTTCACTTGAGGACTTAGAACCTGGCGAGGAGTGGGTGCAAGTGCCAACAGACTTCTGCACATCCTTTTCAGTTTGCATCCAACTAGATAGAAAATGCAGACAAGAAAATCCGGCTGCTGTTGAGGCTGAAGTACAAGCGTTGATTTTCGAGAATTCGCTAGACAGTGACGCGGTCATCTACACAGATGGGTCGGTCGTCCGACATGTGAGAAGCTTATGGGCCTTTACAGCTCGGGCCGGAGGGAGAATTGTGAAGGAGGACTCTGGTGCTTTCACTGAAACCACAAGTAGCCTGACCATGGAAGTCATGGCAGTAAGTAAAGCAATAACATGGCTCGAGACACAGACATTCACTAGGGCTTGTTTCCTTAGCGACTCAATGAACATGATCAAGAGGATAGAGGAGGGGTCGATCCGAAGAGAATGGTTGCTGCCTCTGAAGCGGTCTCGGCTGGCAAAGATTAGCTTCATCTTCGTGCCAGGGCATGCGGGAGTACAAGGAAATGAGCGGGCTGACAAGCTCGCAGGTGAGGCTACTGTTGAGGGCGGACGCGCCATGGACCAGGCTGACATTCTGAATGCTCTACGAGAAGTGAGACTTTTGCAAGAACCAAGTGATGACTGTGAATCTACAACAATGGCCAGACTGCGAGAGCAGCAAATTAAAAGAGGGGTGGCCAAACAAGAACACTACGCAGGAAGCCAAAGAAGATTGATAAACCAACACAGAACTGGCGTCGTTAGCCGCTACACGCTGCGGGATTTGCTGAGGAGGGGATCCGAGCACTTATGGACTGAATGGTCCGATGTGCAACGAGGATGATCTGTCGACTAACTAACTAACTAACTAACCTCCAAATGACGAGAGGTTGACGAGAGACTGGGAGGTTACCAATGTCAACAGTTAAACCGGAAAGGGGCGTGGCGCTTTTCGACTATCATAAATTTGCGACTGCGATACCGGGAACAATATATTAAATATATTACAGAAAAGAATAAATGTATCCATACTTCAATATCTGAATATTGAAGAATGCATTCATACTTCAAGATCTGAATATTGAAGAAGGTTAACTATTAAATGTAACTGCCTGCTCCGTGGCGAAGAGGTTACGGACGCGTTTTGTAATCCCGCATTCGAAACACAGCTATGTTATTTTTTAATGAAATGGTAAGGGCTACTAAGGGTGCCGGTCGTTCAGAAAGCAATGGCAAACTTCTGAATATAAATTTGCCTAGGAATCACGAACAGCTAAAAATGCAGGGGTTGACTGCTATGCCCGTAAAGGATATGCAATTTTTAATTAATTAACTATTAAAGACGATAAAACAAAGAAAACGTAAATATTTGGTCACTTGAAACGTCATGAAAGTTTGGAGAGAACAATCATAGAGGAGTATATGCCCAGGAAGAGAGGAAGAGGAAGGCCAAAGAGAAGATGGGTGCAGGATGTGGCAGATGATCTCCATATGGGTGTATCGGACGCGGGACATCTTGCTTGTGACAGAGAAGTTTTCCGGAAGGTTGTTATTGGAGCGAGATTCTGCAAAGGACATGCTACTGAATGAATGATGTAAGGCGAGGTCGCTCATGCACAGAGGGTATTCCACAAATCCTATCCTTGCTGCTGATTGGATGTGTTAGATCAGTGGTTGTCAACCTATTTTGGCCCGTGCACCCCTTCACCATATTTTCAGAACGTCATCCCCCTTTTTCCGGAATTCCTCCCTTTAAATCCCCCCGCCCATACACAGTATACGTAAACATGGAAGCTAAATTTAATAACACATATTAGAAGACGTCCAGACGTCTACTTAGGTTATAAAATGAATTTCAGAAGAGCGAGAAGTACAGAACTGGATTTCCCTATGGAGGGGAAATAATATCCAGTAATTGGTTCTTGTATTAACGTGATCTTAAAATAATCTTAACCCCCCCCCCCCCCCCCCCCCCCCCGAATCTCTAATTGCCTACCGGCTGAGAATCACTGTATTAGGGAGTAGTTGTGTTTTTTTTTCTTTGTTTGCTGTATTTCGTTGTGTTAGCTATCTGTGGTGTCCTGTCCTTGACAAAGATTCTGAGAATCGAAACGTCGGCCGTCCTGTGTCCGTATCGTACGCGTTTGTGTGTATTTTATATTATTTTATTTTATTATTCATTTTATATATTTATTGAGTGCTTCTGATTTCGGATTTTCACCTGTATTTCGCGATACAATGGATCTCCTTGTAAGGTATGTGCAACGTGTTGATGTTTAGTACGTTTCTTCTCGCAGGAGCTTAATATACCTATTTGTTTCCAATTCACACTGTATTAGATAACACCGGCTCACACATAGCGGGAGACAACTCTAACAATACTACAGACTCCGGACTACAGACGAGTCTATCTCTAGGTATAGTCTGTTCAGAAATGAACTGCCACTCCACAGTGTCGTAATCGATGGATCCAAAAGATGTCTTTGTTTAACGTGAATTTAATTTGTCAAATAAAATATCGCCCCTGAATCAGCATATCCATCCATCCATCCATCATGTGCCATGCCGGTAAGCGTGGGCGGTCATGTTCTGCCATCTCACTCGATCACCAGAGTCGTGGATCAGCTCCGTGTTTCTGTCTCGACCATGCCACAAGGCCAAGCCATCCAGGTACTTGCTTCTAGGTCTTCCCCTTGGTCTGTTCCCCTCGATCTTACCAGTTGTCACCAAATTCTCCAATCCATTTCTTCTCATAACATGCCCAAAAATTTTTGACTGTCTAGTCTAATTTCTCTAATCAATTTACGATCTTCATTTGTTTCTTGAAGGACTTGTTCATTGGTCTTTCTGGCTGTCCATGGTATTCTTTGCATTTTCCTCAGAAACCACATCTCTACAGCCATCAGATGTTTTTCAGCCTGACTGCTCATTGTCCACGCTTCACATCCATATAAAAGTACAGGTTCAATGTAGCATCTCAACACTCTTTTTCTCGTTTCAATTGACATCTTTTTATTGGTCAATATGTTTTTCATCTTGCTAAAGGCTACTTTTGCCATGGCGATTCTTGTTCTAATCTCTTCAAGGCATCTCCCATCAGATGTTATTACTGTTCCGAGATAATTGTACCTGCTCACTTGTTGAAGAATATTCCCATTTACTTGTATATTACACTGTGGTATTTCGTCCTTCCTAGTGACGACCATAATCTGTGTCTTTTTACAATTTAATTCTAACCCTAGTTGTTCACTGTGTGTAACAATCGCATCTACTAAATTTTGCAGGTCCTGTTCATTGTCTGCAATCAAGACTGTATCATCTGCATATCTAATGTTATTGATGCATCGTCCCCCAATGTTGATTCCTTCCATATCTTCAATATTTCTGAAAATACTTTCACTGTACAGGGAAAACAGATCTGGAGACATTACACATCCCTGTCTCACACCCCTTTTAATAGGCTGATATTGGCTTACTTCATTATCAACTCTTATGGCAGCTTGTTGTTTCCAATATATGTCTTTTTACAAGTCTAAGATCTTTTCCATCGATTTGTAGATCTTCAAGCATCCTTATCATGTTGACATAAACTAGCATACTCACCTAATGAGGCCCTGTAAGGGATATTTTTTACAATAAATAATTTGTGACCGTTATTCTTAGAAGTTCCCATTTGTGCACTAAATTTTAATTCATATATGAAATAATATTTAATGGCAACGCTATTGAAATTCGCAATGAATACTATTAATTAGTTAGTTAGTTAGTCGGGGTTCCAACTTCACGGCTAAGGTTCGCTCCATTAATTAATCCATTATGTTCTGTTTATGTGCACTGAGTATCACACGAAATGTTCCTCACTGCCTAATGTGAAAAGTGGAATACACATAGGGTTGTCAGATACGTGGGAGCCAAAAGGAGGACATAATAAGACAAAAAAGAGAACAAAAGAGGACATATTGAATGTTTCATTTGAATCGTACCAGATTAAACCTACAATCAGTACAATTTTAGGCACTATTCCGAATAACTGTCCCAAATTATTTCTTCTAAAAAGTATTCCTTACAGGGCCTCATTTGGTGATATAAAAACAATATTAAACACTACGAACTACAATACAGAACTGAGAAAATCGAAAACAAACTTAGCGTACTCTGCAGCTCAGCTGTGGAACAATCTTCCACATGAAATAAAAGACATCACCAATCCGCATACATATAATCGCAAATTATTTGAACACTATCTCATTACGGATTACCTTCCCCCTTAATAATAGAAATAATAATAATAATAAAACCCTAGTATAACAGCCAGTCCCCTTTTGGTAGGCCAGTATAAGTATATTATTCCACATAGCTAATAACAAGTGCCACACCAGTTATTAAATATTTCTAATTTTATTACTATTACTGAGTCGTGTAGTATTATTATTAATTTTTCATTTTCCACATGCCTTTATAATGCATATCTTTTATATTGTATTGTTGCTGTTTTCAGTTAGCCTTGAATGATGTGTGAATGGTATAAATAATGTATGAAAGAGAGTGATAAAAGGGCAGAATGTTAGACGGGCCTGCGTGCCCAATTCTTAACCCTTTCAAAATAAAGTTTTGTTGTTGTTGTTGTTGTAGTGTAAAAAGTATCCCTTACAGGGCCTCATTAGTTGATGTCGATCACTTCCGGTTCAATGTGACATGGACTGCTAGACCGATCGATGGATGCAATAAAAGCGACTTTTTAAATGCAAACAGTATTTAAACAGCCGATTGTGCAATTAATCTTTAATCTATAATCTTTATTAAATACTCATAACATATATTTTAAAAAAACACAAGAAAAGCCGGACATTTTAAAGGTTTTTAGCTTTGCCTGCCGGACGGAGAATATTATATTATTAGTATTAACTATTGCACTCTTCCGAATTCCGGTCCCAAATAGTTCCGCAGTGAATAGGTCAGGGGTTAAGGGTTAGGGTTAGTTGTTAACTAAACACTGACCCTAACCCTTACCCCTGACCTATTCACTGCGGAACTATTTGGGACCGGAATTCGGAAGAGTGCAACTATTATATATTAGGCTAAAAAAGGATATATATAGTAGTCCGATCCAAGCAGCGGCGCTATACATAAATTATAATAATTAATAATACTAGTAATAGTGTAATACTAATAGTACTGCTACTTTCTTATAATAGCTGAGCTATTCAAAGTTCGCACAGCAGGATCTGAGGATGAGTATGTATTTTGTGCTTTATTTTAATGATAATATTAATAATTAATACCGATTAATAAATAAGAATAAGAATAAACTTTATTTTATTAAATATTACTACTCACGGTCTTTGTCTCTTTGATGATCCAACAAATGCAACAAGTTCAACAAGTCACAAGTTTAAGTCAGATAGTTACACTGGTTGTTGCATTTCTATTGCTATTGACTATTAGTATTGTATTAACTATTATACTATTATTTACAAGACACTGAAAAGATGGGCTTGAGTGGCTTAGCTTGAAAAATAAATAGGAAAACAGACATTAACCCTTTTACTTTTAGGACGGAACAACATTGGGCCAATTTTAGGTTTCCCTCTGAAGAAGACGGAGCCATTTTTTTTGGAGTACAGAAATGACTGAAGTGACAATTTTATAAATTCAAAAAAAAATATTAGAACCCTATATAGGTATATACAAGTATATATATTCTTAAAGACGATAAACTAAAGTTTATTTCTGTGTATAATTGAAGTTATTTTGTTCATGTTTATGCAAATTTGGTGACCTCATTTGCATTTTGTGAAAAATAAAATATTTAATAACATCATAATATTTTGTAATAAACTACATTTAAAAAAAATGTACTCACCTAATATTTCCTCACTGAATGCCTACACCACTTTAGAATAACTTTGAACACTTATGTTTAGAAAAGCAACAACCATGAAGTCCCTTTTGACATTTGTTGCACATTTACCGGGCTCGCTTCCGCCCTCCAGGAATTTTTCTGTCACTGCACACACGTCTTTCTCTTTTCCATCTGGAATGGAACATATCCCTTTAGCTTCAGGGACTTCATCGCTTACTTGTGGGGTACGATATTCCTCGCAAAGTGCTTCAATTGCTAATGTAGTGAATTTGTATCTAGTCATCACATTTACAGTCGAATGAGCTTTTATACAAAATGTACGCATTCAGCATCATTCTTGCGAGAATGTTGAAAGTTACTTTCTTCCAATACTTCACAGTCCTCCTCTCATCCAGATAACAGTACAACACCATGTCATTCTGATCTATCCCACCCATATGTTTGTTGTAATCCAGAACACTTCTTGGCTTCCTAACAGTTTGAGGAGCATCTCCACCTTCATGTTGACCACGTCTCCGCAGTGGCACTTCTCCAGTCTCTGCCTTGTTCAAAGTGGACAGCAGTAGACAGCATTCTTTTGAGACTTCTTTTCCCTAAAGGCAGTGGCAAGAGTTTCTCCTTGTCTGAAGTTAATTATGTCTCCAGGGTTCATCTTCACTTTCAGTCCTTTTGGTATTCCTTTCCTATTGCGTCTCAGCGTCCCAGTGAGGTGTGTCCGGTTGTCTCCCAGCTCTTTGACAAGGAGCATGCTTGAAAAAAAATTATCAACAAACAGATGGTATCCTTTATTCAGATAGTTGCCCATTCTGAGCAGTCTCATCACAACTCTATGGGCTAATCCACTATCAGCTGCTTGTTGATCATTGGTAATATTATCACGCTTGCCTTTATAAACGAAGAAACCGAGAACGTATGCAGAATGAGAATCACATAACATATAAAGCTTTATTCCCCATTTATGATGATGCTTATTTGGGAGATACTGGATTAGCTGTGTTCTGTTTTTAGTACCAATCAAAGTCTCATCTAAGCAGATCTCTCTATGAGGGGTGTAATAATGTCGGAACGTGCTATTCGCATGTTCAACGAGAGGACTAAACTTTCCACAAGGATCATAACTGGGCTCACCAGGTTTGGCTAAACTAATATTATTCACCATGTGAAAGAATTTGTGAATAAGTTCAAATCTGTCCCTACTCATTAGCTCTGCGAACCAAGGGGTTCTTTGGGATGGTTCAGTTGACCAGTACGACTTTATCGTAGGCTTTTGAACCAAACCCATGTTGAGAATTATGGCTATGAAGGCCCTCATTTCATTCACAGTAACCTCAACCCATCTGTGAGCTACAGACCTTCTCTTGAGGACTTCACTATCAAGAAACTGCCTGGCATATTTATTTGTTTCTTTCACAAACAATGTAATAAGATTTAGTGCTACAGTCATTATCTGATAGTCCTGAACTGTCAAAATCGCTACTATCAGAGCTACTCAATGCTAGTACGTCTTCGGGTTCAAAGCTGGCCATTTTAGAAATCACAAATCCACGAAAAACTGGGTATCTGCGTTAAAATTCACAAATGTAAATCCCTTTGTTAGAAACGTGTGCTGTTTCCTGTCGTTTGCAAAAGCAAAATGGCTGATGGTTACACGGCAGCATTTGATTGGCCTGTACTATTAAAAGCACACCAATCAAAGCAGTTCTTACAAACAAGGCCGATCATCGGCCTCGCCGTCAGTTTGAATAGAGCAACATGGCGACTCAAGGGCCGACTTATCGGCCGGGCAGGGTTTTAAGGGTTAATGGTGGAAGGATGGTGATGTCACATCATAATGGATGGCGGTGATCCACGGAGAGCCTAATTAAAAATAAGTAATCTAAACATTTTGAAAGAGGCTAAAACACAAATACAACTTCAAACACCAGAAAGAGGTGTCATCATTATTTGGGTCATACCACGAGAAGACAAAAACTGGAATATATTGTGGCAACTAGAAACATGTGTATGTATCCATCTATCCATCATGTGTGCCATGTAGGTAAGTGTGGGCGGTCATGATTCTCCATCTCACTCGATCACCAGAGTCGTGGATCAGCTCAGTGCTCTTGTCTCGACCATGCCACATGGTCAAGCCATCCAGGTATTTACCTCTCTGTCCTCCATTTGTTCTCTTCCCCTCGATCTTGCCAGTTGTCACCAAGTTCTCCAATTTATTTCTTCTCATAACGTGACCAAACAGTGTTGTCTGTCTACATCTAATTTCTCTAATCAGTTTATGATGTTCATTTGTCTCCTGTAGTACTTGGCCATTGGTTTTTCTGTCTGTCCATGGTATTCTTTGCATTCTCCTCAGAAACTACATTTCCACAGCCATCAGCTGTTTTTCAGGTTGACTGCTCATTGTCCAAGTTTAATATCCATACAACAGTGCAGGTTCTGTGTAGCACCTCAACACTATTTTTCTCGTTTCAGTTGACATCTCTTTATTGGTCAGTATGTGTTTAAACTTGCTAAAGGCTACTTTCGCCATGGCGATTCTTGTTCTAATCTCTTCGAGGCATCAGATGTTATGACTGTTGCGAGATAATTGTACCGATTCACTTGTTGAAGAATATTCCCATTTACTTGTATATTACATTGTGGTGTTTTGTTCTTCTTAGTGACGACCTTAATCTGTGTCTTCTTACAATTTAATTCTAACCCCAGTTGTTCACTGTGTGCAACAACTGCATCTACTAAATGTTGCAGGCCCTGCTCATTGTCTGCAACTCAATACTGTATCATCTGCAAATCTCTCTTATGAATGTTTCGACCCCCCCCCCCCCCCCCCCCCCCCCCCCCCCCCCCCCCCACCCCCCCTCCCCCCCCCCCCCCCCCCCCCCCCCCCCCCCCCCCCCCCCCCCCCCCCCCCTGTGCTGATTCCATTTATATCTTCTACATTTCTGAAAATATTTTAATGGTATAGGGAAAAATTATCTGTAGAAAAATGTATAAAGGAAGTGACAGCCATCAGTACTGAGTACAGACATTGAGACAGCAAGCATACGCCACCCAGCTCACCAACAGCAGATATATCAACCTAGGCATGAATGTAACGAAAGACTGCACAAATCAAACAAGGGAGTCAGGGAACCATGAACTTATTGCAAACATACACATGTATCTCTAAGATATTCAACAAGAATCCTAGCTTCCCTGTTTACACCAAGAATTTTGTATGAAAAAGATGGCTGGGTAGAGCCTTGAAGTGAAAAAGCTCAGGAATAAATATCATATTTGGATGCTTTTTGCTAAAATTGATAAAACCAATAGGATGGTTGCACATTAGGGTGATTAGGTAATTATGAACTTGAGGAGCATAATGAAAGAGGAGGCAGACTTGTATAGTGGGCACACAATAAAATACGATTGCTGGAAAAGGGAGAGACTTGTAAAGCGGGCACAATAAAATACTTTGAATAACCAAGACACAAACAATAGATTGCACAATTTATTGCCTGGCATATTTCGCTGCATCTCGTCAGGTACATACTGCAGAATTCACACAACGTAAAGTAAATTATGATTTCCAGTACAAATGACGATGAAGTGACACATTTATTCTTCGGGGAGACGCTGTTTAGTGTTTTCCTGTGGATTGTGTGTGTTATTTCGTGTTCGTTTATTGGAAGTGTTCAAAAGAAGCCACGGAAGGCAGGTGGTGGATGAAATTTTGAGGGCAGCCGACAGATATTTGTTGGTTATGGTCTCAAGTTTTGCAACAGCAGGCAGAGGATCTCTTTCGTGAGACAATGACTGCAGTCATCTGACCAGTACGGTTACTGCCATAGAAGAAAGCACCGGCAAACTACCTCTTTAAAAGTGCCTAGTACATTATGATTCGCTTAAAGACTGATCATTGCAAGGCAAGGACAGAGACATTAAAATTAGCAACATGGAACGTTAGGACGTTAAACGACGACGAAAAATTAGAGAACATAAAACAAGAAATACAAAGAGAAAAAAATTAATATTTTAGGGATGTGAGAAATGAGATGGACAGGAGCAGGCATCAAGATAGATGAAGACTTTAAGATTATTTATTCTGGAGGTGAAGATCGACAAAGGGGAGTGGCAATTATTTTGGACCGGAAAACATCAAAATCTGTTCAAGGATATTGGGCCGTGTCGGACATAGTTCTACTAGTTAAATTAAGTGGCAGACCTTTTAGCATAAATGTTATTCAAGTATATGCCCCAACAGGAGAATCCAGTGAAGATAGTGTAGAGGAATTTTATAATGACATAGAGACTGCCTTAAAGAAATGTAAAAATTCAGAAATAAACATCATAATAGGGGATGCCAGGGTCTGTGTCTGGGTCTATCTGAATGAGCTACTATCAATACTTGTGTAGCAACACTTCTCGTGTCCAACAGGGGATGATTCCTTCTTCTCTTCTTCTCCAGTCAGAACCCTGGTCATCTCGCAGCACATGAGTATATCATGGTTACTCGATCATACGTCATAAACCTCACCCATTCGAACTGCAGTTAACTCGAACAAGAGTGAACACAAAGACTGTTATAAGTTTCCTACGTATAATATACACAATCACATAATCGAAGATATAATCACTTATTCGACAGTCACATCACATTACACTACATCACAGATTAAATGCGTGGCTCAATATAGAGCCATAACGCTGTCTACTTTTCACCATGTCCACACAGGACGATGGATCAACGCCGACTAACTTGTCCCGAGCTCACTTCCTGTCACCTGGGCAGTGAGCTCCAGCGTTTTTCACGTTGTGTGGAAAGCCCCTGCTTTCCACGTTCCCGTGTTCAATTCTGAACACAGTCGTAACCTGTACTCTGTGACCCAGGCTATAACTGAACCATGCCATGACGTCGTCAGGCTCATGGCATTCCCCCCTTCCACGGGCAAAAATTGAGAATCAATTTTTGAAATATCCAATTTTCAGTTATGTAAGCAATATTAATGTAGTTCTAATTCTAATTTAACTATCTGTCGTCTTTCCATAAACCTTGTTAAGTTCTTGTCACTCTGAAATATACAACTAGTTAATTATTCTCATCAACATATAAAGTACATCCAAATGCATACCTCTATTTTGTCCTACAACCTTTTATCAAATTACTATATAACAATATCAACGTAACTGTTCTTTGTAACATTGAATCAGAATTTCTACATCTAAATTCTAATCTGTCTATATATGAACCCTCAGTTTCTAATATGACTCCGAGAATTAATATTTCCATTCTATTAATGCTGTAATGGTATCATAACCAATTCAGCGTGTTGTTGGTAGGTAGCGTCTATAGTGGTCATACAAGACTGACCATCACTCAGCTTCATCTGCTCATCCTCACCACTCATTTGCTAAGCCACTCGTCCCAGGTCTCGAAGATCAGCTGTTATCGCGTTACATACAAGGCCACCTGTACAACGCAAGCCAGCGTTCCCATGGTCGACAGACTGATACCCGACTGCAAGGATTACCCAAGGAAGATACTAAGTTCCAAGTACCGCCAGCACATCTTTGCTGTTGTCGCGTTACTATACTTGACCACCCGCATCCCCAGTCAGTCAACCACTGCAGCCACAGCCTTGCACCACCGCCCATGCCTGTACCAAGTTCCAAGTACCGCCAGCCTAAACATCCTCTTTGACTCTGTCGTTGTAGACCCAGCGTATAGCAATGAACATAGTTGCAGCTAATAAGCCTGAGAGCATCTTATGTTACTGGCCGTTTCGTTCCATTTGACCAACTCATTACGCTTCAACTGCCACAGCTTTTATTGTGTCTTCATCATCTATATCGTACTCGCATCAATTTCATTAATGATTTCAATACTAAGTATCCTATACATCTAAACAATTTGTTCTTAAATTAATTAAAATCAATCAACAAACATCAACTGCAACATACTAATAAATATGAACGCCAATATATGTCTCAATCAATCAATTAATAACAAAATTAAATAATATCTATACTCAACCAATAACATATTCTCATTACTAGAATTATATAGCATTTACATAATTAGTTCACAATATTCATTAATATGTATCAATAATAACTATGCAATAATAATAATTATCTACCACCCAACATCAATCATATAATTATATAACATATAATATAATGCTATATTTGCAATAATAACAATAACTGCTTATAATTTATGTTCTCTATTCCATAAAATAATTACTAATCAATCTCTATATAATTACATAATCATACTCATATTGCAATATAGCTTCCTTTCCAATAACATCTCTTCAATTTCAAATCTAACTCAACCTGTATGGCTATGTGGCACCATGACCCCGTGTTAGTAATACATGCAATCAATCATCAAATTATTTACATAGGTTAGTTCTGTACAGTCAGTTAATTCATAGTGCCTCCATACATGAGTGAGTCTCCATCTGCCCTAAACCACACATATTAACAACCTGCAATGCGAGACCGCCATCACACAGCGAGCACACCCTCAGCTCACCCGGTGTTAGCAAACCCACATTAAATGATGCCAATACCCATATGGTTTTACCTACCCATTACTGTTGTCAATCACAAAATCTTCCAAAATTAAAATATAAACCTAACAAATATCGAAATGATCTGTGCCGCCGGTCCCCGTCACGGATTATCATTTAACACATTCATTCCATTCACATCAACCACCATAACCCGTATCAGAGATCAGCCGCCCACATGACGTAACTTATCATACTATCCATATTGACAAAGTCATCTCCAGTTTCCATCCCAACCGATGTTTTCTCCCAGCGATCTCTGCCAATGCTGTGCTAGAGTCGACAAATCTGATGTTACCAAAGAGAACACTGCATTGCCAAACACCGCTCGGATATCCACCCATTTGACATGAATTCCCATTCACTAAAGATAGTATTAACCAAAATCCACTAATGAAAATTAAACCAACTACGATGCACCAAACTTCCGCTAACTCCACATCTCAAACCGACGCTCTCCCAACAGTCAAAACCAACATCTTAACCTCCACCTTTATTTCTGGATGCAATGTTGACTGCTGTCTTACAGCTATGTCCAAATTATTATATTAACACCATGAAGATGATGTCTCTCTTGTTAACTACATTAATGTCTTTGCTCTCGTCATTAACTCTCTTGCTTTAACTTTTAAGCACCATATCTTATATTAGTAACTCAATAGGACAATCTTCCCACTAGTTTGATCATATTCTCTGCAAATCTATCAACAAACTGTCTTCATGTTGACTTATTGCTTTCCTTCTTATTCTGCAGAGATTCGTATACGGTGCTACTAATCCTTACCTCATCGATTGTACCCTACTCTTGGTATCATATGGTATGACAGATCCATAAAATCACGGACCTTCGGTCAGCCCACACTGTACCTCTTTACTTGATATCTTGTCTCTCTGTACCCTTGACTGTATCTGAAAGTATACTTGCTTAGAACAAAAAACTAGCAATATTACACTATAGCATGCAAGAATGATGATGTTAACTCAAATCAATTAACCTATACATGCCACCAACTCAACTTGAAACAAGAAAGAAAAAGAAAAAAAAATAACTAGCAATATTACACTCCCCAATAGCATGCCAGACATGATGATGTTAATCTAAATAATTTCTGCATGCCGCAAACTCAACTTCAAAAAAAAATTTATACAGTGGAAAATATGAACTAAATCCTTAGAAATTATGTTCCACCATAGCCCAAAACAATGCCGCGTATCATAACCCAGAGTCGCGACACCGGTCAGGTGCTGATGTAACACAACCTCACAAGCTGTTATCATTTGTAAGCTATTTTTATTTCTAGACCACTCTTTTCCGCAACAACACTCTGTTGTGTATCATTAACCCATACACACAACAACAGTTAGTTGAACCTACAATCAATATGCCCAACACCCCGCATAGCAAGTCCCCCGCCACATAACAATTACCCATGCCATATGCCGGAAGGTTGCTCTACCCGATGCGAAACACATTCTTAAGAAATGCTCTTGTCGGCACAGAAAGATTACCCACGAACCATGCCGGCAATGCACGTCTCCAGTTGTAAACAAACTCACTCATGCGAAATTCACTTCGCCAGGTGTTTATTCACTATCTGTTAATTTTCCACTGGACAAACAATTGCCAATTGTATTTTAAATAATAAAATACCTGCAGAAAAATAATAATATCATCCTCAAACCTGCATGCAAGAAATGATGATGATCTAAATTAACCAAACTTCTGCATGCAATAATTCATTAAGAACCAAACAAAATAATTACTAAAATTATAACAAAATTCAGAAATCATGCATAAAAGTAACCTATAACCAAAATTAATTATAACAACATAACCGTATCGTTCACTAATTATTACTATCATCTTATTATCGTCTAATGTTCGTTAATATATTGGTTTCCGCCCGAAGTACTACTTAACTCTTATACTAACTAGTAAATTGTTCAATAATTATAGTTATTTCCTAACGTAGGCCATACTCCAATTATTACCTAATGCTACTACCAAGTAATTTTATATGCATTCGTTAGGTTACTGTCACATTTTCAATACTTGATAAGACATTTAATTATGCGAGAGGTCCCGCGTTCAACATAGAAGTGCAGAAACTTCAGTGCAAAAGTAGGAAATCAAGATGATAGATACACAGTAGGAAACTATGGTTTAGGAGAGAAATGAAAGAGGATACAAACTCGTAGAGTGGGCAAAAGAACAGGAAATGATTGTAGGAAACACCTGGTTTAAGCAACACCCTAGAAGATTATGGACATGGAGGAGTCCTGATAGCAGGATTAGAAACCAGATTAACTTCATTCTGATTAGCAGAAGATTTAGAAATGCGCTAACAATAGCAAAAACAGTTCCCAGTGCTGATTGTTATAGTGACTACAGACTACTTACAGGAACACTGAGGATAAAGTTGAAGAAAGTCAAGTATATAACAGGAAACACTAAATATGATTTGTGTACATTGAGTAATGACAAGGAAATACAAAACAAATTCAACATAGAAGTACAGAACAGATTTGATATATTGTCTGATCTAGAGATATTTTTCCAGGATGCGAATGATCAATGGGAAATGTTGAAGAATTCAATCAGTTTGGCTGCAGAAACAACTATTCCAAAAGAAATGGATGACTGAAGAAATTTTACACCTAATGGAAACAAGAAGACTCAATAAAAATTATCCTGTCAAATATGAAGAAATTCACAGACAAGTCAGAATATTATGTAAGGAGGCAAAAGAAGCATGGCTTGAGGAAAAGTGCTTAGAAATTGAAAAACAACACAACAGTCAAAATACCAAATTAGTGCACAAAAGAATTCAGGAACTTACTAATAAAAGAACAAGTACATCAACAGGCTGTCTAAAAACTAAAGATGGCAAAATCATACTAGAAAAAGACCAGATTCTACATGTATGGACAGATTATGTGAAACACCTTTATGATGATAACAGAGAGGAACAGTATGATGTTAGATTTAATAATGAAGGACTGCCAATTTTGAAGATGGAGGTTTGAAATGTTCTTAAGCATATGAAAGCTGGCAAGGCCTCCAGTGCAGATAACATTACAACAGAAATGATTAAAGCTTTAGAAGAATTTGGACTAGAGCAAGTCACCAGACTGCTGAACACATTATATGATACTGGAGATATACCTTCTGAATTATGTAACTCTGTATTTATTGCAATCCCAAAGAAAACAGGAACCTTGGAATGTGATCAACATAGAACAATTAGTATAATGAGTCACATCACAAAGATTTTGTTACAAATTATCATGCAAAGAGTGAGGAAGAAAATACAACCTGAAATAGGGGAAGAACAATGCGGGTTTGTAGAAGGAAAGGGTACAGTAAATGCTGTGTATATGCTGCGAACAGTTATTGAACGTGCTATAGAAGTAAACAAGGATATACATCTTTGCTTTATTGACTACACAAAAGCTTTTGATAGAGTTACACAGGTCAACATGGTGGATATGCTTGCAGATCTACAAATTAATGGGAAAGACATTAGACTTATAAAAAACATATATTGGAAATAACAAGCTGACATAAGGATTGATAATGAAGTGGGACAATATCAACCTATTAAGAGAGGTGTTAGGCAGGGATGTGTAATGACTCCAGATCTTTTTTCCCTATACAGTGAAAATATTTTCAGAAATGTAGAAGATATAAATGGGATCAGCATTGGAGGACGAAACATCAATAACATTAGATATGCAGATGATACAGTATTGATTGCAGACAATGTACAGGATCTGCAACATTTAGTAGACACGGTTGTTGTACACAGTGAGCAGCTGGGGTTGGAATTAAGGAATTAAATTGTACGAAGACACATGTTATGGTCGTCACTAGGAAGAATGAAATACCACAATGTAATAAACAAGTAAATGGGAATATTCTTCAACGAGTGAATCGGTACAATTATCTCAGACACAGATGGGTCGGTCGTCCGACATATGAGAAACTCATGGGCCTTTACGGCTCGAGCCGGAGGGAGAATTGTGAAGGAGGACTCTGGTGCTTTCACTGAGACCACAAGTAGCCTGACTATGGAAGTCATGTCAGTAAGTAAAGCAATAACATGGCTCGAGACACAGACATTCAATAGGGCATGTTTCCTTAGCGACTCAATGATCATGATGAAGAGGATAGAGGTGGGGTGGATCCGAAGAGAATGGTTGCTGTCTCTGGAGCGGTCTCGGCTGCCAAAGATTAGTTTCATCTTCGTGCCAGGGCATGCATGAGTACAAGGAAATGAGCGGGCTAACAAGCTCGCAGGTGAAGCTACGGTGGACGGCGGATGCGCCATGGACCAGGCTGACATTCTGAATGCTCTACGAGAAGTAAGACTTTTGCGTGAACCAAGTGATGACTGAATCTACAACCATGACCAGACTGCGAGAACAAAAAATTAAAAGAGGTGTGGCCAAACAAGAACACTACGCAGGAAGCCAAAGAAGATTGATAAACCAACACATAACTGGTGTCGTTAGCCGCTATGCGCTGCAGGATTTGCTGAAGAGGGGATCTGAGCACTTATGGACTGAATGGTTCGATGTGCAATGAGGATGATCTGTCGACTAACTAACTAACTAACTAACTAACTAACAGTCATAACATCTGATGGGAGATGCCTTGAAGAGATTAGAACAAGAATCACCATGGCGAAAGTAACCTTTAGCAAGATGAAAAACATTCAGACCAGTAAAAAGATGTCAATTGAAACGAGAAAAAGAGCGTTGAGGGAATACATAGAGCCTGTTCTTTTGTATGGATGTGAAGCTTTGACAATATGCAGTCAAGCTGATGGCTGCAGAAATGTGGTTTCTGAGGAAAATGCAAAGAGTACCATGGACAGATAGAAAAACCAATGACCAAGTACTACAGGAGACAAATGAAAATCGTAAATTGATTAGAGAAATTAGACGAAGACAGTCAACATTTTTTGGACATGTTATGAGAAGAAATGGATTGGAGAACTTAGTGACAACTGGCAAGATCGAGGGGAACAGACCAAGAGGAAGGCAGAGAGGAAAATACCTGGATGGCTTGGCCACATGGCATGGACGAGACAGGAACACTGAGCTGATCCACGACTCTGGTGATCGATTGAAATGGCGAGTCATGACTGCCCACGCTTTCCGGCATGGCACACGATTGATTGATTGAAAGTAAATTAACTAGATAAATCCATCAAACTGAAATATACACATGTTCGTACAGTAATGTCAATTGTCTACCATGGTAATTTTAAGCTGACTAGCATGTCTTTCTATTTGCACAAATCTGGCTTGCGTTGACTGATCATTATTGCTTCTGCAAAATTTAACAAGCGAGTATTTTGTATGTTAAACAACACACGAAAGGCAATGTCTCTGTTAATCACATGGCCGCTTTCGAGAATGTGCCTAGCAGCTGATGACGTTGGAGGCTTCCGGTGTGTCGGCCCCACTAGGCTCGCATCGACTGTTTATCGTATCTTGTCGATCCATTGAGGCATGTATTGACACTCTTTTGTTCATCTGTCTCTCTGTTCTGCCGATGTAGAAGTGTAGCAGTATCAATAGAAGTAACAAGACTTGATCTGGACTGAAACTTTGTACTTTATTATCAAGATGACAGGCCGTGTCTTCTCAGCTGGACTCTCGGATGTTGACTAACCTTAACAACATAATACGTCACGATTGAGCATCTCCCACCCCTTTCAGTCTCAATGCTCAATCGTGCTGTATCTGTGTTTCCCACTAGATCCTAATTATACCCAATACTGTTACACCTCCCCATGTTAATTAAAGAATTTTCCTTTTAAAGGAAAAATCTTTACTCCTAATCCCCATACTCTATTCTCTCTTTGTATTCTAATCTTCCCTAAAAATCAAGTTTGAGTAAATACTATCTCTTTTACTTCTTCTCCCAGTGATATGGTCTGCTAATAAAACCTCCCTCCATATACTTCTTCTTCGACTTTTATTTATATAATACCCCGTATGATAACCCTGTTAATCCAAACAGTCTTTCTTTCCTTTCTACATCCCGAACATTATATAGTTATCTACTACATAATTCTTCATCTCTGGTTCTTTCTTGTTTCCTGTATCAAATATACATAGTATAAGAACAGCTCATAAATTATTTATCGAAATCTTTGACCTTATAAAATTTCTCATTCTTTACTATTCTGGTTCTTTCTTGGCTCATCTAGTTTCCCTGTATCAAATATACATATTGTAAGAACAGCTCATAAATCCTTTATCGAAAATTTTGACCTTATACAATTTCTCATTCTTTCAAACCCCAGGACGTACAAAAACAATGTAGTTAGAAAAAGTAAAGAAATGGTGCGCACCAAATAAAAAAAACATAAAGAATGAATACACGACATGACCACATGGACATACAGTAAATGTACATTTAAGACATTCACCCTTTACCTCCCTTGCCAATAAAAAAATTTTTGTAAAATAATTTTTTACAACACCTTATGAAATATATCATTGTTCGTTACAAAACAATTTGGCATAATTTTTCATAAACCTTCATTTCATGTGTATTTCAGACTGACATTGCCAACCACAATTCTGTTCCAGTTTCGTTACTTCACCTTTTACCATGAGCCCATGTTCATATTTTATGAACACTTTTAATATGATTAAAGCTGGTATTTCACAGCACCTATATCTTGCCCCCGTACATCCCATCCTGTTATTTTATAAATACAGTGACGTGTGTGCAGACCCTGTATACGTCTATCCATTCGTGCGCACACGTTCACCAACCATGGTTTCCCACTAGTTACTGAATGCGTAGCATTCCTTAATTACTCTTAAGTTTCCCCCTACCTTATATCAATGGATAAATTAGTTTTTTATCAACTCTTTTCTGAATGAAAAAACTTAAGCAGAACTTCATCCACCTTAAACTTAAAATTACTTAACTAACTTTATAACCATGTAACTCCATATATCAAACCATTCATGTAATCGAAATAAAATGAACACAACCCCCAAATTAAATCTGAAAAAAAAACATTAAAATGACATAACATGCATGTTATCAAAACAGAATAAAAATATTCTATTCTACCTATCACTATTGGACACTTTTACGGACCAATAGTTTTTATCAACTCAAATGCTAAGAACACAATCACCCTACTCTAAATCAATTAATCAACCAATAACAATCATTTTTCAAGACCAAATTATGAAAACAAACTCATTATGAGGCATTACAACTTAGGCTCAATAAAATAAGCAAACAATATCCCTCATCAACTCAAGCATAAAAACATTTCCTATATGACTCATAATTCATAAAACCCAGTTTTCAACACAATTTTAACTCTCTTAAAATTACTACGTACATTGGCCCACCAGCATTAGGCTCTCATACTAAGTAAAATGACGCATATCCAGTATTTATATGACCGAGAAGACTAAACATTCTATCTGTATATCTGTTAACTACAGATCAATTATGAACATATCTGTTCTATCTACATAACAAATCAGTAATCCAAAATTATCTATTTATTATCTCTTAACAGCACATAGCATCCTGAATAAGCTCTTAAGTAAGCACTGTAACCTATATCCAACATTAACTCAATGTAGTAGCCATCCTCTACTTATCAACGTACTTGTGATCTGTCCTGTCTATTATTACTATAACTTGTTAACCCCTATCTTTAAACATGGCATTTCTAACATCAATAAAAACAATACATTCACCCATTGTACTAATATTTCAAGACCACTTTTTCCACCGTTTCGTATACTTCTTCAAACATCAGTTACAATTTTAAATCTTGAAACTTATAACTTGCTATCTGCAGTACTTTCACTTTATCTATCTCTTACGTTTCCACTTCCTCAACAACTCCAAATTTCTCTGAATAAGTGCTAACTCTATATCAACATCTTCTTCTTCGTACAACCTACTAGTCTCCTCCATACTACTATTTGACTCTGACTTTTCATCCATTTCTTCTTCTTCGTCTGTATGTCTCTCTTTAGCTGCCGCTAATCTCTTCCGTTCAACATCCCACCTAATTTGTCGATCACTCTTTCTTAAGGATCTTTCCAGTATAGGTATATCGTCTCCGCTTGTTGAACAATCTCTAATTCTCCTCTGTCTTTTCACTTCTTTATCTCTTTGACTGTCCATTCTTCTTTTCGTTGCTTGCCTAGTATTTTTAAATGGAGCACCTGTGTCTTCCTCCATACTATCATAATGAGTTTCATTTGGCCCTTCTTCTTCTATTCTTTTCGGAATTGTCTGTTCTTGTTCTTCGTAACTTGGACTTGCTATCAACTGATTTTGTTCTGGTTCTTTTCTAAGATCTGAGGTTACTGTAGCTTTTCTAAAATCTGGGGTTACTGTGGCTCCTCTAACAACCTGTTCATCTAAAAATTTCGCATCCGAATAATAATTATTGTTATAATTATTATTTTCTATCTCATTTTCATCTCTTCTTAAGTGTTCAACGTGTGCCCTTGCTATATGTGCTGTGACCTGGTTCTTTATAATATACGATACATTTCCAAGTTTTTCCAAAACGTAATAACCTGGAATCCAACGAGCATCAAACTTAGAGTTTCTCCTATGCTTTTTGTAATAAACTCTATCACCTACCTTAAACTCTTGTAATTTTGTATTTACATTTTTGTACCTTTTCTGTCTTTCCCTAGCTTTTATTATATTATCCCTTAACCTCATATGTGCTTTATGCATTTCTTGTATTATGGTCTCTTGAAAATCTTCACCCATATATTTCCGTCTAGGTTTTAATAAATTATCTATAGGTAATATTGGTTCCCTCCCGTGTATTAAATAAAATGGCGAAAAACCCGTGCTCTCATTTTGATTTGTACGAATAGCGCTAAGAGCAGGCCCCAAAAATAGATCCCAATCTTTTTCATGTTCATCAATAATCTTTGCCACAATGTTGTATAACGTCCGGTGTTGACGCTCGTTTTTCGCATTTGACGAAGGTCTATAAAATGAGGTCTTTATATGTCTTATGTTTAAATCTTTTAATAACTTTTCGAATTTTTTATTTACAAATTCTCTACCATTATCTGTAAGTATACTTTGTGGGCAACTAAACCTTGGTACGAACTCCTGTAAAAAAATATTAATAACAGTATCCGCGCTCTTATCTGGAATTGCATAAACCTCTGGCCAAAGACTGTAGATGTCTACTATATGAATTAAATATACATTTCCTGACAATGTTCTGGGGTGTGGACCCGATATGTCTAAACTAATCTTTTGCATTGGGAAGTGAGGAATATCTGTGTCCTGTAATGGAGACTTTATTGTTTTCATGTTCCTTAATCTGCACTTTTCACACGTATCTACATATTTGCATGCAGATTTAAATAAGTTTGGCCAATAATATTTACTTGTAAGTGCTTTCACTAGTTTGTCTCTACCGAGATGTCCATTTTCATCGTGATATGCTTTTAAAAGTTCATTTTCTAAATGCCTTGGAATATATTTCCTTAGTTGTTCATTCTTTTCACACATATAATATAACTGTCCATCCTCTTGTAAGAGCAAATAATTCCTTTTATATTTGTTATCTTCTGTTTCTCGTAATTTTTCCTTTATTTGTATGATTCTTGGGTCCAAATCCTGCTCCTCTTCCATATTGAATTGTGCTAATTGTAGGTCTTCTTCCCTATGTTCCGACTCTTGATCCGATGGTAGACTATCAAATTCTTCCCCATTTATTATAGCAGAATCTAGAATATTTACTTGCCAATTCCGGTCGTCTATCTCTGGTTCGGCTGCCTCCTCTTCTGTATCTTCTGATGACTGTGGATATGGAATTCTAGACAATAAATCAGCGCATGTGTTTATCCTACCTGGTATGTACTCAATTTTCGCGTCGTACCCCTGTAGATTCAATGCCCATGTCTGTATTTTCCTGTTCTGCACTGGAGCTTCTAGAAAAGACTTTAAAGGCATGTGGTCAGTTCTAATGACAAAATTTGCGTTATGTAAGTTGTAATTAAGTTTTTGAAGAGCGTAATGAATCGCGTAAGCCTCCTTCTCGATAGTAGTCCATTTCCTTTGTGATTTACTAAGTTTATGCGACAAGAAGTAGATAGGCCTTTCATTTTTAACCCCTGGTATTCCAGATTCTTTTCCTTCATATGGTTGTACCAAACATGCTCCTACTGCATTGTCCGAAGCATCTGTGTATAGTATCAACTGTTTGTTTAAGTCTGGATGCGTCAACAGTGGTACCAGTGTTAAGCTGTTTTTTAAATAGTCGAAGGCTTTTTGACACTCATCATCCCACTTAAACCTGGCGTACTTGGCTGTTAAATTTGTAATTGGTTCAGCTATCCTTGAAAATGCTGGAATAAACCGCCTATAATATGCACATGTTCCCACAAAAGCACGTACTTCCTTAACGTTTGTTGGAGCAGGTAACTCTTTAATAACCTTTATTTTGTCCTGGTCTGGTTTAATACCCTCTCTATTTATAATATACCCCAAATATTTTGTTTCTGTTTTTAAAAATTGGCACTTACTAAGCTTCAACTTCACATCATGCTTTCTTAACCTGTCAAACACTAGTCTAACATGTTTCAAATGATCCTCCACATCTCCCTTTGTATAGACCAATATATCATCAATATAAGCAAGAGCGAACCTTTGCATACCCTCTAGAACTTCATTTATTAAGAGCATATAGTGTGAGGGCGCCGTCTTGACACCAAAAGGCATTCGTAAGAATTCGTACGAGCCCATGTGGGTACAAAAGGCACTTTTCCGTTGCGCGTCCTCTGACATCGGAATACACCAAAACCCTGACCTTGCGTCTAACGTTGTGAAATATGTAGAGCCATTAAGTAGCCCCAAAATGTCATCAATTACCGGCAGTGGGTATGCTACATTCTTGGTGATTTTGTTCAACGCCCTGTAGTCACAACAGAAACGACTCGAACCATCAGGCTTGGCCACGATGACTACCGGAGATGACCATTCTGACTTCGACCTTTTTATTATTCCTGCTTTCAGCATCTCTTCTATTGCCTTTTCCATTATTTCTCTGTTTCTTAATGGAGTTCTATATGGTTTTAAACTTATTGGTGGATGATCTCCTGTGTCTATTTCCATTTTAACTGTTCGTGTCATTCCCAACTCTAAATCATTAATCGCAAACACATCCTGATTTTGCTTTATAAACTGTTCCAACACTTCCTTGTTTTCTGGCGGAGCTTTTAATTGTGACAACAATTCTTGTTCCCTTGTTATTTTGTCTAGTGAATGTATATGGACTTTATTTCTCTGGATGGATGGATCAATTCATCCATTCCGATTTTCCCTCTTCTTCCGCATCCGCGTCTGTCACTTCTCCTTTCACTAGAAGTTTTCAAATAACTTGTTCCCGACACTTCTGTTCTATTCGTTGCCAATATTTCACTAATGTTATGATCTAATTTTGCTATCACACATCCTCTGTATAACTTGATTTCTCTCCCTGTGTTGTTGATAACCATTACTGGAAAGGTTAAGTGTTTATCCAACTCCATTACTCCATCTGGAACCTCCAAACCAGGCTCATCAATTATTTCCTCTTGTAACTCAGTGATTCTGACTGTGTTTCCTTCTACATAATATGGGTTTCTCTTCAGCTTCGCTTGTATCAAATTAATCGACTGTGGTTTTAACGTCGTTGTCATTTTAACCCTAACTAGTGCTGATATATGCATATCCTCTTCCATATCTATATATACGTCTCTGAATTTTAACTTATGTAAATCATAAAAAAGTCTTATTCCATTCTTTATCAAAAAATCTCTCCCTATCAACATATTTCTATTTAAACCCCTCACTATATGAAAAAGGTGTCTTATGTTTATCCCTCCTAACTTAAAATTTATCATTGTTTGTCCAACTACTTGTAAATTCTGTCCAGTAACAGAGTGTAAATTATTACTACACTTAAATACTCTACAATTTCTTACTATTTTGTATAAAAAACTTTCTTTTACTACACTAACTTGAGCTCCTGAGTCTATTAATGTACGAACTCTATACTTCCCTATTTCTAATATACACGAGCTATAATCTGTTTTATCTTCTATAAATTTCTTGACTTCATCCATTTGAAAATATTCTCTGTTCGATCTATTATACTTGTTACTAACATACTCTCTAACACTTGGGACCCTATTATTTACCCTCCTATCATAGGTCCTGTCTAATAGGTAGGGCGCCGATTTACCTGTGTTCTTGTACCTGTAAAATTCCTGTGTCCATCAACAACATTCCCAGTCACCCTATTATTATCATATCTACCCTGTGTATTCGACTGGACACGCCTGTTATTACAAAAACGAGAAACATGTCCCCGTTGACCACAAACCCAACAGACAATATTTGTGTTATTTGTGTTTCCTACTGACTCACTTGTAGGGTATCTCACATTTCTTCTTTCAACATAATCGCTTCTATTTCTACCTTGTAAAGTTTGTATACCGCCTCTCCTATTCCATCCGAATCTTGTTTGTCCTATTTCCATGGGTTCCTCAACTCTATCGTCTCGATTGCTTCCCACTTCTCGTCCTGTTCTTAATCTAAACCTACGTCTCAAATTTTCCTCTTGTACCGCGATATCCACCGCTTGTGATAACCTCTCAGGGTTTTCCCTCATCAACTTAAGTTTCAAACCATCAGATTTGATGCCATCTACAAAAATCCCTACTAACATCCTTTCCACCTCCTCCCCTCGTACATTCTGTCCTAAGAATGCTTCTTCAGCCAGGTTAATCAACCTATCGCTAAACAATTGTACCGTCTCTCCGTTATTTTGTTTAGCCTGCCTCAACACCGAAAACGCATGTTGTGGATCCGTTATTTCTGCATATTTCCTTGCTAGGTCTTCTTTGAACTGTTCCCATGTCTCATCTACCCTAGCCTCTAATTTTCTTCTGATATGATCCGAAACTGGTTCCGTTGCCGTCTGATAAGCCAGTCTCATTTTTTCTTCATCTGTTGCTGAGATCAAATAGGCATATTTTTCTATAGAGGTGACCCATTTCTTATAGTCTCTGGCCTGTCCACTAAACTTTACAATTTCTGTTGCCATCCCTTGTTGTTTAATCACCATATTCAGTCGGCCTACTGCTGTTCCCACGCCTGTCAAAACCTGAGCCAAGTTATCCGGTTCTGCCATGCTGAAAATTACTGAAACAAAGCAAGCAACCAATCAAATAATTACAATTTCCCAAATCCCAAACAGCACAATTCAGTTAGTTATAATATTGTAAGATATTACATTAATCAGAAGAAGCACCAACGATATCCTGTCTGAGCATAGGAAGAATGAACCCTGTCCTCAATAAAAAATTCAAATTTGTGGCAATCAGAAAGTTCCTTGTAGATATAATGTCCACAATAATGTCCTGTACTCCACTCTAATTAATAAATTCGGAACCTCACGGGAGACCTCGAAATGTACAACTTTTACTCTGAGTTTATTTCCTTAATTAATCCGTTACCTTCTTTTACCAACTTACGGATTCAGTTCAACCAACCAGAGCCCGCATCAAGTGAAATTTAGTCTCGGAATTCAAGTGGCGGAGTTCAGACATCACTTCTCTTCCCTCAGGTATTTTCGTCCTTCTCATGGGCTGCCAGAAAATTTTCAACCCCTGGTTGGGTCACATCTCATGGGCTGCCAGACAAATCTTCGACCCCCTGGTTGGGTCCCTTCCTTGATTCTCAAGTGGGTACTTCATCGTCGTATGGAATGGGTCATAGGAATAACGAGGCCCAAAAATGGATTAGGTGTGTTTGGGTCATAGGAATAACGAGGCCCAAAAATGGATTAGGTGTGTTTGGGTCATAGGAATAACGAGGCCCAAAAATGGATTAGGATCAGCCAACGGCTAGTGATGACCTGACCTTGAACGAGTTCGGACTTCTGATAAAATCTTGAACTTAAATTGGTGGCAAGTCCCCTGAAAGTGGCAAGGTTCAAGCAACGGCCAGGTTAGGCCCCTTGTAAATGATACAATTCAAATGTTCAGGACAACGACCGTGGTAGGCCATCACCTTCATAATTTGTCCTACAGCATGCCGCCTATGGATAGTTGTTGTTGGCCGGCCTAGATCAACCTCAGATTCTCGGTCGACGGCACCATTAATTACTTCTGTAGCAGTATCAATAGAAGTAACAAGACTTGATCTGGACTGAAACTTTGTACTTTATTATCAAGATGACAGGCCGTGTCTTCTCAGCTGGACTCTCGGATGTTGACTAACCTTAACAACATAATACGTCACGATTGAGCATCTCCCACCCCTTTCAGTCTCAATGCTCAATCGTGCTGTATCTGTGTTTCCCACTAGATCCTAATTATACCCAATACTGTTACAGAAGGACTGGCAACTACATGTGAATTGGTAAATACAATTGTTTTTGGCATACAGAGGAACATGCTCTTTCACTACTGGTGTGGGAATCGGTGTGGTTCTATACCTAATAACCAGAGTTGCAGCACAGAATGTTCGGCCTACTGCTGCAGTTAGCCGGTCTTGTAGACGTTGCATTACGTCATCCCCTCGAAAGGTTAGCTGGATGAATACCTTGAGTTTAGGGACTGTAGTTTCGTCTGGTCAGACAATAAAATACGATTTTTTGAAACTCCAGAATCAGCAGTTCATAAATCATAATCAATAATCAAATGATAAATCATAAACAGAAGATTGATTTACTACATCCTTATCAACAGAAGATTGATTTACAGAAGATTTTACAATGCCTTAAACGTAGCAGAAACTGTACCAAATATAGACTGCTAGAGTGGTTGTAGATTAGCTATAAGCAAAATGCGCATAAAGTTAAATTCTTCTTCTTTTGTTCACTCAAAATATGTCTATAACTGCAATGTTGTCTCTTGTATGAATTTAACTGCTTTGTTTTAGTTCACTCAGCGGTCCATAGAGTTTATCTTCCAGTGTCGTCTTTCTAGGCCAGAAGGTTTGCCTAGATATGTTATATTGTGGGCAGTCTTGGAGTATGTGCTCTGCTGTCTGCGATGCCAGTCCACATGTGCACATGGCTGATTCACCAATCTTGAATTGTGTATACATGTGGTGGCGTAATCTATTGTGTCCTGTTCTGAGGTGCAGAATAATTATTTGTTCTGTTCTGTCCATAACATGGTAGTCGTTATGAGCAGGTTTTGGTGACTTTCTGACTGATTTGATCATTCTTTTCTTTTGGTGGTATTTAACGGGCATTCTTCTTTTGCTCCTTCCCTTAGCCGATCAATCAGCTCTGTTATTTCTGGGTACTCCACAGTGGGATGGTATCCACTGTATGGTGACCTTATGCTGACTGCTAAGCTCAGAAAGAAGCATCCTTAGTACTGGATAAAGTTAAATAAGCCAAAATATAAACAACATTAAATTGGATCTGTGTTGACTACAGAGTAAGGAGGAGGTAATATACAAGTCTGATGTAGTAATAAAATATGGATTTGATACATTGTCTTATGTAGAATGCTATTACAATCAATGGGAAATATTGAAGGACTCTGTCTGACAGGCTGCAGAAACAATTATCATGAATTTGAAGGAGATAGGATGTCAGAAACAAATGATTTAAGACTTCTTAAAACAAATGGGGGAAAATGAACAAACAACAAAAATAACAATGAAAAATATGGCATGAAAGAAATAGAAAATTGTGTAAAGAGGCAAAGAAGCATGACTTGAGGAAATTATAGTGAAATTTACAAACACAACACCCAAAATATCAAATTATTCATTAATGGAATGCACAAAAGAATTAATGACCTCATTATCAAAAGAGCATGCATTTCATTGGTTTGTGTGCAAATCAAAGAAGGCTAAGTCATAATGGCCAAGGTTAAGAGTTTAGATGTATGCTTAGAGAATGCTAAAGACCTTAACAACGATTCATATGATGACAAGCATGTTATTCCCAATATAAATTATGGACTATCAGGTTTGAAAATAAAAGTTCAGAATGCCTTTAACAGTATGAAATCCTGCAGGACCATGCAGGTTCAACTCCTAAACCGGTCAGTTGGACTAAAATGTTGACTTCTCATCCTTGACTTGGGGACATGAATTACAACTACCTCAGAAGTCGGTGTGGGTTCACCTGATGGCGAGGGACGCTGGTTATAGTGAAAGCTAATCTACACTCAAACATCAGTCCAGTGCACTCCCCAGTAGTGGCAACTGCTGGAGATAGTAGCATGTATGCGGGCTATGCTTGAGCTCAAGCGAGCAAACAAGAATACAAAATCTGCTGCTTGAGTAAAACATGGTGTGGAATTTGAAAACAGAAGCAGTATGTGCAATAGAAGAAACTATATGTGAACTTGTTTTCTGTATTTTATTTCAGGATGGATGTTTGCCTGATTGAAGCTATTTGTGTCTTCTGTGTGTTTGTTGGGGGTGCATCTATTTGTCCCAATCCTTTGACACTTAGAGACCATTACTATTGCATGGAGGAAAACATTAGATGCCTCCAGTGTACTGAAAATACTTTCTTCCAAGGAGCATGCAAGGCTGACAATGCAGAGTCAGACTGCCCGTGAGTATTTGGTTAGAGAAGATGTTATGGAAGTGAAAAGAATGTAAGAAACAAAGTAATAGCTTGTCACAAGTGAATATGTTTAGTTTGTATCAGAAAATTAAATCAAATATTGTGCCTAAAAAAGGTATACCAGAAAGTTAAATCAAATATTGTACCAAAAAGGTCACAGACTGTGCTAGAATGTTAGGTAAAGATTGTACCAGAAAGTTAAATCAAATATTGTACCAGAAAGTTAAATCAAATATTGTACCAGAAAAGTAACATACTGCCAAAATGTTAGGTAAAGATTGTACTGAAAAAGTCAGAGATTGCACCAGAAAGTTAGATCAAGAATGTACTAGACAGATGAGTTATGGGCTGTATAAAAAAGTAAGGCTACGATGTGTCAGGAAGTTAGGTCTAGAAGCTACTTGGATAATGGTGAAAAAGTGAAGATCCCATGTACAAGCTGTATTTGATGAAATCCCACCGCAGTTGGAAATTGCAAAGAGTAGGTTGTATGCCCACAGCCCTGACAACATTGTAGGAAACCTATCAAAAGGTGCATATACATAGAGCACGTTATCTTGGGTGGAATCTATCTAGAGGAAGCAATTCATACACAGATACATGCCATAGTCAACAACTCTGACCTTTGAGGAGGTGCACAACTAATGTGACACACTCCCCTCGCCCTCAGAAGAGGAATGAAGAAGAATATAAACAATATGAGGATGACACAATATTAATAGCCAAAAATGCAAGAGATCTACAATTGTTGGAGCTTGTATTAGTAGAGAGTAAAATAAAAGGGTTATCTTCAATATCAAGAAAACAGAAACAATGGTTATAGCACAAAACAAAATGATAACATGAAAAAATTATTTAACAATAAATAGAAGGGGAAACAGCTTAATTAAGTTGATTCATTCAAGTATCTAGTGCTAATCGTAACGCCAGATGGAAGACGCATGGCAAAATAGGCCAAGTAAGAGCTACATTTAAGATATTCTAAAGCATCTTATGCATTAAGTGACTAACAAAAGGCTAATAAAACTAGAACGATATGTACAAAATAATGAGACTGTTCTTTGGTTATGTAATTTATTATTGCGCTCGCTCGCTTTGAACTCATACATAGTCCATACACACTACTTTTAGTAGAGCTGAGCTGAATTTTGCATGTGAATTAGGTTTCTCTACTAACAATATCCCTCACCATCAAGTGAACCCACTCCGACTTCAGAGGTACTTGTAATTTACGCCCCAAAGTCAAGTACGATAGGTCAACATGTTAGTCCAACTATCCGGTGTAGGGGCTGAACCCCTTACCTCAGCATCAACACACCAGATGTTTAAGAACACACGTTCTTATCCATTTGGCCTTGTTGACCTACGGTTATGTAATGAAAAGAGAGGCATTGGAAAACACCGAGATGTCTGGAAAGGACAGCTGTGGGGGAGGCAGGAGCCAACCTAGAGAAATGATGCTGGATGGACTTGTGGCATGGAGGAATATATCGGTAGACATAATGCAGAACATGAAGGACTGAGATCTGTGTAGATGCATGAATGCCTACCCAGCTGGCATGGCACGTGATGCTGATGACACACAACAAGGAATACACACACACACACACACACACACACACACACACACACACACACACACACACACACACACACACACACACACACACACACACACACACACACACACACACACACACACACACACACACACACACACACACACACACACACACACACACACACACACACACACACACACACACACACACACACACACACACACACACACACACACACACACACACACACACACACACACACACACACACACACACACACACACACACACACACACACACACACACACACACACACACACACACACACACACACACACACACACATATATATATATATATATAACAGTTGTGACAGTATGGGTGCCACAGTAGATAACATGTTTGTGTAATAGCCATGTGTCCGAATCCCCAGTTAGGTGGAGATATTTTACATGGATGTATACATAATATACAAGTAGATGGGAATATTCTTAAACAAGTGAATTGGTACAGTTATCTCGGAACAGTCATAACATCTGATGGGAGATGCCTTGGAGAGATCAGAACAAGAATGGCCATGGCTAAGGTAGCCTTTTTCAAGAAGGAAAACATATGACCAATAAAAAGATTTGCAATGAGAAAAAGAGTGTTGAAATGCTACAAAGAGCCTGTACTTTTGTATGGATGTGAAACTTGGACAATGAGCAGACAAGCTGAAAAATATCTGATGGCTGTGGAAATGTAGTTTCTTAAGAAAATGCAAAGAATAACATGGACAGACAGAAAAACCAATGACCAAGTCTTACAGGAAACAAATGAAAACCATAAGCTGATTATAGAAATTAGACGTAGATAGTCAAAATATTTTGGACTCATTATGAGAAGAAATAAATAGAGAACTTGGTGACATCTGGCAAGATTGAGGGGAAAAGAACTAGGAGCAGGCAGAGAAGTAAATACCTAGATGGTTTGGCCAGGTGGTATTTTCCAGACAAGATTACAGAGCTGATCCACGACTCTGGTGATCGTGTGAGATGGTGAAACATGACCGCCCACGCTTATTGGCATGGCACATGATGATGATACATACTACACTAGAGGCCAGCATGGTAATAAGGGCGCTCGCTCTTAAACTTCTTGTGTGTTGATGCCGGGGAGCAGGTTCAATCCCTACACCAGTCAGTTAGACTAAAATGTTGACTTTTCCTTGATTCGGGGATGTAAATTATAAGTTATTCTGAAGTCGTATTGGGTTCGCTTCATGGGGAGGGACACAGGTAATAGGGAAACCTAGTCTACACGCAAAAATCAGTCTACTGCACTTGTCAGCGACTTGCTTGCTACAGGTTCTTCAGGACTCCCCTACTTTTGCACCGCACGAAATAACAACTCGTGACATTTGCAAAAGGAATGCAATTTATTTAGAGCTGGCAAGTTAATAGCTCTGCGAGCGGTATGCTTCATTACATTATACAACATGAATGCAATGAAGTGGTGAGAAATGATGCTAGTAATCACAATCTAAATCTACAGCCTAATATTTGACTATTGCCTAGAAACTATAGCATTTGTCAAGAACACGTCTACTCTCTACCGTCTCCAGTCGGGTCTGTCCACACGCTACACATTGCGTGGTCAAGCACGGACGCTGTCCCCTCCGTGCAGTAGCTAGTCTTGCGTGCATGGAGTCCCAAGCACGCTGGCTCCTGAACTTGAGTAACCGGGCACTTCACGGTTACTCGTAAGGCCAAGCTTCCCAATGGCTTGGGGAAGCCCTCGCTCACTGGTCCTTATTGCCCCCTTGTCTGACACAAATGTGTCTCCTTGTGAAGCTATTTATAGCGCTGGTGTCTCTCCTGTCTGGTGTCTCCCTACTAGACTTGTGTTAACTCTTATTAACTCTCTAGAGCCTTATTGGAGATTCTGACAGGCTCCCCTCCTCTCTGTGAAGTGTTACTTCCCTTTAACTCATGTTTGTAACACGTATGGTCACAAAGAAAAATTGGATGTCCAATTTTGTCAGATATCCAATAAGTTATAAATCTCTCGTTTGGGGATAGAACAACTCTCTTCTTCCTTTACTCACACTGTTCTATCTTTTCACTCGGCTAATTAAGTAGCCCATGTATCAGTATAGTTGGTTCTATAGATATCTTTGGGAATTGTTTTGAACCGGAACCGTTGTCTTATGACTTATGTCCTGGCTTCCGTCGTTTGACCCTATGTCTTTTGACTTTCACCCGTTGACTTCTGTCTCGACCTGTCCTCATATTGCCCAAAATGACAACCCAAATACAAGTTGACTCTGTTATGAGTGCAACACATGAGCATAAAATGTTCATGTTCCCATTAATATCCCCTCCAACTCATATACACACAGTTCTACTTTTCACCTTCTCGCTTCCGCTTGTGAAAAGCTATTTTCAATGTTACATTAAGGTTTTTAAGAAGTTATTGTGTCCCCTGAATTTAAGTTGTTGTTCTTTGAAACAAATAGTGTGTGCAACTTTTATGTGTTTGTTTTCCTGTTTGTTTGCGTGTTTACTAATAAACTACAGTGTACTTAACTTGCTAACCTGTGTATGCGTTAGTGTATTAAATGTGTGTATTCCTTCGAGCGCCGTAAATCGGTTTATTGTGGTTACAAATGTTTGTTATTCTTATTTATGACCACAACTCCGCTTTAAGAAGCTCAAAGTACATTCCCTATCTAATCTATTAAAGTATGGCAGTAACACACATAAAAACTTGACAACACATTGGTTACACAGATGACACAGACAAGTCAAAACAAGACGTTTCCAGCGGTGAAAAAATTTGCCGCTACCTTTCTCTCTCACTCTCTTCTTTCCATGTTTACTAATTTTCACATTCTCTTCCTCTCATTTATTACCTCTTGCATACATCTTTCACTCGCTTTCATACTCTCCTTTTGCTCAAACATTCTCTCGTCATTAAAATATGTTTCATAGCATCAAATAAATGAACATTACATATTTACAATAAATGATTGGCTGAATTATAACAGTATTCACGCCAAATGACTGTGCGTTTTGTTTGCACGTGTCATGTCTATACAAAATATACACGGTTATGAGGATGGTTTGTCACCGATCCTGTAATAGTAACTAATATGATTTGGTGTGCTGTCCTAAATTATCCCAAGGGAAATAATCTAACTAATTAATTTCATTTAAGAGAATTGAGTTAACTACCTTAAAGTGTTATTTGTAAATAAGATGATGTTAATTCCTAAATGGTTGGGTTAGTTTAGAAATGATATTTTAGATAAATGAATTTATAAATGATTATGATTATGCGGTGATAAACTAATGTAATATCTAACAATTGTATTTCTATCATTGGTGTTATCTTAAATGGTTTATTAACTAAATGATGGTGATTTCTAACTACCACATGACATAAATAAAGGTGTATATGCATTTGAACATTTTGCAATTCAATTATTCATAGAAAAATGAAGTTATGTGTACTGTTAATAAAATAATAATAATTATATATATATCACAGTTACATTTCTATATCTAATTACACTAACTGAAGTCCTCCTTTCCGGTGTGAAGATGGAGCAATGTTCTTTGTAGACTATTATAACATAGTTCATTTCGGCAAAGTCTTCTATGCTCTCCTTCATGGATAGTGTATAAATATAGTTCCCTACTAACTTATGTAGGTTCATAGCTAACACTTCAATGTTAATATAGCTTATGTGTGTGTCAGCGCATGTTACTTCTGCGTCTGTTCGTTACACTTTTCATAGCACTGTTACTTTCACACAGTTTACATGTTTGGCGATGATAACGCACTTACAGTGTATCTTAATCACCACATACGGCACTGAGTTACCTAACATTTACAGTGTCACTGTTTCTGGTGATCTGTGGTCGATCCCTTCCTGCAAATCAGGTATTTCAATGGTTGACGGTCGACTCAAAATGTCTGCAACAGTGTTCAATCTTCCCTTTAAGTGCTGGATGGTAAATGTGTAATTTTGGAGAATCAAAGCCCACCTGTAGATTCTGTTATTGTGGGGAACTCCAGACTGCATCACAGACAACGGAGAATTATCGGTTTCGATCACAAACTGTGCTCCTGCCAAAAATCTATGAAATTTCTTAACACAATAGATCAAACTGAGGCCCTCCAATTCTGATGCTGAGTATCTAGATTCAGCAGGGCTAATTTTCCGACTTACGTACATTACTGGGTGAAACTTCCCTTCGTAGAACTGTCCTAGTATCCCAGATATGGAGATGGCACTCGCATCTGTGCGTAAAAAAATAGGTAAGTTTTGGATTAGGCATACGAAGGATAGGTGGAACGCTAAAAAGGTGTTTCAGTTTTGATAACGTGCTAATTAATCCTGCATCTTGTACAGATAATTTAGCCGAAGCTTTTAAGATGTTAGAAAAAACACTGGTGATTTCCGCCAGATTTGGAATAAATTTACTATAGTAGTTTACCAGACCCAGTAAACTCCGGACCTGTTTCTTGGTCGTTGGCATTGTCAAATTCAGAATCTTGGTGACGATTCTGTCATCTGTTCTTAATTGGCCCCTGCAGATGGTATGACCCAGGAAGTCAATTTGTTCCATGCCCAACTCTACTTTGGTCGGCTTAACTGTGAGCCCAAATACTCGCAACCTGTCGAAGACTTGTCGTAGTTTCAGTAGGTGTGTTGTCCAGTCTTCCGTATGGATACATATGTCGTCTATATATGTAGAAATATTGGTCATCCCATGGAGAAGATCCCTAGTTAGACGGACGAAAGTTGCTGGAGCGTTACGAAGGCCAAAAGGAAGAAAGCGCCACTCATATAGACCTAAAGGAGTGGAGAAAGCTGTTAAATGAATCGAATTTACTTCCATCGGGACTTGCCAATAACCTTTCGTGAGGTCAAGCTTGCTAAATATGCGAGATGTAGACATGTCCAAGATCAAATCCTCGCATGCTGGGATTGGTTCAGCGTCAATTTTGGTTATTTTGTTTAAACGGCGATAATCGACGCAGAGTCGAATAGTAGAGTCCTTTTTGGCGACAAGGACAATAGGGAAAGAATACTCTGACTGAGATTTCTGAATAATTCCGCTCGACTCGAGAGATAGTAGTTCTTTGTCGAGGTTCGACCTATAGTTTAGAGGGATAGAATAAGGTCGACACTTGATTGGTGTGTTGTCAGTCAGAATGATAGAATGTTCTATTCTGTCTGTCTTTCCTGGGATGTCGGAGAAAATGTCTCTGTATTCCGTCACTAGCTCTATTATTTGTCGTCGTTGGTCGTCTGTAAGTTTAGTTTCTATCTTTATGCTGTCAATGGTCGCAGTCGTGTCTACAGTAGGGACTGGTAATTCCATCTCGTCTTCGTCTGTCTCGTTCAATACTGTTGTGGTACTAGCTGTGTGTGCTGTTACCTGGCTAAGTGTGTTTGCGTTGTCGCTGTCGTGTGTCGCCCTACCTAGTGAAGTTGTGTTGTGTACGTCTGTCGTCCGATTACTTGGTGTTGGTGCATTTTGTTCGTCTGTCTGTTGTTCTTGTCGTGAGAAGTATGGTTTCAGCATGTTGATATGAAATATCTTTAATTGTCCTTTTATCGATATTTCATAATCCACATCTGATATTTTACGTTCAACGTTGAATGGCCCTTGCCAAGATGTTAGTAACAAATTACGTTTATCAGGTAGTAGAAGCAAAACCTTCTGGTTTGGTTCAAGGTGAATAGTTTTAGCACCCTTATTTGCATAGTCGCGGTACATCTGTCCTTTCCTCTCCAAAGATGCCTTGGCTATTACACACGCTTTCATTATTCTATCGCGTGTCTCCGTTACCATCTCATACGGTGTTACTGCTGTTGGATTGTCTGGTAAGCTAGTAATTAGCTGATGGTAAATGGTTAGGGGTCCTCGAGGGTTCGCCCCATAAACTAACTCAAAAGGTGAGAAACCCGTACTTGAGTGCAGAATTTCTTTATGGGCAAATAGCACTGCTGGCAATAGTGTGTCCCAATCAGATGGGTTCTCCGCTGTTACTTTAGCCAGCATGTGTTTGAGATCCCCGTTAATTTTTTCTATGATCCCGTTGCTCATTGGGTGGTACGGGGTACAGAAATGCTGCTCTACTCCTAACAATTTTGTTAAGGCTTGCGTAGCAGCCGAAATAAACTGCGTTCCCCGATCTGATAAGATAGATCGTGGGAAGCCAAAGCGAGAAAATAGGTGCAAAAATACATTTGCCACATCTTTGGAGGTGATGTATTTTAGTGGAATAGCTTCGATCCACCTGGTGCATAGATCCACGAGAGTAAGTATATATCGGTTTCCTTTGCTTGACACCTGATTTAGGGGTCCAACAATATCGACCGCTACACACTCAAATGGTCTAGATGCTAATAATGACCGTTGAACTTCGGCCGTCACATGCTTTCCCTTTCGTACAAGATGTTGACAAATAGTACACGAACGACAGAAAAATTTTATGTCAGAACAGAATTTAGGCCAGTAAAAGTGTGACAGAACTCTGGCTCGCGTTTTATCATAGGCCAAATGTCCAGCAAACGGTGACTAATGTGCGATTTTTAGCACATTTTGTCGGTATGTTACAGGTAACACCGTCTGCTGAATTTCATGGTTATTATTTGTGTAATAACGCATGAGAATTCCGTTAAATTTTCTAAAGTACCAAGATGCATTTTTAGTCACTTTCGCTCGCTCACCCAACAATTTAAAATAAGGTGCGATTGTTTGGTCGGTGCTTTGTGCCTCGATAAATTTCTGTCGAGTAGTGTTGGTATCTGCACCACTTGGTGTTAATAGCTGTAGCATTTCATTTTGTAAGTCAGTATAGTTTGTTTGTGTATCTGACCTTGTTACAGCGTTAGCCATGTGTGTATGTTTCCAGGCTCTTATGTCGTCGTCTGTACATTGTTTCAATGAATCTAGGCATCCTAAAATGAGATCCGTGCATGGATCTTGCAGGATTGCGCAAGTAAATGTGCCGGTAAGGAACGGGGTATTGATATGCGCTTTTGCCAGTGGGATATTTCTCAATGGTTCCAGAGAAAGTACGGCATTTGACAAATTCACCCGTATAATCTTCTGGTCTAGCAAGTTCTTTCCTTAAACCCAGTAGAGTGCTTCCGCTATCAATTAAACATTGGCATGGTTGATCATTGACCAGTGCATCGTAGAACTTAAGTTTACCTCTGGAGGCACTCGCTGCGTTAGCATCTTCATTTGAACATGGTATTACGTGCCCACATTTCAATTTACCATCCGCATGAAACTGGTGGCATACGTCACATTTCTTAAAGTCTAATATGTCTGTTACTAATGCTACACTCTCACATTCACTCGTTGGCAACACATTCACAAGTTCCGGATCAATGTCACTCTCATCGTCTGATGATGTATCGATGAGTGCTGCATTATTTGCCTTCATTCGTTGTCTACCAATACATTTATTACTATAGTGGCCATAACTAGAACAAAAGTAACATTTAACAGCACATTTAAATGATGATCTTCTGCTTTCTTGCTTCTTTAACACTGCTTCTAAGTGTGACGGATATGCGGGTTTTTTATCACACATAGAGTAAGTAGGATGAAAAAGACTACAATAGCCACATCGAGGTGGTTTCTGATATGGTTTGTCTTTCTTACGGTAATCTTTTTGATTGTAAGATCTATCAGGTACTTTGTTTGCAAAAGCAGTGATTTCTGTATCATGTGTTGTAGATTTAAATATGTCCCGATTAGATGAAAAATATGCTGACCCCCGTTTCTCTAATTGCTGAATGGATTCAATATCTGACTGTTGTAGAAACTTCGCAAAAGGGGTAGGAACGGTAGATATCACCTTGTCCATTACCATAAGATCTTCTAATTTTTCATAGTTGTTACCCACTTTCGCCGCTCTAGTCCACTTTTTAAATGTGCTCTGCACGTTAGAGATGTAGTCTAAGAAGGTTTCAGTTGCTTTTGGCTTAATTTGGGAGAACTGAATTTGGTACCCAGTGGCGTCTAAAAGAAAGTGTTGCATTATCCTATCATGTATGTACTGATAATTGTTCCTTAGCTCTGTAGGTATGGATTCTATTACTTTTAACGGCTCCCCACTGAGATTTCTCATGTAGATCATTGCCCAGTCATCCAAAGGTATTTTCTGCGTCTTTAGTTGGAATTCTATGTTCTCAGTCCATGCGCTAATTGAATCCCCTACACTGTATGGTTTGATAAGGCCTTTATACTTACTAAACTTGTTCTGTTCTTCTTGGCTCTTTTGTTTGCTAGAGGCTATCTGTATGTTAGAATCTACCTCCATTTCCTTCATCTTTAATTTAGTCTCTGAGTCTACTTGTATCTGCTTTTGTTTGGTGGCTTCCTCTGCTTGTTTGTTGGCATGATCTAAGTCTAACTGTTTCTGTTTGGTAGCCTTCTTCGATCTCTTTCATTTCTTTTTGATGTTGTCTTTCTAATGCTCTTTCGTCTCTCTCTAAAGCAGCTTTTCTCTCTGTTTCTTCTCTCTGTAGAGCAGTTTTTCTTTCTGTTTCTTCTCTCTGTCGAGCTAATTCTTCTTTGTATTTTTGATCTACCCATTTCTTTAATTTTTCACCAGTATGGCCCATTTCCTTGCCTGCCTGGATACAATCATTTAGTGACGCAATTTTATGGCTTTATGTTAGTTCAACAATGATATCACAGTAATATTCACACAATAGTTTGTAATAATGTGTTAGTAAATATACATCTTTACTGAAAAAGAAGATGCATGATTAATTTAGAGCATACCAAAATATTCATGAAAATATACTCATCTATTTCTTTGGAAAATACGGTTCTTGGGATGTTTCAACGCTGTCTTCCACACTCACAAAATGATTGACTTGATAACACAATGGATGCTTCTGTTTAGTAGAGCATCAAAAATTAGACACACGCATATGTTGTAAATACAAATTTATCTTTCATGCGAATGATGAATGAAAAAATGTGATAGATAATGATAAATGGTGTTAATGAATGAATGATATGATCGTCTGAATGATTGTTATGATACTTAAGATGATTCGTCGTATGACAGTCGATGTCGTCTTGTCTTCACTTTCTGACTAGTTTGGTATAACTTCGTTCTAGGCTTCAGTTCAGTAGCTAATCTATTTACTGAATATAAAGAATGGTGACATTGATGGCTGTATCACACAAAATGAAATGTACACGATGGTTAGGTTGATAATATTCACTGATGATTGTATACATTTTCATTAATTTCTGTAGAATAACACACTTTCAAATTAATTTTCGTAGAATTTCACACTTTATAATTTACTTTGGCTTCATTGTGGTTCACGCTCCACAAATGGTATGATCGTTATAATTCACAAGAGAAAATTATTTCTGCCATATATGCAAACAAATTTACATTACTTTCAAATATTTTAACACAGCAATGATGTTGAATCGTGCAATTGACTGCTGGCGTTGGTTCAGTGGTTTCTGACACCAATTGACTGCTGGCGTTATTTCAGTGGTTTCTGACACCAATTGTCTGCTGGCGTTGGTTCAGTGACTTCTGACACCAATTGGGGTCCTGCCTGTCAGCAACTTGCTTGCGACAGGTCTTTTAGGACTCCCCTACTTTTGCACCGCACGAAATAACAACTCGTGTCAGTTGCAAAAGGAATGCAATTTATTTAGAGCTGGCAATTTACAAGCTCTGCGAGCGGTATGCTTCATTAACATTAAACAACATGAATGCAATGAAGTGGTGAGAAATGATGCTAGTAATCACAATCTAAATCTACAGCCTAATATTTAACTATTGCCTAGAAACTTATAGCATTTGTCAAGAACACGTCTACTCTCTAATCGTCTCCAGTCGGGTCTGTCCTCACGCTACACATTGCGTGGTCAAGCACGGACGCTGTCCCCTCCGTGCAGTAGCTAGTCTTGCGTGCATGGAGTCCCAAGCACGCTGGCTCGTGAACTTGAGTAACCGGGCACTTCACGGTTACTCGTAAGGCCAAGCTTCCCAATGGCTTGGGGAAGCCCTCGCTCACTTGTCCTGATTGCCCCCTTGTCTGACACAAATGTGTTTCCTTGTGAAGCTATTTATAGCGCTGGTGTCTCTCCTGTCTGGTGTCTCCCTACTAGATTTGTGTTAACTCTTATTAACTCTCTAGAGCCTTATTGGAGATTCTGACAGCACTAAACTTTATTATGGACTACGCTTGTGTTCAAAGTGAGCGAACGCAAAAACAAAAAAAAACAAAAAAAAAGCACAATACACTTCTACAGCTCAGGATAGCAGAGTAAAGAATATTTTTTTCTTTTGTCCTGCTGCTTTTGCTGTGAGATGTCGCAGAGATAAAGCAGTTGTAAGTTTGTGTGTTTCGTTTGTTTTGTTTTTAACACCATGTTTGATTTTCTCAAATTCTCTGTTACTCCATCTAGCCAACTCTTTCTGGGTCACCCTCTTGCCTTGTATTGTATCTTGATGTTCTTTTGTAGAACACTGAAGCCCAAATTTAATTCTTTGGTGTTCTATACTGTTCAAAAAAAAAAAAAAAAATAAGAAATGCAACATTTTTTGAGTTATTTTTATAAAAGATATTCGCTGATTGGACATCAGTCAACCTATCGACGGTGTCCATCTGGTCATTAACTTCTCATGGTTACCTGAATTGTACTCACCTCATGATTTGTGAGGTCATGAAAGAGGTCAAGGTCAAAACAACATTTTTGACAATAACTCGTGACAGGTTCATGATAATCCCGTGAAACGTACTGAACACAAAACTCTCTGACCATATTGTTTAATGCCTATAAAAGATTGACACTTCTTGAATAAATTCAGTTGAAAATTCAGTGTGCAAGTATGGCTCATCTCACTACAGAACAATGACTCATCATCATTGGACATTTACAGGCTGGACCATCACAAAGTGTAGTAGCCAGAAAATTTAATGTGGTTAGAAGCACCATTAGTCGCCTTTGGAGGAGATTTCAAGAAACTGACTCAGTGGCAGACCGGCTGTGCAGTGGAAGACCCAGAATCACAACTGCTGCCAAAGACCGCTTCATATGGCTGCGTCACCTTAGGAATCAATTTGCATCTGCGTCCTCCCAGTCCAGTCAATGCCAGGAGCTAATCGAATTTCAGATCAAACGGTCAAGAACCGGCTGCACGACACTGGTCTTTGGGCTAGAATACCTTACAGAGGTCCCGTTCTTACGGACCAGCATCACCAGAACCGAAGTTTCTTCATGCCAGGATTAAAACATTATTTCGTAAAATAAAATGGTGGTACAAGTTTGCAATTGAAACTGCAATAGTGTTGCATTTTTTTGGGGGAACAGTATATAAAGTCAGTAATAGTTATCCCTTGCTTATTCTTAGTTCCTCATTTGTCTATCTTTTCTTTTTGCAGCTGCATTTTGTATGCGTCTCGTCTCCTCTGATGTAGTTTTACACTTCTGTGTTTCTAGGACTGTCCATACTTGACATTGGTAACACAGCATTGGGACGAATAAAGCTTCCATAAGCTTGTTTGTATGCATGTTATTTTGATGTTTTAGAATAGGTGCTATTTGATAGATGAGAGTTGTTTGCTTTCTGTATTCTTGTTTCTATTTCCCTATCTAGTCTTCCATCTTGTGTGAACACAATACCCAGATACTTGTACTCTCTAACTTGTTCTAATGATTTTCTATTTATATTTATGTTATATGTCACTGTTGTTCGTCAAATTTTAATAAATATATTGTCATAAATTCTGTCTTTTTGATGTTAATCTTCATACCGACATTCTGATAGCAATTACCAAGACTATTTATATGATTCTGGAGAACTGCATTGTTCTCATACAGTAGACTCTGGTTGTCTGTAAATATCACCTCATTTAAACTCTGGTTGTGGATGTGCTTCATTAGTTACCTTTTCCATGTCAGTGATGAACAAAAGTTGTGATAAAATAAAACCTTGTCTGACACCTAATGTTACTTGGAACCAGTTTGTCATGCTGGCATTTGTCCTTACTGCACATTCACTGTTTTGATACATATCCCTGATGTTATCCATCAGTTGTCCAATTGCACATTATTTTTCCAGTCTATTCCACTGCTTATTTCTATTTACTCAATCAAAGGCTTTTTCTTGATCAATAAAATGTTGTATTCTATAGATTTTTTACTCATCTGTCTCAATGCAAAAATGGCATCAGTGCATCCTCTTCCTTTTCTAAAGCCAAATTGAGTACCACTTTGAAGCAGTTCTGTCTTGTAACTTGTTCTCTGTTATAAAATATTTGCATACATTTTTCCTACATGGCTGAGCAGAGATAGCCTCTATATGTATTGCTACTTTCTTGCTACTCTTGTTCTTCCAAACCGGCTCTGTGGCGAAGGGTTATGAATGCAATTCGCAATCCTGCATGCCGCATTCGAAACACAGCTGTGGGCGTTTCGGAATCAGACTGCCTTGCACTGGTTCCCATACAAAGGTATGAGTGCTGGTAATTCAGAAAGCAATGGCAAACTACTGAGCGTAAACTTGACGAAAAATCACAATCAGCTAAAAAACGCTAGGGTTGACTGCCACTGTCTGTAAAGAATATGAATCTTTAACTAATTGTTATTCCATAAAGGTACAATCACAGCTCTTTGCCAGTCTTGTGGTACTCTTCTCTCTTGCCATGCTTGGTTAAGTGTGTTTATTAACCATTCCTTCCCTACCTTCTGGCAAGCTTCAACTGAAACATTATTGCCTGTAGCTTTGTTGTTGGGGCTGTTTTTAATTGCTTCTCTTATCTTCCAGTTCTAAGATGCTTCATTATATTCTGCATAGAACTATACATGATTGTATTTAATGACAGAAATAATCATTTCAGACCCTGCCCGTCTGGCACATGGAACCCAAAACCATATCACCTGGACAGACAGTGTCAAGAGAAGTGAGTTTTGGTCATCAGTGTCTTGTGTTTGATTTTTCGTTAGATTATGTTGCACAGAAATTGATTAATTTCGTTAGATTATGTTGCACAGAAATTGATTAATTTAGTAGGGATATGGACAAGTTATTACCTAAGTGGCTAAGAAACCAGTATTTTACATCACAAGATATGTTGTAATAATCATGTTTGTTAAAGCAGTTTTGTCATTGAGGTGAAATAAAACCTGTCTTTTCTGCTGCTGATCTTACAGTAGTCCATTCTTTTCATATTGATTATATATCATCATCATAGAAGAATGTATTTGAAATATATCAAGGAAATGAGGTATTTACTTTTGTTTACCCGCAGTAACTGTTCTTCTTGGTACATGTGCTGAATTAATTTTGTTCCATTTTTCAGAAAACTTGATGGCAAATGCATCCATCCCATGATAAATGGAGAGAAGTTTTACTGCCCGGACACAGAATTGATCTGTATAATGTGCGGGAGAAACACACACTATATCAGTCCATGCACAGTAAATTACACACAAGCAACATGTTTGTAAGTATTAATTGTAGGTCGAGTGAGTTTATTTAGATCTGCATTTATTGTTTGATCCGAGTAGCGTAGTAGCTAGCTTCCTGGCATGTTGGTCCAGCGGTTATGTGTTTGAACCTCCATTGAGGTGGGGATAAAAAAAAAAATTGACCTGGATTCCCAGGTCAACCCGCCTTTTTTCTTCTTTTGTTGGCTTGAAGTTTGTGTATATCTGCAATTTTGTCTCTTGTATCTTCTTTCGTTGGCATGAATTTGTCTATATAGGCAATGTTGTTCTCTTGTATGAATTTCTCGTGTATTTTTAAGTTTTACTATGGCCAGATGCTCTATTCTCATGTCCCCACAGGACATCTGAGAAGGCCTCCAGCCAGTGTGGTTGGACCCTTTCGAGGCATAGTGCCTGGTACTGCGTCTGCCTGGGGGATCCATAGCAGGGCGAGCACCATAATGTTTTCCACTAATAGATTTTTTACATGTTTGTGTAAAGTCCTGATTACAGTTGTGTGCCTCCTGGCTGGTTGCCTCCATCTTCAGCATCTTTCTTTTACTAGGGTAGACAGTGGTCATACTCGAGATTAGATATGTATGTACACTCCTGTCAGCACATGTATGTACAAACAAACATATCTAGAGCACTTATCTGGTTTTACAGCGCCAGAGACTCGTCACCCCTTCTCCTGTTAGTTAAAACAGTTCCACCACGTGAAGGCCAGGAGTTGGACTTTTGCTGCTGGAGTTGATGAATGCACAAGCCATGGGGGTATTTTGTCAACCTAAACTTGGTACTAGGAAATGTTTTGGAAAATGAAGGCGGCTGGCCTGATATTGATTACATCACACATTGAGTGTTGATTGGTCTATAAAAAATATGGATTAATGCATATACCCAATTATCAGTCGACTCGACGTGCTGTTGAGATCAAGTCGCCTTATCGGTTAACGCAGAGGATGCCTCGCGTTAAAAATGCCAGCGCAGAGACATGCGCTATATACAGCCGGGAAGAAGAAGGTAGAGGACGAGGAAGGCCGCTACGACTGCTGACGCTGTATCTACGAACAGCAGTCCGGCTCCTACACCAGCTGAAGCCGTCCCAGTTGATGAAGAAACCACATACTCAAGCCAGCAGCAGCCGGGAAGTTCCAACCAGCTCCAAGACGATGCAGCCCAATCTACCAGTGACCTCCACACAGGAGGAAACAACAGCAACATCTGAGGACTTCACCGGCAGAATACTGCTCAAACAGACAAGCGTGGGTGAAGCTAAACTGTCGGCGCTACCAACAGACAAGATAATCAGTCTGTTGGAAAACGAGCTTGGAAGACACAGCATCAACCAGCTGCGCAAGACACATGAGGGAGTAGTGGTCTCCCTCAACAACAACCCAAAGACCACAGCACTTATGAAGAAGATAACACAAGATGAGAAAGCCGACATCAAGCTTCACCACAGCATCTTATTGCAAGCCAGCCGACACAACATGATGAAACGATGGGTCATCAAACGAGTCAAGACCAATCTCACCAACGACCAGATCAGGGAGTTGCTGACAAGGTAAAACCACAAACTCAAGATCACCAGTGCCGAGAGGATCATTGGAAAGAACAACATCCCCTCTACTGTTGTCGTCGTAACATCAGAGGACCGATTGATCCCTCAGTACATCAGATGGGACAAGAGAGACCAAGTTCTAGAGCACTACATACCGAGAGTGCTGCAGTGTTCAAAGTGCCAGAAGTTTTGGCACACCCGTGCCACCTGCAAGAGTGAGGTTGAAGTCTGCAGATATTGCTCTGGACCTCATCCATACAGTCAGTGCCAGCATGCAAAGATCGACAAGTACTTCAGGAGGCCTAACACTAACAGAAAGTGCGCCAACTGCCTCGGCAACCACAGCGCCAGGTACCTCGGCTGCCCCCACCACCAAGACAGCAAGGAAGCTATGAAGATCGCCATCAAGACACCTGCCCTATAAAGAAGCTAGGAGGCAGTACGAGGCCACCAATCGACTCAAAAAAAGCGACAAAGCGCAGCTTGAAGGCCAACTGAAGGACCTGCGATCAAAGTTCAACAGCTTGGAGGAAGAGAAAGACAAGAAACAAGAGACCCATATCGCAGCCGCTCAGCGCATCCTGGACGAAACGAAGTAAGTTCAGCAGAATATTGAGCAGGATGTCGCTTGAATGGCTGCTATGAAGGCCGAGACAGAAGAAAGGCTATCAAGCAGGGAGAAAGAAAAGGACAAAAAGCAAAAAACACAGACAACAACCGCTCAGCGCATCCTCGACGAAATGAAGCAAGTTCAGCAGATGATAGCTCAGGATTACGCTCGAATGGCTACTATAAAGGATGAGACGGATAAACTGCTACTTAAAATACAAGACACTTTTAATGAGATTTTTCGACCTGCTCCAGACCAAGACCCAGATAGCCACACCCGAACCAGAGGATACAAAAGCACAAACAGACGAAGAAGCAACAGAGGAAGAACGATATCGCTCACCACCAAGACCCGACTGGCGAACGCCGAGAAGATTTGAAGGCAACTCACGACGGGGAAATAGAAGGAACACCAGGAGAGACGACAACTGGTAAAACTCCCTGAAGGAAGCAGCACCATATGACAGGGTGGGTACCCAATTACTCCGGGCCTCAACAAGTGCGCGACTCTGTCCAGACATGTAAAACCTCATCAAGACAGCAACGAACGCAATCAACCCATCAGAAGCCAGGAAGCTGACAACAAGCAGCCCAAAGTACGAAAGAGAAACTTCAAGCTACACCATAAACACCCTACATAGCCAAGTCGGAAAATGAAGCCTGAAAGGGGGTACTCGTACCAAAATCGGAATCGGAATATACCCAATATATAACACATGTTTAAAGTTGACCCGACCTCTCAGGTCAGAGTAGCCTAAAATGGGTATCAGGGAATGTTGTGAGGTGTAAAAATGGCTGACATGCTATTATAGGCATTAGCTCTTTTTGTCTATTTAATAGGCATGCAAGCAAACTATGTCCATTACAGCTCAAGGCATGTTAAAATAAGGATCTGGCTAATTTTATATTATGCAAAGATGGGCCATTTTAATGGGAATAATAAAAAAGTTAGTTGCATATCCTTTACAGGACGTCATAGTCAACACCAGCATTGTTTGGCTGTTAGTGATTTCTTGGCAAGTTTCATCATCATCATGTGCCATGCCGATAAGCGTGGGCAGTCACGTCTCACCATCTCACTCGATCACCAGAGTTGTGGTTCAGCTCTGTGTTTCTGTCTTGACCATGCCACTTGGCCAAATGATTATGTAATTTATTATTGCGCTCGCTCGCTTTGAACTCATACATAGTCCATACACACTACTTCTAGTAGAGCTGAGCTGAATATTGCGTGTGAATTAGGTTTCTCTACTAACAATATCCCTCACCATCAAGTGAACCCACTCTTACTTCAGAGGTACTTGTAATTTACATCCCAAAGTCAAGGACGATAGGTCGACATGTTAATCCAACTATCCAGTGTAGGGGCTGAACCCCTTACCTCGGCATCAACACACCAGATGTTTAAGAACACACGTTCTTATCCATTTGGCCATGCTGACCTATGGTTATGTAATGAAAAGAGAGGCATTGGAAAACACCGAGATGTCTGGAAAGGACAGCTGTGGGGGAGGCAGAAGCCGACCTAGAGAAATGATGCGGGATGGACTTTTGGCATGGAGGAATATATCGGCATCACATGATGCTGATGACTCATAACAAGGAATATATATATATATAACAGTTGTGACAGTATGGGTGCCACAGTAGATAACATGTTTGTGTAATAGCCATGTGTCCGAATCCCCAGTTAGGTGGAGATATTTTACATGGATGTATACATAATATACAAGTAGATGGGAATATTCTTAAACAAGTGAATTGGTACAGTTATCTCGGAACAGTCATAACATCTGATGGGAGATGCCTTGGAGAGATCAGAACAAGAATGGCCATGGCTAAGGTAGCCTTTTTCAAGAAGGAAAACATATGACCAATAAAAAGATTTGCAATGAGAAAAAGAGTGTTGAAATGCTACAAAGAGCCTGTACTTTTGTATGGATGTGAAACTTGGACAATGAGCAGACAAGCTGAAAAATATCTGATGGCTGTGGAAATGTAGTTTCTGAAGAAAATGCAAAGAATAACATGGACAGACAGAAAAACCAATGACCAAGTCTTACAGGAAACAAATGAAAACCATAAGCTGATTAGAGAAATTAGACGTAGAGAGTCAACATTTTTTGGACATGTTATGAGAAGAAATTAATAGAGAACTTGGTGACATCTGGCAAGATTGAGGGGAAAAGAACTAGGAGCAGGTAGAGAAGTAAATACCTAGATGGCTTGGCCAGGTGGTATTTTCCAGACAAGATTACACAGCTGATCCACGACTATGGTGATCGTGTGAGATGGTGAATCATGACCGCCCACGCTTACTGGCCAGGCACATGATGATGATACATACTACACTAGAGGCCAGCATGGTAGAGTGGATAAGGGCACTCGCTCTTAAACTTCTTGTGTGTTGATGCCGGGGAGCAGGTTCAATCCCTACACAGGTCAGACTAAAATGTTGACTTTTCCTTGATTCGGGGATGTAAATTATAAGTTATTCTGAAGTCGTATTGGGTTCGCTTCATGGAGAGGGACACAGGTAATAGGGAAACCTAGTCTACACGAAAAAATCAGTCTACTGCACTAAACTTTATTATGGACTACGCTTGATTTCAAAGTGAGCTAACGCAAAAACAAAAAAAACAAAACAAAAAAAAAGCACAATACACTTCTACAGCTCAGGATAGCAGATTAAAGAATATTTTTTTCTGTTGTCCAGCTGATTTTGCTGTGAGATGTCGCAGAGAGAAAGCAGATTTAATTTTGTGTGTTTCGTTTGTTTTGTTGCACTAACACCATGTTTGATTTTCTCAAATTCTCTGTTACTCCATCTAGCCAACTCTTTCTGGGTCGCCCTCTTGCCTTGTATTGTATCTTGATGTTCTTTTTTAGAACACTGTAGCCTAATTTAATTCTTTGGTGCTCTATACTGTTCAAAACCAAAAAAAAAGAAAAAAGAAATGCAACATTTTTGGTGTTACTTTTATAAAAGATATTCGCTGATTGGACATCAGTCAACCTATCGACTGCGTCCATCTGGTCATTAACTTCTCATGGTTACCTGAATTGTACTCACCTCATGATTTGTGAGGTCATGAAAGAGGTCAAGGTCAAAAACATTTTTGACAATAACTCGTGGCAGGTTCATGATAATCCCGTGAAACTTACTGAACACAGAACTCTCTGACCATATTATTTAATGCCTATAAAAGATTGACACTTCTTGAATAAATTCAGTTGAAAATTCAGTGTGCAAGTGTAGCTCATCTCACTACAGAACAATGACTCATCATCATTGGATGTTTACAGGAACCAGGATTGAAACATTAATTTCGTAAAATAAAATGGTGGTACAAGTTTGCAATTGAAACTGCAATAATGTTGCATTTTTGGGGGGGAACAGTATATAAAGTCAGTAATAGTTATCCCTTGCTTATTCTTAGTTCCTCATTTGTCTATCTCTTCTTTTTCCAGCTGCATTTTGTATGTGTTTCATCTCCTCTGATGTAGTTTTACACTTCTGTGTTTCTAGGAGTGTCCTTGCTTGGCATTGGTAACACAGCATTGAAACGAATAAAGCATCCATAAGCTTCTTGTTTGAATGCATGTTATTTAGTTGTTTTAGAATAGGTGCTATTTGATAGATGAGAGTTGTTTGCTTTCTGTATTCTTGTTTCTATTTCCCTATCTAGTCTTCCATCTTGTGTGAACACACTACCCAGATACTTGTACTCTCTAACTTGTTCTAATGATTTTCTATTTATATTTATGTTATATGTTACTGTTGTTCGTCAAATTTTAATAAATATATTGTCATAAATTCTGTCTTTTTGATGTTAATCTTCATACCGACATTCTGATAGCAATTACCAAAACTATTTATATGATTCTGGAGAACTGCATTGTTCTCATACAGTAGACTCTGGTTGTCTGTAAATATCACCTCATTTAAACTCTGGTTGTGGATGTGCTTCATTAGTTACCTTTTCCATGTCAGTGATGAACAAAAGTTGTGATAAAATAAAACCTTGTCTGACACCTAATGTTACTTGGAACCAGTTTGTCATGCTGGCATTTGTCCTTACTGCACATTCACTGTTTTGATACATATCCCTGATGTTATCCATCAGTTGTCCAATTACACATTATTTTTCCAGTCTATTCTACAGCTTATTTCTATTTACTCAATCAAAGACTTTTTCTTGATCAATAAAATGTTGTATTCTATAGATTTTTCACTCATCTGTCTCAATGCAAAAATGGCATCAGTGCATCCTCTTCCTTTTCTAAAGCCAAATTGAGTACCACTTTGAAGCAGTTCTGTCTTGTAACTTGTTCTCTGTTATAAAATATTTGCATACATTTTTCCTACATGGCTGAGTAGAGATAGCCTCTATATGTATTGCTACTTTCTTGCTACTCTTGTTCTTCCAAACCGGCTCTGTGGCGAAGGGGTTATGAATGCAATTCGCAATCCTGCATGCCGCATTCGAAACACAGCTGTGGGCGTTTCGGAATCAGACTGCCTTGCACTGGTTCCCATACAAAGGTATGAGTGCTGGTAATTCAGAAAGCAATGGCAAACTACTGAGCGTAAACTTGACGAAAAATCACAATCAGCTAAAAAACGCTAGGGTTGACTGCCACTGTCTGTAAAGAATATGAATCTTTAACTAATTGTTATTCCATAAAGGTACAATCACAGCTCTTTGCCAGTCTTGTGGTACTCTTCTCTCTTGCCATGCTTGGTTAAGTGTGTTTATTAACCATTCCTTCCCTACCTCCTGGCAAGCTTCAACTGAAACATTATTGCCTGTAGCTTTGTTGTTGGGGCTGTTTGTAATTGCTTCTCTCATCTTCCAGTTCTAAGATGCTTCATTATATTCTGCATAGAACTATACATGAATGTATTCAATGACAGAAATAATCATTTCAGACCCTGCCCGTCTGGCACATGGAACCCAAAACCATATCACCTGGACAGACAGTGTCAAGAGAAGTGAGTTTTGGTCATCAGTGTCTTGTGTTTGATTTTTCGGTTAGATTATGTTGCACAGAAATTGATTAATTTAGTAGGGATATGGACAAGTTATTACCTAAGTGGCTAAGAAACCAGTATTTTACATCACAAGATATGTTGTAATAATCATGTTTGTTAAAACAGTTTTGTCATTGAGGTGAAATAAAACCTGTCTCTTCTGCTGCTGATCTTACAGTAGTCGATTCTTTTCATATTGATTATATATCATCATCATAGAAGAGTGTATTTGAAATATATCAGGGAAATGAGGTATTTACTTTTGTTTACCCGCAGTAACTGTTCTTCTTGGTACATGTGCTGAATTAATTTTGTTCCATTTTTCAGAAAACTTGATGGCAAATGCATCCATCCCATGATAAATGGAGAGAAGTTTTACTGCCCGGACACAGAATTGATCTGTATAATGTGTGGGAGAAACACACACTATATCAGTCCATGCACAGTAAATTACACACAAGCAACATGTTTGTAAGTATTAATTGTAGGTCGAGTGATTTTATTTAGATCTGCATTTATTGTTTGATCCGGAGTAGCGTAATAGCTAGCTTCCTGGCATGTTGGTCCAGCGGTTATGTGTTTGAACCTCCATTGAGGTGGGGATAAAAAAAAAATTGACCTGGATTCCCAGGTCAACCCGCCTTTTTTCTTCTTTTGTTGGCTTGAAGTTTGTGTATATCTGCAATTTTGTCTCTTGTATCTTCTTTCGTTGGCATGAATTTGTCTATATAGGCAATGTTGTTCTCTTGTATGAATTTCTCGTGTATTGTTAAGTTTTACTATGGCCAGATGCTCTATTCTCATGTCCCCACAGGACATCTGAGAAGGACTCCAGCCAGTGTGGTTGGACCCTTTCGAGGCATAGTGCCTGGTACTGCGTCTGCCTGGGGGATCCATAGCAGGGCGAGCACCATAATGTTTTCCACTAATAGATCTTTTACATGTTTGTGTAAAGTCCTGATTACAGTTGTGTGCCTCCTGGCTGGTTGCCTCCATCTTCAGCATCTTTCTTTTACTAGGGTAGACAGTGGTCATACTCGAGATTAGATATGTATGTACACTCCTGTCAGCACATGTATGTACAAACAAACATATCTAGAGCACTTATCTGGTTTTACAGCGCCAGAGACTCGTCACCCCTTCTCCTGTTAGTTAAAACAGTTCCACCACGTGAAGGCCAGGAGTTGGACTTTTGCTGCTGGAGTTGATGAATGCACAAGCCATGGGGGTATTTTGTCAACCTAAACTTGGTACTAGGAAATGTTTTGGAAAATGAAGGCGGCTGGCCTGATATTGATTACATCACACATTGAGTGTTGATTGGTCTATAAAAATATGGATTAATGCATATACCCAATTATCAGTCGACTCGACGTGCTGTTGAGATCAAGTCGCCTTATTGGTTAACGCAGAGGATGCCTCGCGTTAAAAATGCCGCGCAGAGACATGCGCTATATACAGCCGGGAAGAAGAAGGTAGAGACGACCAAGGCCGCTAGAACTGCTGACGCTGTATCTACGAACAGCAGTCCGCCTCCTACACCAGCTGAAGCTGTCCCAGTTGATGAAGAAACCACATCACAAACCAGCAGCAGCCGGGAAGTTCCAACCAGCTCCAAGACGATGCAGCCCAATCTACCAGTGACCTCCACACAGGAGGAAACAACAGCAACATCTGAGGACTTCACCGGCAGAATATTGCTCAAACAGACAAGCGTGGGCGAAGCTAAACTGTCGGCGCTACCAACAGACAAGATAATCAGTCTGTTGGAAAACGAGCTGGGAAGACACAGCATCAACCAGCTGCGCAAGACACATGAGGGAGTAATGGTCTCCCTCAACAACAACCCAAAGACCACAGCACTTATGAAGAAGATAACACAAGATGAGAAAGCCGACATCAAGCTTCACCACAGCATCTTATTGCAAGCCAGCTGACACAACATGATGAAACAATGGGTCATCAAATGAGTCAAAACCCATCTCACCAACGACCAGATCAGGGAGTTGCTGACAAGGTAAAACCACAAACTCAAGATCACCAGTGCCGAGAGGATCATCGGAAAGAACAACATCCCCTCTACTGTTGTCGTCGTAACATCAGAGGACCGATTGATCCCTCAGTACATCAGATGGGACAAGAGAGACCAAGTTCCAGAGCACTACATACCGAGAGTGCTGCAGTGTTCAAAGTGCCAGAAGTTTTGGCACACCCGTGCCACCTGCAAGAGTGAGGTTGAAGTCTGCAGATATTTCTCTGGACCTCATCCATACAATCAGTGCCAGCATGCAAAGATCGACAAGGACTTCAGGAGGCCTAACACTAACAGAAAGTGCGCCAACTGCCTCGGCAACCACAGCGCCAGGTACCTCGGCTGCCCCCGCCACCAAGACAGCAAGGAAGCTATGAAGATCGCCATCAAGACTAACCTGCCCTATAAAGAAGCTAGGAGGCAGTACGAGGCCACCAATTGAGTAAAAAAAAGCGACAAAGCGCAACTTGTAGGCCAACTGAAGGACCTGCGATCAAAGTTCAACAGCTTGGAGGAAGAGAAAGACAAGAAACAAGAGACCCATATCGCAGCCGCTCAGCGCATCCTGGACGAAACGAAGCAAGTTCAGTAGAATATTGAGCAGGATGTCGCTTGAATGGCTGCTATGAAGGCCGAGACAGAAGAAAGGCTATCAAGCAGGGAGAAAGAAAAGGACAAAAAGCAAAAAACACAGACAACCGCTCAGCGCATCCTCGACGAAATGAAGCAAGTTCAGCAGATGATAGCTCAGGATTACACTCGAATGGCTACTATAAAGGATGAGACGGATAAACTGCTACTTAAAATACAAGACACTTTTAATGAGATTTTCGACCTGCTCCAGACCAAGACCCAGATAGCCACACCTGAACCAGAGGATACAAAAGCACAAACAGACGAAGAAGCAACAGAGGAAGAACGATATCGCTCACCACCAAGACCCGACTGGCGAACGCCGAGAAGATTTGAAGGCAACTCACGACGGGGAAATAGAAGGAACACCAGGAGAGACGACAACTGGTAAAACTCCCTGAAGGAAGCAGCACCATTTGACAGGGTAGGTACCCAATTACTCCAGGCCTCAACAAGTGCGCGACTCTGTCCAGACATGTAAAACCTCATCAAGACACAATCAACCCATCAGAAGCCAGGAAGCTGACAACAAGCAGCCCAAAGTATGAAAGAGAAACTTCAAGCTACACCATAAACACCCTACATAGCCAAGTCGGAAAATGAAGCCTGAAAGGGGGTACTCGTACCAAAATCGGAATCGGAATATACCCAATATATAACACATGTTTAAAGTTGACCCGACCTCTCAGGTCAGAGTAGCCTAAATGGGTATCACTGAATGTTGTGAGGTGTAAAGATGGCTGACATCCTATTATAGGCATTAACTCTTTGTCTATTTAATAGTCAGGCAAGCAAACTGTCCAGTACAGCTCAAGGCATGTTAAAAAAAGGATCTGGCTAATTTTATATTATGCAAAGATGGGCCATTTTAATGGGAATAATAAAAAAGTTAGTTGCATATCTTTTACAGGACGTCATAGTCAACACCAGCATTGTTTGGCTGTTAGTGATTTCTTGGCAAGTTTCATCATCATGATGTGCCATGCCGATAAGCGTTGGCGGTCACGTCTCACCATCTCACTCGATCACCAGAGTTGTGGTTCAGCTCCGTGTTTCTGTCTTGACCATGCCACTTGGCCAAGCCATCCAGGTATTTACTTCTCTGCCTTCCCCTTGTTTTCTTCACCTGGGTATTGCCAGTTGTCACCAAGTCCTCCAATTTATTTCTTCTCATAACGTGACCAACAAATTGTAACTATGTCTAATTTCTCTAATCAGTTTACTATTTTCATTTGTTTCTTGTAGGACTTGTTCATTGGTCTTTCTGTCTGTCCATGGTATTCTTTGCATTTTCATCAGAAACCAAATTTCCACAGCCATCAGATGTTTTTTAGCCTGTTTGCTCATTGTCCGCTTCTCATCCATGCAAAAGAACAGGTTCTATATAGCACTTCAACACTCTTTTTCTCATTGCAAATGACATCTTTTTTATTGGTCAGTATGTTTTCCACTGTGGAGAGATAATATACATACAGACCTACAAGCACTTGGAATCAACGACTGGCAAGAGAAGGTCCACCAGAGAGACGAATGGAGACGGCTTGTATCTGCAGCAAAGAACCTCAATGGCTTGGAATGCTGAAGAAGAAGAAGAAGAAGAAGAAGAAGAAGAAGAATGTGTTTTCAATCTTGCAAAAGGCTACCTTCGCCATGACAATTCTTGTTCTAATTTCTTCAAGACATCTCCCATCAGATGTTATGATGGTTCCAAGATAATTGTACCGATTCACTTGCTTGAGAATATTCCAATTTACTTGTATATTACACTGTGGTATTTCTGTCTTCCTAGTGATGACCATAATCTGTGTCTTCTTACAATTTAATTATAACTCTAGTTGTTCATTGTGTGCAACAACCACATCTACTAAATGTTGCAGATCCTGCTCATTGCCTGCAATCAATACTGCATCATCCACATGTTATCATCTAATGTTACTGATGTTTCTTATTCCAATGACGATTCCTTTCATATCTTCTACATTTCTGAAAATATAAGTTCATTTGAAATCCGTTCGTGCTGCACCACGCGTAATTGCATATGTTGAACATGATCATGTCATAGGCATGTGAGAAGTACTGACCAATGAATAAAAGAGCATGTGCTTATCATCCCATGATGAATAGGTTCTGTTTCTGACCATTGAGAAAATGGCCGGGTTGATCCAAAATCCGTCCAAAGAAGCTCAAAGAGCGAAGATTCAGTTTCTTTCATTTGAAGGATGTCGACCAGTGGACATTAATCGAAGAATGCAGGCAGCGTACGGTAACAAATGTGTGTCGAAGACAACAGTGGCAGACTGGGCATGAATGTTTCGGAAAGGACGTCAGTTCACGACAGATCTTTGACGGCCGGGTCAAGCGCATATTGTTGCAACAGAATAAACAATCACCAAGACTGATGCATCAGTACAGATGAACCATTGTCGAAGCATACGGTCTCTAGCAAAAGAGTTTGATGTGTCATTTGGGACAATTCAAAAGGTCATTCGTAAGAAACTGCAATATAGGAAGGTATGTTCACAGTGGGTACCTCGGATGTCGACCGACCACCAAAAAGAGGAATGCATGGGATGGTGTTTGAACCACTTGCTGCATTATAGAGTGGAGGGTGATGCATTTCTTTTCTGCATAGTGGCAGGCGATGAATCATGGTGTCACCACTTTGAGCTGAGCAGCAAAAGAGAGAGCATGCAATGGAAGCATGCTGGATCACCAAAATCAAAAAAATTCAAGTATACAGGTTTCCGCTGGTAAGGTTATGCTGAACGCATTTTTTGACCATGAAGGGCTATTGTTGGCCGACTTTAAAGAACCTGGTGTCAACATCAACTCTACCCACTACTTCCAAACACTAGACAAGCTGCAAAAAGCCATCAAGAACAAATGACCCGGCATGCTTTCTCGCGGTGTGATTTTGTTGCACGATAATGCTCGTCCACATGTCGCAAAGATTGTGCAGGAAGCATTAGCAAGTGGGAAATTCTGCATCATACAGCCTATAGTCCTAATTTGTCACCATTTTCATTTGTTTGGACCTCTAAAAACGCTCTCAAGGGGCAATTATTTCACACAGATGCAGACGTAATGAACGCGGTAAACACTTGGTTCAGTGAGCAACCACAATCATTTTTTACGGACGGCATTCGCCGCCTACCTAAGCAATGGGATGCTTGCCTGAATGTCTACGGCAGCTTATTCTGACCAACCCTTGGTACATAATTCATTCAAAATGAACGCTTTGTTTAATTCTACCACACCTGTTAATGTTTCTTTCATGCTTTTGTAATAAAGCAATTGGAACGGATTTCAAATGAACGTCCCTAATATTTTCACAGTACTGGGAAACAGATTTTGAGACATTACACATCCCTGTCTCATACCTCTCTTAATAAGCTGATATTGACCTACTTCATTATCAATTCTTATAGCAGCTTGTTGTTTCCAATATATGTTTTTTACAAGTCTAAGGTCTTTCCCATCAATTTGTAGATCTGCAAGCATCTTTATCATGTTGACATGACTTACTTTATCAAAAGCCTTTGTGTAGTCAATAAAGCAAGTTTACGGTCATTAGTTTGCCATTGATTTCCAGCACCCATACCATTGTATGAAAACCAACACAAGGTGGTTTACTTTCAAATTGCCCGCAGCTGTTTCAAACACAGTGCGTGGGATCACAAATTGCATTCGCAACCCCTTCGCCACAGAGCCAGGAGTGATATTAGGCAGGTATAAATCCTTGTATGTTTATTTTACAACCTTTTGCGTCAGGTGCTAAACTCACATATTCTTGTTATCTTCAGACCGTGCGAGCCTGGATCATGGAACCCTAGTGACTTTCACATGAACAGGGACTGTGTACCAATGTGAGTTGTGTTTGTGTGTCAATGTGAGTTGTGTTTGTGTGTCAGTGTGAATTGTATGATTTCTCCGATCTTTGGAAAGAAGAAAATAAGGCACGGAAGTGTGCTAGTCACCTTATTACAACACAGTGGTCTGGGTTCGCTCCCCAGCAATGCAGATTTATTTCTGACCCGTGCAGCTCTGGGGTCAATGGAGCTTCATAAAAGATAGTTTTCAGAATTTTCTTAAAATTGTTTTGAATAAATGACAGCAAGGAAGGGGGCTGATAACCACATTTCATGATGCAGCATCCTTGTATGTATACACTCATCACCTGCTAACAGAGGGACAGACCGGCCACCTATCCTCTGTGCACTCAGACCTACAAAATGTGATGGCTCTATCTCATCACAGACGCAAAGCGGGTTCCTATGATTTGAACTGTTTTTATGGCATACATTTTGTGTATTATAAATTTGAGGTCGAACACTTTTCATCCACACAGTTGGATTCTTTTATGGATTATCTGCAATGGGAGTATGTATACTTTACTTAATGTTACATCCTCACCTTCTTTTGTGTTTCTGCCTTGTGATTGATGGACATGCATGGTCCATTGATCACAAATGTCATGCAGGCGGTGGAGTAGCTACTGGTGTGCTCTCCAATTTAAGCAGCTCTATGGATATAGACCAGACGAAGGACAGAACAACTTACTGTTATAAAGATAGATTGGCGATGGTCAAGTAGTCAGGTTTTAATCAGGTATGACATTTTGCAAACGGGAGGTATGACATTTTGCAAACGGCAGGGTACAACAAGCCTTACCCTAGCGTGAGGAAATGCAACCTCTTCTTCTTCTTCTTCAGCATTCCGAGCCATTGAGGTTCTTTTCTGCAGATACAATCCGTCTCCATTTGTCTCTCTGGTGGACCTTCTCTTGCCAGTCGTTGATTCCAAGTGCTTTTAGGTCTGTATATGTATTATCTCTCCACCGCCTTCTTGGTCTACCTCGGGGTCTACGGTCATTTATTTCCTGAGTGTAAGCAAGTTTTGTTTCCCTATTATCTTCCATTCTTTCTATATGCCCCAGCCATTGTAGTCTATTAGCCTTCATGATACCAGTGATTAGCGGGGACTTAAACAGATCATAAATGTCTTTGTTACTTCTTCTTTTCCACTCTCCACTTTGTGTATTCCTAATGGGTCCAAAGATGCGTCTTAAAATTTTGTTCTCAAAGGTTTGTAACAAGGCTTCGTCTCATTTCGTTGTACTCCAGGTTTCAGAGCCATACAGCACAACTGGTCTGATCAGTGTTTTGTATATTGTGATTTTGGTGTTACGAGATAGCGCCTTTGATTTTAGTAGATGTTGTAGTGCATAGTATATCTTATTTCCAGAGTTGATTCTAGTTTGTATTTCTTCCCTTATGATGTTGGAGCAGTTGAAGATTGTACCCAGGTATTTGTATGTTTCCGTTCTTTTAATGGTCATATTATCTATTTGTATGTGGCCAGAGTTTTTAGCCATTCCGTCTCTTGAAATTACCATATATTCTGTCTTATCTTGGTTGATAACCAGCCCCATCTGTTGGGCTTTTTCCTTTAAGTGAGTCAATATTTCCAATGTCTTTTGTTCACTTTGCCCTATAATATCTATATCATCTGCATAACCAAGCAGCTTGGATGTTCCTCCAATATCACATTCCTCCTTTACCTTCCTTACAACTTTCTCTAGAGCCAGATTGAAGAGTAGCGGCGATAGTGCATCACCCTGTTTCAAGCCAGATGTTATTTGGAAAGGGTCTGATTTCCTGCCTTTATATGTTACTATATTATAAGTATCTTCCATGCATAGTCTGGTCATGTTGATTAACTTCCTTGGTATTCCAAATTCCTGCATAGCATTCCATAGACTATTCCTATGGACACTATCATAAGCCTTTTTAAAATCCACAAAAAAGTTTATGGAGATCTCTTTTATATTCCCAATTTTTCTCAGCTATTTGTCGTAAGATAAATATCTGATCTATTGTTGATCTGTTTTGTCTAAAACCCGCCTGGTAGTCACCTAATATGTCTTCTGAATATGGTTTTAGTCTATTTAGTAATACTGCGGATAGTATCTTATAGCTTGTGGACAGTAGTGATATTCCTCTATAATTTCCACATTGGAACTTGTCTCCTTTCTTAAAGATAGGTATCAATAATGACTCTTTCCAGTCATGGGGTAATTCTTCTGTCCTCCAGATTTTTATTATTAGTTCGTATAGCTTTAGATGTAATGCATGGCCACCTGCCTTTATAAATTCAGCAGCAATTCCATCAGTCCCAGTTGCCTTATTGTTTTTAAGTCGTGTGATTACATATAGGATTTCTTCAAATGTAGGTTCTTCAATTTGTGGTTCGCATGTTAGAACCTCTTCCTGTGGGAAAATGTTACTTGGAGCTTCACAATTTAGTAATTCAACAAAATATTCTTTCCATGTGTTGCACATTTCCTCATTGGTATTTATCATATTCCCATTTTTGTCTTTTAAACCATATGTGTTTTGTTGGTGCCCTCGTTTCATTGACTTCAGTTCTTTAAAAAACTTTCTGGATTCATTTTTCTGGTGATTAGTTTCCATATCTTTGATTATATTACTCATATATTCTCGCTTCTGCTGTCGGACTATTTTTGTAGCCTCTTTACATTCATTTCTATAATGCTCTTCCTTTTGGATGTTGTTGATGTCATTTAACCATAAATGTCTGGCATTCTTTTTCCTAATGACTGCTTCTTCACATTTTTGATTGAACCATCTGTTCTTTCTATGCGTGGTTAACACACCGAGACATTCTTCTGCGGTAGATTGAATTGTATTCTTGATGTTCAACCAAGTTTGGTCAACGCTTTCCTCCAAAGGGTTTTGCAGAGTTTCAAGTTTACATTTTATTTCATCTGTAAATTTCTCTTTGACTGTAATTTCTTGTAGTTTTTCTCTGTTATATGTTGGGTGTAATCTTTGTAATTTAGTATAGAAAGCTCTCTTAAGTTTTATTTTAAATTTTGCTCCAACGAGGAAGTGGTCACTGTGGCACTCAGCTCCTCTATAACTTCTAACTTGCTGTATGTTTGATGCATTTCTGTTGTTAATTAAAATGTGATCTATTTGATTATAGGTTCTCTTGTCACATGATTTCCAAGTTTGTTTGTGTATATCCTTTCTTTGTAGTCTGGTACTGCTAATCTGCAGTCCTTTGGCTTCTGCCAAGTTGATGACTCTCCATCCATTATCATTTGAAGTTGTATATAGGCTTTCCATACCGGCCACTTTTTTATTAGTTTGCTCTCTACCTATTTTTGCATTGAAGTCTCCCAGCACAATCAGCATGTCCTGTTTGGGGGTTTCTTCTACGACATCTTCCAGATCATTATAAAAGTCTTCTTTAATATCATCTTCTTTCTCTTCAGTAGGTGCAATGTACATTAATCATCGTTATATTTTTCCATTTACCTTTTATTCGTAATTTACTAATCCTGTCATTAACAGCTTTAAAGTTTAAAACGTTCCCCCATAACTCTTTTTGATGACAAATCCTGTTCCTAATTCATGTTTATTTTGGGTGTTTCCTCCATATATTATAATAATTCCATTTTGCTCTAAAGTACCCTCTCCTGGCCACCTTATTTCTTGAATTGCTGTTATATCCATTTGATATTCAACCAGCTCTTAGTTCTTCGGCCGCTCCAGCTCGATATAGTGTCCGTACATTCCATGTTCCGAGGAAATGCAACCTAAAGACTAAAATTCATGGCAGGGCAGACCAGCCCTAAGCCTTAGTCAACAACTGGTCTAGGATGCAAGCTCTGACAGGCAGGCAGACAGAGAGCATTGCTTTGGTGATCCGGCAGCTTCTGCAGCTTGTCTTGTTTCAGATGTATCGGTGCTACCTTTCCTATGGAGTTAACTAGGCAGGCCAAGAGAGGGATCATGCTGCATGGGTAACAGATGGTCTCTAAATTCAGCCTAGGCTTTCTGCTAAAATAACATCAGGCAAGGTGCCAGTCAAAAAAGGGTTGGTCAAAGGGATGGTTCAACCCCTACACTGGACAGCTGGATTAAAATGTTGACCTATCGTCCTTGACTTGGGGACGTAAATTACAAGCACCTCTGAAGTCAGAGTTGATGGCGAGGGACACTGTTAACAGGGAAAGCTAATCCACACGCAAAATTCAGTCTAGCACTACTTGAGTTCAAAACGAGCGAGCGCAAAAAACAAACAAACAAATAAACAGACAAAAATACCCACGAGAAATCTGATGTGCTAGGCCAGAGACTTGATGAATGTAACTTGCTTGATGAGGATGTATCACATTGTAGTCATACTTTTTGAAGTTTAACTAATTGAGTGCCATGGGATGATTAATTGTCTTAAGCGACTTCTCGTATCTGCCATGGGAAGGCGCTGAAATGTTGTCATTGAGTTATAAAAAACATGTCTGCTACCATATTACTATCTTTTATGTCATAACTGTGTCACACTCCTACTTCCCATTTTTTGCCATCCATATTTGTTTGATCCATTCTTACATTTTGTTTAGCACTGAGTCTTTTAAACAAGGAAGCAATAAACATGTTGCCTGACATATATCGCTGCACTTTGGCAGGAACATACTGCAAAATTATATATCATGCATAGTGAATATATGAATCTGACCAATTCTTTGAGAGGTTTGAATTGTTTCATATTTCAGCAGTCCGTCCAATATCAAGCGAGAATCCAGATGATGATGCTGTCATACAGTCCCCTGATGATTTCAAACTACCTCAAGATCAGCCAAGAGAGAACTTCAAGGAAGTGAAAGATCAGTCACTTGATAGCAATCAGGGAATACGTCTTTCAATGAATCCACTTTTCTGCTTTCTTATTGTGGTTCTTTACCATTTTTTTCACTACTTGAGTTGATTGATCTTGTTTTTTTTCTGATGGCAGCAAATGTTGAGATATTTAATTCTCAGGTCATGCACAATTCCTGCCTAAGACAAAGCATTTCATTCAATTAGGTGATATATACATATATGATCATCATGTGCTTTACTGGTATCGATCACAGCTCGCCATCTCACACGATCACTAGTGTATGTATCAGATTTTTATTCTTGTCCTGATTACACCATGTGACAAGATTATCTCAAGATTAATCTCTTTGTTTACCTTACACTTTTACCAAGACCAAGTTGTTACTGAATTTTCAGATGTATTTATTCTCTTAACATGGCCAGTTAATTTTGTCTATGTATTAACTACTCAAGTGAAATAGCGGTTTTTCCGTTTCTTTCTTGAATGACTGCCTCATTTGTGTTGTTTCCCTCCATTACTTTCTGTACATTTTCTTCATAAATGTCCACTGCCATTAAATGTTTCTCACCTTAACTGCATACTGTCCCTGTTCCACATACATACAACTATAAGTGTGTGTGTGTGGGGGGCATGAGAGAGAGAGTGTCAGTGAGTGTGTGTTTGTGAGCGAGAGATTGTATGTGTGTGTCAGTGTGTGTGTGTGTGTCAGTGTGTGTGTGTGTGTGTGTGTGTGTGTGTGTGTGTGTGAATGTGTGGCAGAGTGTGTGTGTGAAAATGTGTGACAGAGTGTGTGTATGTGAGAGAGAATAAAAAAAATAATACCTGTTGTAGCTTTAAGCATGGTTGTGATCATTCATGGTCTTTCATTATTAAATGATTCAGTGCAGAAGAATTATATATTGCCAGAAGTGACTTTCCAAATGGACGCACAATAATATATTCCAATTATAGGGCCATCATTTTACTTGTTTTGTATTTTAGCATCTTGCAGAATTTTAAAACTCAGATATGTACACTTTAATACATTTTCATTTGCTATGTTTGGTCTTGCCTAGGGTGTTAGAGTTATGTAATGTTTGTGATTACTTTTGTGAATTCAGAAATGGCCACACCCACTAGCTATACTCCTCGACAATTTACGTCACAGCAGGTAAAAATATTATTTGAAACAACTTTAAATCATGGTGATTCTGATTTGATTGATGTTGTGAGTGAGTCTGATAGTGAGGTTCAATTCAGTAGTGATTGTAAAAACAACAGAGTTGTGTCAAATCAAATCAAATCACATCAAATCAACTTTTAACGGTCTAACGGTCAAGCAGAATGACACAGGTTAGTTTCTGTTTGCTCAGGTAGCACTAATAGGCCACAAAGTATTTTCTGCAGCCAATCATGAATAAGTTGAGCAGTATTATATGTAATCATAAATAATGTAAATAGTTCTTGTTTTGGTTCTCAATAGTTAGGTATTTAGTCGTATATGACTGAGGTAACATATGACATGGGTCATTAGAACAGTACTGTCTGCTTTCTGCTAGTGCCAAATGTTTCCTGGCGCTCACCAAACCCAACACCCTACATTGTGCCAGCAGCTTTGGGTGGAGGAGCGCAATTTGGAGAGTACAAGCCTTATCCTGGTGCATGGAAATACAGCCTAAAAAATAAATGTTGGTCACTGGTTTGAGCATTGCGTTGCTGATGCAGCAGCTTCTGTCAGTGAGAGAAAGTGTGTGTGTGCGTGCGTGTGAGAGAGAGTGGGAGAGATAGAGAAAGAGAGAGAATGAATGAATGTGTGACAGAGTGTGTGAGGAATGTGTGACAGAGTGTGGGTGTGAGAGAGAGAGAAAATACAAAATAATACCTGTTGTAGCTTTAAGCATGGTTGTGATCATTCATGGTCTTTCATTATTAACTGTTTCAGTGTGTAAGAATTATATGTTGCCAGAAGTGACTTTCCAAATGGACAGCACAATAATATATTGCTTGTTTTGTATTTTAGCATCTTGCAGAATTTCAAAACTGAGATTTGTACATTTTAATACATTTTCATTTGTTAGTGTGCTATGTTTGGCGTTGCCTTGGGTGTTGGAGTTATGTAATGTTACTGATTACTTTTGTGAATCCAGAAATGGCCACACACACTAGCTATACTCCTCTGCAATTTGCGTCTGAGCAGGTAAAAATATTATTTGAAACAACTTTAAATCATGGCGATTCTGATTTGGTTGATGTTGTGAGTGAGTCTGATAGTGAGGTTCAATTCAGTAGTGATTGTGAAAACAACAGTTGTGTGCAACCATCAAGCAGAATGATACAGGTTAGTTTCTGTTTGCTCAGGTAGCACTAATAGGCCACACAGTTTTTTCTGAGCTGTCCACTGTGCAATATTATATATAATCATAAATAATGTAAATAGTGCTTGTTTTGGTTTTCAATAGTTAGGTGTTATTCAAATATGACTGAGATACAGTTTGACAGCAGACAGTACTGTCTGCTTTCTGGTAATGCCAAATGTTTCCTGGAACTCACCAAACCCAACACCCTACATTGTGCCAGCAGCTTTGGATGGAGGAGCGCAATTGGGAATGTACAAGCCTTATCCTGGTGCGAGGAAATGCAACCTAAAGACTAAATGTTGGTCACTGGTTTGAGCATTGCATTGCTGATGCAGCAGTTTCTGCAGCATGTCTTATTCTAGATGTATTGGTGTTTCCTCTGGAGTAAACTAGGTATGCCAAGGGGAAGGGGGGGGGGGGAGATCATGCTGCATGTGCAACACATGGTCTCTAAATTCAGCCCAGGCTGTGTACTATGGAGAGGTATAACTCCGTCAGAAACTGTTGTCTCTCAAGATGGCAAGGTGCCAGTGCAGGTTCTCGATCTATAATTAAATGAGTGCAACTTTTCCAAATGTTTATTATGATTTTTCTTTAATGTTTGTATGAAAATAACATGCTTCAGAATATGGCTCAAATATAATGTGATTATGTTAATGAGCAGTTCTTGGGATATTTGTGAAGAAATGTAGCATGTTTATCATTATTCAGTGATATATGAAGTCTACTGTCTTTCATGTCAGTCTACCAACTGTCTTCCATGTCAGTCTACCAACCGTCTTTTATGTCAATACACCAACTGTCTTTCATGTCAGTACACCAACTGTCTTACATGTCAGTCTACCAACTGTCTTCCATGTCAGTCTACCAACTGTCTTTTATGTCCGTTTACCAACTGTCTTCCATGTCAGTCCTCCGTCTTTTATGTCAATCTACCATCTGTCTTCCATGTCAGTCCACCAACTGTCTTTTATGTCAGCCTACCGTCTTTCATGACAGTCTACCAACTTTCTTCCATGTCAGTCTACCATCTGTCTTTTATGTCAGTTTACCAACTGTCTTATATGTCAGTTTACCACCTGTCTTTTATGTCAGTCCATCATCTGTCTTCCACCCAGTTTACCAACTGTCTTCCATGCAGTCTACCAACTGTCTTCCATCCAGTCTACCAATTGTCTTCCATCCAGTCTACCAATTGTCTTCCATCCAGTCCACTTGTCTTCCATCCAGTCTACCAACTGTCTTCCATGTGAGTCCACCAAACTGTCTTCCATGTCAGTCCACCAACTGTCTTTTATGTCGGCCTACCGTCTTTCATGTCAGTTTATCAACTTTCTTCCATGTCAGTCTACCAACTGTCTTTTATGTCAGTTTACCAACTGTCTTCTATGTCAGTTTACCACCTGTCTTTCATGTCAGTCCACCAACTGTCTTCCATACAGTCTACTAATTGTCTTCCATTCAGTCTACCAACTGTCTTCCATGCCAGTCTACCAACTGTCTTCCATCCAGTCTACCAACTGTCTTCCATCCAGTCTACAAATTGTCTTCCATGCAGTTTTACCAACTGTCTTTTATGTCAGTCCATCATCTGTCTTCAACCCAGTTTACCAACTGTCTTTTTATGTCAGTCCATCATCTGTCTTCCATCCAGTCTACAAATTGTCTTCCACCCAGTTTACCAACTGTCTTTTATGTCAGTCCACCAACTGTCTTCCATACAGTCTACTAATTGTCTTCCATTCAGTCTACCAACTGTCTTCCATGCCAGTCTACCAACTGTCTTCCATGCCAGTCTACCACCTGTATTCCATCCAGTCTACAAATTGTCTTCCACCCAGTTTACCAACTGTCTTTTATGTCAGTCCACCAACTGTCTTCCATACAGTCTACTAATTGTCTTCCATTCAGTCTACCAACTGTCTTCCATGCCAGTCTACCAACTGTCTTCCATGCCAGTCTACCACCTGTCTTCCATCCAGTCTACCACCTGTCTTCCATCCAGTCTACCAACTGTCTTCCATGCCAGTCTACCAACTGTCTTCCATGCCAGTCTACCAACTGTCTTCCATGCCAGTCTACCAACTGTCTTCCATGCCAGTCTACCACCTGTCTTCCATCCAGTCTACAAATTGTCTCCACCCAGTTTACCAACTGTCTTTTATGTCAGTCCACCAACTGTCTTCCATACAGTCTACTAATTGTCTTCCATTCAGTCTACCAACTGTCTTCCATGCCAGTCTACCAACTGTCTTCCATGCCAGTCTACCAACTGTCTTCCATCCAGTCTACAAATTGTCTTCCACCCAGTTTACCAACTGTCTTTTATGTCAGTCCATCATATGTCTTCCACCCAGTTTACCAACTGTCTTTTATGTCAGTCCATCATCTGTCTTCCACCCAGTCTACCAACTGTCTTTTATGTCCGTTTACCAACTGTCTTCCATGTCAGTCCTCCGTCTTTTATGTCAATCTACCATCTGTCTTCCATGTCAGTCCACCAACTGTCTTTATGTCAGCCTACCGTCTTTCATGACAGTCTACCAACTTTCTTCCATGTCAGTCTACCATCTGTCTTTTATGTCAGTTTACCAACTGTCTTATATGTCAGTTTACCACCTGTCTTTTATGTCAGTCCATCATCTGTCTTCCACCCAGTTTACCAACTGTCTTCCATGCAGTCTACCAACTGTCTTCCATCCAGTCCTACCAATTGTCTTCCATCCAGTCTACCAAATTGGCTTCCATCCAGTCCACTTGTCCCTCCATCCAGTCTACCAACTGTCTTCCATGTGAGTCCACCAACTGTCTTCCATGTCAGTCCACCAACTGTCCTTTTATGTCGGCCTACCGTCTTTCATGTCAGTCTATCAACTTTCTTCCATGTCAGTCTACCAACTGTCTTTTATGTCAGTTTACCAACTGTCTTCTATGTCAGTTTACCACCTGTCTTTCATGTCAGTCCACCACTGTCTTCCATACAGTCTACTAATTGTCTTCCATTCAGTCTACCAACTGTCTTCCATGCCAGTCTACCAACTGTCTTCCATCCAGTCTACCAACTGTCTTCCATCCAGTCTACAAATTGTCTTCCATGCAGTTTACCAACTGTCTTTTATGTCAGTCCATCATCTGTCTTCCACCCAGTTTACCAACTGTCTTTTATGTCAGTCCATCATCTGTCTTCCATCCAGTCTACAAATTGTCTTCCACCCAGTTTACCAACTGTCTTTTATGTCAGTCCACCAACTGTCTTCCATACAGTCTACTAATTGTCTTCCATTCAGTCTACCAACTGTCTTCCATGCCAGTCTACCAACTGTCTTCCATGCCAGTCTACCACCTGTCTTCCATCCAGTCTACCACCTGTCTTCCATCCAGTCTACCAACTGTCTTCCATGCCAGTCTACCAACTGTCTTCCATGCCAGTCTACCAACTGTCTTCCATGCCAGTCTACCAACTGTCTTCCATGCCAGTCTACCACCTGTCTTCCATCCAGTCTACAAATTGTCTTCCACCCAGTTTACCAACTGTCTTTTATGTCAGTCCATCATCTGTCTTCCACCCAGTTTACCGTCTTTTATGTCAGTCCATCTGTCTTCCACCCAGTTTACCAACTGTCTTCCATTCAGTCTACCAACTGTCTTCCATGCCAGTCTACCAACTGTCTTCCGTCCAGTCTACAAATTGTCTTCCACCCAGTTTACCAACTGTCTTTTATGTCAGTCCATCATCTGTCTTCCACCCAGTTTACCAACTGTCTTTTATGTCAGTCCATCATCTGTCTTCCACCCAGTTTACCAATTGTCTTCCATGCCAGTCTACCAACTGTCTTCCATCCAGTCTACAAATTGTCTTCCATGCAGTTTACCAACTGTCTTTTATGTCAGTCCATCATCTGTCTTCCACCCAGTTTACCAACTGTCTTTTATGTCAGTCCATCATCTGTCTTCCACCCAGTTTACCAACTGTCTTTTATGTCAGTCCATCATCTGTCTTCCACCCAGTTTACCACCTGTCTTTTATGTCAGTCCATCATCTGTCTTCCACCCAGTTTACCAACTGTCTTTTATGTCAGTCCATCATCTGTCTTCCACCCAGTTTACCAACTGTCTTTTATGTCAATCTACCATCTGTCGTCCATGTCAGTCCACCAACTGTCTTTTATGTCAGCCTACCGTCTTTCATGACAGTCTACCAACTTTCTTCCATGTCAGTCTACCATCTGTCTTTTATGTCAGTTTACCAACTGTCTTATATGTCAGTTTACCACCTGTCTTTTATGTCAGTCCATCATCTGTCTTCCACCCAGTTTACCAACTGTCTTCCATGCAGTCTACCAACTGTCTTCCATCCAGTCTACCAATTGTCTTCCATCCAGTCTACCAAATTGTCTTCCATCCAGTCCACTTGTCTTCCATCCAGTCTACCAACTGTCTTCCATGTGAGTCCACCAACTGTCTTCCATGTCAGTCCACCAACTGTCTTTTATGTCGGCCTACCGTCTTTCATGTCAGTCTATCAACTTTCTTCCATGTCATTCTACCAACTGTCTTTTATGTCAGTTTACCAACTGTCTTCTATGTCAGTTTACCACCTGTCTTTCATGTCAGTCCACCAACTGTCTTCCATACAGTCTACTAATTGTCTTCCATTCAGTCTACCAACTGTCTTCCATGCCAGTCTACCAACTGTCTTCCATCCAGTCTACCAACTGTCTTCCATCCAGTCTACAAATTGTCTTCCATGCAGTTTACCAACTGTCTTTTATGTCAGTCCATCATCTGTCTTCCACCCAGTTTACCAACTGTCCTTTTATGTCAGTCCATCATCTGTCTTCCATCCAGTCTACAAATTGTCTTCCACCCAGTTTACCAACTGTCTTTTATGTCAGTCCACCAACTGTCTTCCATACAGTCTACTAATTGTCTTCCATTCAGTCTACCAACTGTCTTCCATGCCAGTCTACCAACTGTCTTCCATGCCAGTCTACCACCTGTCTTCCATCCAGTCTACCAACTGTCTTCCACCCAGTTTACCAACTGTCTTTTATGTCAGTCCATCATCTGTCTTCCACCCAGTTTACCAACTGTCTTTTATGTCAGTCCATCATCTGTCTTCCACCCAGTTTACCAACTGTCTTTTATGTCAGTCCATCATCTGTCTTCCACCCAGTTTACCAACTGTCTTTTATGTCAGTCCATCATCTGTCTTCCACCCAGTTTACCAACTGCCTTTTATGTCAGTCCATCATCTGTCTTCCACCCAGTTTACCACCTGTCTTTTATGTCAGTCCATCATCTGTCTTCCACCCAGTTTACCAACTGTCTTTTATGTCAGTCCATCATCTGTCTTCCACCCAGTCTACCAACTGTCTTTTATGTCAGTCCATCATCTGTCTTCCACCCAGTTTACCAACTGTCTTTTATGTCAATCTACCATCTGTCTTTCCCTTGTCAGTCCACCAACTGTCTTTTATGTCAGCCTACCGTCTTTCATGACAGTCTACCAACTTTCTTCCATGTCAGTCTACCATCTGTCTTTTATGTCAGTTTACCAACTGTCTTATATGTCAGTTTACCACCTGTCTTTTATGTCAGTCCATCATCTGTCTTCCACCCAGTTTACCAACTGTCTTCCATGCAGTCTACCAACTGTCTTCCATGCAGTCTACCAATTGTCTTCCATCCAGTCTACCAAATTGTCTTCCATCCAGTCCAACTTGTCTTCCATCCAGTCTACCAACTGTCTTCCATGTGAGTCCACCAACTGTCTTCCATGTCAGTCCACCAACTGTCTTTTATGTCGGCCTACCGTCTTTCATGTCAGTCTATCAACTTTCTTCCATGTCAGTCTACCAACTGTCTTTTATGTCAGTTTACCAACTGTCTTCTATGTCAGTTTACCACCTGTCTTTCATGTCAGTCCACCAACTGTCTTTCCATACAGTCTACTAATTGTCTTCCATTCAGTCTACCAACTGTCTTCCATGCCAGTCTACCAACTGTCCTTCCATCCAGTCTACCAACTGTCTTCCATCCAGTCTACAAATTGTCTTCCATGCAGTTTACCAACTGTCTTTTATGTCAGTCCATCATCTGTCTTCCACCCAGTTTACCCAACTGTCTTTTATGTCAGTCCATCATCTGTCTTCCATCCAGTCTACAAATTGTCTTCCACCCAGTTTACCAACTGTCTTTTATGTCAGTCCACCAACTGTCTTCCATACAGTCTACTAATTGTCTTCCATTCAGTCTACCAACTGTCTTCCATGCCAGTCTACCACCTGTCTTCCATCCAGTCTACAAATTGTCTTCCACCCAGTTTACCAACTGTCTTCCATCCAGTCTACCAACTGTCTTCCAACCAGTCTACAAATTGTCTTCCATGCAGTTTACCAACTGTCTTTTATGTCAGTCCATCATCTGTCTTCCACCCAGTTTACCAACTGTCTTTTATGTCAGTCCATCATCTGTCTTCCATCCAGTCTACAAATTGTCTTCCACCCAGTTTACCAACTGTCTTTTATGTCAGTCCACCAACTGTCTTCCATCCAGTCTACAAATTGTCTTCCATTCAGTCTACCAACTGTCTTTTATGTCAGTCCATCATATGTCTTCCACCCAGTTTACCAACTGTCTTTTATGTCAGTCCATCATCTGTCTTCCACCCAGTCTACCAACTGTCTTTTATGTCCGTTTACCAACTGTCTTCCATGTCAGTCCTCCGTCTTTTATGTCAATCTACCATCTGTCTTCCATGTCAGTCCACCAACTGTCTTTTATGTCAGCCTACCGTCTTTCATGACAGTCTACCAACTTTCTTCCATGTCAGTCTACCATCTGTCTTTTATGTCAGTTTACCAACTGTCTTATATGTCAGTTTACCACCTGTCTTTTATGTCAGTCCATCATCTGTCTTCCACCCAGTTTACCAACTGTCTTCCATGCAGTCTACCAACTGTCTTCCATCCAGTCTACCAATTGTCTTCCATCCAGTCTACCAAATTGGCTTCCATCCAGTCCACTTGTCCTCCATCCAGTCTACCAACTGTCTTCCATGTGAGTCCACCAACTGTCTTCCATGTCAGTCCACCAACTGTCTTTTATGTCGGCCTACCGTCTTTCATGTCAGTCTATCAACTTTCTTCCATGTCAGTCTACCAACTGTCTTTTATGTCAGTTTACCAACTGTCTTCTATGTCAGTTTACCACCTGTCTTTCATGTCAGTCCACCAACTGTCTTCCATACAGTCTACTAATTGTCTTCCATTCAGTCTACCAACTGTCTTCCATGCCAGTCTACAACTGTCTTCCATCCAGTCTACCAACTGTCTTCCATCCAGTCTACAAATTGTCTTCCATGCAGTTTACCAACTGTCTTTTATGTCAGTCCATCATCTGTCTTCCACCCAGTTTACCAACTGTCTTTTATGTCAGTCCATCATCTGTCTTCCATCCAGTCTACAAATTGTCTTCCACCCAGTTTACCAACTGTCTTTTATGTCAGTCCACCAACTGTCTTCCATACAGTCTACTAATTGTCTTCCATTCAGTCTACCAACTGTCTTCCATGCCAGTCTACCAACTGTCTTCCATGCCAGTCTACCACCTGTCTTCCATCCAGTCTACCACCTGTCTTCCATCCAGTCTACCAACTGTCTTCCATGCCAGTCTACCAACTGTCTTCCATGCCAGTCTACCAACTGTCTTCCATGCCAGTCTACCAACTGTCTTCCATGCCAGTCTACCACCTGTCTTCCATCCAGTCTACAAATTGTCTTCCACCCAGTTTACCAACTGTCTTTTATGTCAGTCCATCATCTGTCTTCCACCCAGTTTACCGTCTTTTATGTCAGTCCATCTGTCTTCCACCCAGTTTACCAACTGTCTTCCATTCAGTCTACCAACTGTCTTCCATGCCAGTCTACCAACTGTCTTCCGTCCAGTCTACAAATTGTCTTCCACCCAGTTTACCAACTGTCTTTTATGTCAGTCCATCATCTGTCTTCCACCCAGTTTACCAACTGTCTTTTATGTCAGTCCATCATCTGTCTTCCACCCAGTTTACCAATTGTCTTCCATGCCAGTCTACCAACTGTCTTCCATCCAGTCTACAAATTGTCTTCCATGCAGTTTACCAACTGTCTTTATGTCAGTCCATCATCTGTCTTCCACCCAGTTTACCAACTGTCTTTTATGTCAGTCCATCATCTGTCTTCCACCCAGTTACCAACTGTCTTTTATGTCAGTCCATCATCTGTCTTCCACCCAGTTTACCACCTGTCTTTTATGTCAGTCCATCATCTGTCTTCCACCCAGTTTACCAACTGTCTTTTATGTCAGTCCATCATCTGTCTTCCACCCAGTTTACCAACTGTCTTTTATGTCAATCTACCATCTGTCGTCCATGTCAGTCCACCAACTGTCTTTTATGTCAGCCTACCGTCTTTCATGACAGTCTACCAACTTTCTTCCATGTCAGTCTACCATCTGTCTTTTATGTCAGTTTACCAACTGTCTTATATGTCAGTTTACCACCTGTCTTTTATGTCAGTCCATCATCTGTCTTCCACCCAGTTTACCAACTGTCTTCCATGCAGTCTACCAACTGTCTTCCATCCAGTCTACCAATTGTCTTCCATCCAGTCTACCAAATTGTCTTCCATCCAGTCCACTTGTCTTCCATCCAGTCTACCAACTGTCTTCCATGTGAGTCCACCAACTGTCTTCCATGTCAGTCCACCAACTGTCTTTTATGTCGGCCTACCGTCTTTCATGTCAGTCTATCAACTTTCTTCCATGTCAGTCTACCAACTGTCTTTTATGTCAGTTTACCAACTGTCTTCTATGTCAGTTTACCACCTGTCTTTCATGTCAGTCCACCAACTGTCTTCCATACAGTCTACTAATTGTCTTCCATTCAGTCTACCAACTGTCTTCCATGCCAGTCTACCAACTGTCTTCCATCCAGTCTACCAACTGTCTTCCATCCAGTCTACAAATTGTCTTCCATGCAGTTTACCAACTGTCTTTTATGTCAGTCCATCATCTGTCTTTCACCCAGTTTACCAACTGTCTTTTATGTCAGTCCATCATCTGTCTTCCATCCAGTCTACAAATTGTCTTCCACCCAGTTTACCAACTGTCTTTTATGTCAGTCCACCAACTGTCTTCCATACAGTCTACTAATTGTCTTCCATTCAGTCTACCAACTGTCTTCCATGCCAGTCTACCAACTGTCTTCCATGCCAGTCTACCACCTGTCTTCCATCCAGTCTACCAACTGTCTTCCACCCAGTTTACCAACTGTCTTTTATGTCAGTCCATCATCTGTCTTCCACCCAGTTTACCAACTGTCTTTTATGTCAGTCCATCATCTGTCTTCCACCCAGTTTACCAACTGTCTTTTATGTCAGTCCATCATCTGTCTTCCACCCAGTTTACCAACTGTCTTTTATGTCAGTCCATCATCTGTCTTCCACCCAGTTTACCAACTGCCTTTTATGTCAGTCCATCATCTGTCTTCCACCCAGTTTACCACCTGTCTTTTATGTCAGTCCATCATCTGTCTTCCACCCAGTTTACCAACTGTCTTTTATGTCAGTCCATCATCTGTCTTCCACCCAGTCTACCAACTGTCTTTTATGTCAGTCCATCATCTGTCTTCCACCCAGTTTACCAACTGTCTTTTATGTCAATCTACCATCTGTCTTTCCTTGTCAGTCCACCAACTGTCTTTTATGTCAGCCTACCGTCTTTCATGACAGTCTACCAACTTTCTTCCATGTCAGTCTACCATCTGTCTTTTATGTCAGTTTACCAACTGTCTTATATGTCAGTTTACCACCTGTCTTTTATGTCAGTCCATCATCTGTCTTCCACCCAGTTTACCAACTGTCTTCCATGCAGTCTACCAACTGTCTTCCATGCAGTCTACCAATTGTCTTCCATCCAGTCTACCAAATTGTCTTCCATCCAGTCCACTTGTCTTCCATCCAGTCTACCAACTGTCTTCCATGTGAGTCCACCAACTGTCTTCCATGTCAGTCCACCAACTGTCTTTTATGTCGGCCTACCGTCTTTCATGTCAGTCTATCAACTTTCTTCCATGTCAGTCTACCAACTGTCTTTTATGTCAGTTTACCAACTGTCTTCTATGTCAGTTTACCACCTGTCTTTCATGTCAGTCCACCAACTGTCTTCCATACAGTCTACTAATTGTCTTCCATTCAGTCTACCAACTGTCTTCCATGCCAGTCTACCAACTGTCTTCCATCCAGTCTACCAACTGTCTTCCATCCAGTCTACAAATTGTCTTCCATGCAGTTTACCAACTGTCTTTTATGTCAGTCCATCATCTGTCTTCCACCCAGTTTACCAACTGTCTTTTATGTCAGTCCATCATCTGTCTTCCATCCAGTCTACAAATTGTCTTCCACCCAGTTTACCAACTGTCTTTTATGTCAGTCCACCAACTGTCTTCCATACAGTCTACTAATTGTCTTCCATTCAGTCTACCAACTGTCTTCCATGCCAGTCTACCACCTGTCTTCCATCCAGTCTACAAATTGTCTTCCACCCAGTTTACCAACTGTCTTCCATCCAGTCTACCAACTGTCTTCCATCCAGTCTACAAATTGTCTTCCATGCAGTTTACCAACTGTCTTTTATGTCAGTCCATCATCTGTCTTCCACTCAGTTTACCAACTGTCTTTTATGTCAGTCCATCATCTGTCTTCCACCCAGTTTACCAACTGTCTTTTATGTCAGTCCATCATCTATCTCCCACCCAGTTTACCAACTGTCTTTTATGTCAGTCCATCATCTGTCTTCCACCCAGTTTACCAACTGTCTTTTATGTCAGTCCATCATCTGTCTTCCACCCAGTTTACCACCTGTCTTTTATGTCAGTCCATCATCTGTCTTCCACCCATTTTACCAACTGTCTTTTATGTCAGTCCATCATCTGTCTTCCACCCAGTTTACCAACTGTCTTTTATGTCAGTCCATCATCTGTCTTCCACCCAGTTTACCAACTGTCTTCCATTCAGTCTACCAACTGTCTTCCATGCCAGCCTACCAACTGTCTTCCATCCAGTCTACAAATTGTCTTCCACCCAGTTTACCAACTGTCTTTTATGTCAGTCCATCATCTGTCTTCCACCCAGTTTACCAACTGTCTTTTATGTCAGTCCATCATCTGTCTTCCACCCAGTTTACCAACTGTCTTTTATGTCAGTCCATCATCTGTCTTCCACCCAGTTTACCAACTGTCTTTTATGTCAGTCCATCATCTGTCTTCCACCCAGTTTACCAACTGTCTTTTATGTCAGTCCATCATCTGTCTTCCACCCAGTTTACCAACTGTCTTTTATGTCAGTCCATCATCTGTCTTCCACCCAGTTTACCAACTGTCTTCCATCCAGTCTACCAACTGTCTTCCATCCAGTCTACAAATTGTCTTCCATGCAGTTTACCAACTGTCTTTTATGTCAGTCCATCATCTGTCTTCCACCCAGTTTACCAACTGTCTTTTATGTCAGTCCATCATCTGTCTTCCACCCAGTTTACCAACTGTCTTTTATGTCAGTCCATCATCTATCTTCCACCCAGTTTACCAACTGTCTTGTATGTCAGTCCATCATCTGTCTTCCACCCAGTTTACCAACTGTCTTTTATGTCAGTCCATCATCTGTCTTCCACCCAGTTTACCACCTGTCTTTTATGTCAGTCCATCATCTGTCTTCCACCCATTTTACCAACTGTCTTTATGTCAGTCCATCATCTGTCTTCCACCCAGTTTACCAACTGTCTTTTATGTCAGTCCATCATCTGTCTTCCACCCAGTTTACCAACTGTCTTCCATTCAGTCTACCAACTGTCTTCCATGCCAGTCTACCAACTGTCTTCCATCCAGTCTACAAATTGTCTTCCACCCAGTTTACCAACTGTCTTTTATGTCAGTCCATCATCTGTCCTTCCACCCAGTTTACCAACTGTCTTTTATGTCAGTCCATCATCTGTCTTCCACCCAGTTTACCAACTGTCTTTTATGTCAGTCCATCATCTGTCTTCCACCCAGTTTACCAACTGTCTTTTATGTCAGTCCATCATCTGTCTTCCACCCAGTTTACCAACTGTCTTTTATGTCAGTCCATCATCTGTCTTCCACCCAGTTTACCAACTGTCTTTTATGTCAGTCCATCATCTGTCTTCCACCCAGTTTACCAACTGTCTTCCATTCAGTCTACCAACTGTCTTCCATGCCAGTCTACCAACTGTCTTCCATCCAGTCTACAAATTGTCTTCCATGCAGTTTACCAACTGTCTTTTATGTCAGTCCATCATCTGTCTTCCACCCAGTTTACCAACTGTCTTTTATGTCAGTCCATCATCTGTCTTCCACCCAGTTTACCAACTGTCTTCCATTCAGTCTACCAACTGTCTTCCATGCAGTTTACCAACTGTCTTCCATGCAGTCTACAAATTGTCTTCCATGCAGTCTACAAATTGTCTTCCACCCAATTTACCAACTGTCTTTTATGTCAGTCCATCATCTGTCTTCCACCCAGTTTACCAACTGTCTTTTATGTCAGTCCATCATCTGTCTTCCACCCAGTTTACCAACTGTCTTTTATGTCAGTCCATCATCTGTCTTCCACCCAGTTTACCAACTGTCTTTTATGTCAGTCCATCATCTGTCTTCCACCCAGTTTACCAACTGTCTTTTATGTCAGTCCATCATCTGTCTTCCACCCAGTTTACCAACTGTCTTTTATGTCAGTCCATCATCTGTCTTCCACCCAGTTTACCAACTGTCTTCCATTCAGTCTACCAACTGTCTTCCATGCCAGTCTACCAACTGTCTTCCATCCAGTCTACAAATTGTCTTCCATGCAGTTTATCAACTGTCTTTTATGTCAGTCCATCATCTGTCTTCCACCCAGTTTACCAACTGTCTTTTATGTCAGTCCATCATCTGTCTTCCACCCAGTTTACCAACTGTCTTCCATGCAGTCTACCAACTGTCCTTCCATCCAGTATACCAAGTATCTTCCATCCAGTTTACCAACTGTCTTCCACCCAGTCTACAAATTGTCTTCCATGCAGTTTACCAACTGTCTTCCACCCAGTCTACAAATTGTCTTCCATGCAGTCTACAAATTGTCTTCCATCCAGTCTACAAATTGTCTTCCATGCAGTCTACCAACTGTCTTCCATCCAGTATACCAAGTATCTTCCATCCAGTCTACCAACTTTCTTCCATGTCAGTCTACCATCTGTCTTTTATGTCAGTTACCAACTGTCTTATATGTCAGTTTACCACCTGTCTTTTATGTCAGTCCATCATCTGTCTTCCACCCAGTTTACCAACTGTCTTCCATGCAGTCTACCAACTGTCTTCCATCCAGTCTACCAATTGTCTTCCATCCAGTCTACCAAATTGTCTTCCATCCAGTCCACTTGTCTTCCATCCAGTCTACCAACTGTCTTCCATGTCAGTCCACCAACTGTCTTTTATGTCGGCCTACCGTCTTTCATGTCAGTCTATCAACTTTCTTCCATGTCAGTCTACCAACTGTCTTTTATGTCAGTTTACCAACTGTCTTCTATGTCAGTTTACCACCTGTCTTTCATGTCAGTCCACCAACTGTCTTCCATACAGTCTACTAATTGTCTTCCATTCAGTCTACCAACTGTCTTCCATGCCAATCTACCAACTGTCTTCCATCCAGTCTACCAACTGTCTTCCATCCAGTCTACAAATTGTCTTCCATGCAGTTTACCAACTGTCTTTTATGTCAGTCCATCATCTGTCTTCCACCCAGTTTACCAACTGTCTTTTATGTCAGTCCATCATCTGTCTTCCATCCAGTCTACAAATTGTCTTCCACCCAGTTTACCAACTGTCTTTTATGTCAGTCCACCAACTGTCTTCCATACAGTCTACTAATTGTCTTCCATTCAGTCTACCAACTGTCTTCCATGCCAGTCTACCACCTGTCTTCCATCCAGTCTACAAATTGTCTTCCACCCAGTTTACCAACTGTCTTTTATGTCAGTCCACCAACTGTCTTCCATACAGTCTACTAATTGTCTTCCATTCAGTCTACCAACTGTCTTCCATGCCAGTCTACCAACTGTCTTCCATGCCAGTCTACCACCTGTCTTCCATCCAGTCTACCACCTGTCTTCCATCCAGTCTACCAACTGTCTTCCATGCCAGTCTACCAACTGTCTTCCATGCCAGTCTACCAACTGTCTTCCATGCCAGTCTACCAACTGTCTTCCATGCCAGTCTACCACCTGTCTTCCATCCAGTCTACAAATTGTCTTCCACCCAGTTTACCAACTGTCTTTTATGTCAGTCCACCAACTGTCTTCCATACAGTCTACTAATTGTCTTCCATTCAGTCTACCAACTGTCTTCCATGCCAGTCTACCAACTGTCTTCCATGCCAGTCTACCAACTGTCTTCCATCCAGTCTACAAATTGTCTTCCACCCAGTTTACCAACTGTCTTTTATGTCAGTCCATCATCTGTCTTCCACCCAGTTTACCAACTGTCTTTTATGTCAGTCCATCATCTGTCTTCCACCCAGTTTACCAACTGTCTTTTATGTCAGTCCATCATCTGTCTTCCACCCAGTTTACCACCTGTCTTTTATGTCAGTCCATCATCTGTCTTCCAACCAGTTTACCAACTGCCTTTTATGTCAGTCCATCATCTGTCTTCCACCCAGTTTACCAACTGTCTTTTATGTCAGTCCATCATCTGTCTTCCACCCAGTTTACCAACTGTCTTCCATTCAGTCTATAAACTTTCTTCCATGTCAGTCTACCAACTGTCTTTTATGTCAGTTTACCAACTGTCTTCTATGTCAGTTTACCACCTGTCTTTCATGTCAGTCCACCAACTGTCTTCCATACAGTCTACTAATTGTCTTCCATTCAGTCTACCAACTGTCTTCCATGCCAGTCTTCCATCCAGTCTACCAACTGTCTTCCATCCAGTCTACAAATTGTCTTCCATGCAGTTTACCAACTGTCTTTTATGTCAGTCCATCATCTGTCTTCCACCCAGTTTACCAACTGTCTTTTATGTCAGTCCATCATCTGTCTTCCACCCAGTTTACCAACTGTCTTTTATGTCAGTCCATCATCTGTCTTCCACCCAGTTTACCAACTGTCTTTTATGTCAGTCCATCATCTGTCTTCCACCCAGTTTACCAACTGTCTTTTATGTCAGTCCATCATCTGTCTTCCACCCAGTTTACCAACTGTCTTTTATGTCAGTCCATCATCTGTCTTCCACCCAGTTTACCAACTGTCTTCCATTCAGTCTACCAACTGTCTTCCATGCCAGTCTACCAACTGTCTTCCATCCAGTCTACAAATTGTCTTCCATGCAGTTTACCAACTGTCTTTTATGTCAGTCCATCATCTGTCTTCCACCCAGTTTACCAACTGTCTTTTATGTCAGTCCATCATCTGTCTTCCACCCAGTTTACCAACTGTCTTCCATTCAGTCTACCAACTGTCTTCCATGCAGTTTACCAACTGTCTTCCATGCAGTCTACAAATTGTCTTCCATGCAGTCTACAAATTGTCTTCCACCCAATTTACCAACTGTCTTTTATGTCAGTCCATCATCTGTCTTCCACCCAGTTTACCAACTGTCTTTTATGTCAGTCCATCATCTGTCTTCCACCCAGTTTACCAACTGTCTTTTATGTCAGTCCATCATCTGTCTTCCACCCAGTTTACCAACTGTCTTTTATGTCAGTCCATCATCTGTCTTCCACCCAGTTTACCAACTGTCTTTTATGTCAGTCCATCATCTGTCTTCCACCCAGTTTACCAACTGTCTTTTATGTCAGTCCATCATCTGTCTTCCACCCAGTTTACCAACTGTCTTCCATTCAGTCTACCAACTGTCTTCCATGCCAGTCTACCAACTGTCTTCCATCCAGTCTACAAATTGTCTTCCATGCAGTTTACCAACTGTCTTTTATGTCAGTCCATCATCTGTCTTCCACCCAGTTTACCAACTGTCTTTTATGTCAGTCCATCATCTGTCTTCCACCCAGTTTACCAACTGTCTTCCATGCAGTCTACCAACTGTCTTCCATCCAGTATACCAAGTATCTTCCATCCAGTTTACCAACTGTCTTCCACCCAGTCTACAAATTGTCTTCCATGCAGTTTACCAACTGTCTTCCACCCAGTCTACAAATTGTCTTCCATGCAGTCTACAAATTGTCTTCCATCCAGTCTACAAATTGTCTTCCATGCAGTCTACCAACTGTCTTCCATCCAGTATACCAAGTATCTTCCATCCAGTCTACCAACTTTCTTCCATGTCAGTCTACCATCTGTCTTTTATGTCAGTTTACCAACTGTCTTATATGTCAGTTTACCACCTGTCTTTTATGTCAGTCCATCATCTGTCTTCCACCCAGTTTACCAACTGTCTTCCATGCAGTCTACCAACTGTCTTCCATCCAGTCTACCAATTGTCTTCCATCCAGTCTACCAAATTGTCTTCCATCCAGTCCACTTGTCTTCCATCCAGTCTACCAACTGTCTTCCGTGTGAGTCCACCAACTGTCTTCCATGTCAGTCCACCAACTGTCTTTTATGTCGGCCTACCGTCTTTCATGTCAGTCTATCAACTTTCTTCCATGTCAGTCTACCAACTGTCTTTTATGTCAGTTTACCAACTGTCTTCTATGTCAGTTTACCACCTGTCTTTCATGTCAGTCCACCAACTGTCTTCCATACAGTCTACTAATTGTCTTCCATTCAGTCTACCAACTGTCTTCCATGCCAATCTACCAACTGTCTTCCATCCAGTCTACCAACTGTCTTCCATCCAGTCTACAAATTGTCTTCCATGCAGTTTACCAACTGTCTTTTATGTCAGTCCATCATCTGTCTTCCACCCAGTTTACCAACTGTCTTTATGTCAGTCCATCATCTGTCTTCCATCCAGTCTACAAATTGTCTTCCACCCAGTTTACCCAACTGTCTTTTATGTCAGTCCACCAACTGTCTTCCATACAGTCTACTAATTGTCTTCCATTCAGTCTACCAACTGTCTTCCATGCCAGTCTACCAACTGTCTTCCATCCAGTCTACAAATTGTCTTCCATGCAGTTTACCAACTGTCTTTTATGTCAGTCCACCAACTGTCTTCCATACAGTCTACTAATTGTCTTCCATTCAGTCTACCAACTGTCTTCCATGCCAGTCTACCAACTGTCTTCCATGCCAGTCTACCACCTGTCTTCCATCCAGTCTACCACCTGTCTTCCATCCAGTCTACCAACTGTCTTCCATGCCAGTCTACCAACTGTCTTCCATGCCAGTCTACCAACTGTCTTCCATGCCAGTCTACCAACTGTCTTCCATGCCAGTCTACCACCTGTCTTCCATCCAGTCTACAAATTGTCTTCCACCCAGTTTACCAACTGTCTTTTATGTCAGTCCACCAACTGTCTTCCATACAGTCTACTAATTGTCTTCCATTCAGTCTACCAACTGTCTTCCATGCCAGTCTACCAACTGTCTTCCATGCCAGTCTACCAACTGTCTTCCATCCAGTCTACAAATTGTCTTCCACCCAGTTTACCAACTGTCTTTTATGTCAGTCCATCATCTGTCTTCCACCCAGTTTACCAACTGTCTTTTATGTCAGTCCATCATCTGTCTTCCACCCAGTTTACCAACTGTCTTTTATGTCAGTCCATCATCTGTCTTCCACCCAGTTTACCACATGTCTTTTATGTCAGTCCATCATCTGTCTTCCAACCAGTTTACCAACTGCCTTTTATGTCAGTCCATCATCTGTCTTCCACCCAGTTTACCAACTGTCTTTTATGTCAGTCCATCATCTGTCTTCCACCCAGTTTACCAACTGTCTTCCATTCAGTCTATAACTTTCTTCCATGTCAGTCTACCAACTGTCTTTTATGTCAGTTTACCAACTGTCTTCTATGTCAGTTTACCACCTGTCTTTCATGTCAGTCCACCAACTGTCTTCCATACAGTCTACTAATTGTCTTCCATTCAGTCTACCAACTGTCTTCCATGCCAGTCTTCCATCCAGTCTACCAACTGTCTTCCATCCAGTCTACAAATTGTCTTCCATGCAGTTTACCAACTGTCTTTTATGTCAGTCCATCATCTGTCTTCCACCCAGTTTACCAACTGTCTTTTATGTCAGTCCATCATCTGTCTTCCACCCAGTTTACCAACTGTCTTTTATGTCAGTCCATCATCTGTCTTCCACCCAGTTTACCACCTGTCTTTTATGTCAGTCCATCATCTGTCTTCCACCCAGTTTACCAACTGTCTTTTATGTCAGTCCATCATCTGTCTTCCACCCAGTTTACCAACTGTCTTTTATGTCAATCTACCATCTGTCTTCCATGTCAGTCCACCAACTGTCTTTTATGTCATCCTACCGTCTTTCATGACAGTCTACCAACTTTCTTCCATGTCAGTCTACCATCTGTCTTTTATGTCAGTTTACCAACTGTCTTATATGTCAGTTTACCACCTGTCTTTTATGTCAGTCCATCATCTGTCTTCCACCCAGTTTACCAACTGTCTTCCATGCAGTCTACCAACTGTCTTCCATCCAGTCTACCAATTGTCTTCCATCCAGTCTACCAAATTGTCTTCCATCCAGTCCACTTGTCTTCCATCCAGTCTACCAACTGTCTTCCATGTGAGTCCACCAACTGTCTTCCATGTCAGTCCACCAACTGTCTTTTATGTCGGCCTACCGTCTTTCATGTCAGTCTATCAACTTTCTTCCATGTCAGTCTACCAACTGTCTTTTATGTCAGTTTACCAACTGTCTTCTATGTCAGTTTACCACCTGTCTTTCATGTCAGTCCACCAACTGTCTTCCATACAGTCTACTAATTGTCTTCCATTCAGTCTACCAACTGTCTTCCATGCCAGTCTACCAACTGTCTTCCATCCAGTCTACCAACTGTCTTCCATCCAGTCTACAAATTGTCTTCCATGCAGTTTACCAACTGTCTTTTATGTCAGTCCATCATCTGTCTTCTACCCAGTTTACCAACTGTCTTTTATGTCAGTCCATCATCTGTCTTCCATCCAGTCTACAAATTGTCTTCCACCCAGTTTACCAACTGTCTTTTATGTCAGTCCACCAACTGTCTTCCATACAGTCTACTAATTGTCTTCCATTCAGTCTACCAACTGTCTTCCATGCCAGTCTACCAACTGTCTTCCATGCCAGTCTACCACCTGTCTTCCATCCAGTATACAAATTGTCTTCCACCCAGTTTACCAACTGTCTTTTATGTCAGTCCATCATCTGTCTTCCACCCAGTTTACCAACTGTCTTTTATGTCAGTCCATCATCTGTCTTCCACCCAGTTTACCAACTGTCTTTTATGTCAGTCCATCATCTGTCTTCCACCCAGTTTACCAACTGTCTTTTATGTCAGTCCATCATCTGTCTTCCACCCAGTTTACCACCTGTCTTTTATGTCAGTCCATCATCTGTCTTCCACCCAGTTTACCAACTGTCTTTTATGTCAGTCCATCATCTGTCTTCCACCCAGTCTACCAACTGTCTTTTATGTCAGTCCATCATCTGTCTTCCACCCAGTTTACCAACTGTCTTTTATGTCAATCTACCATCTGTCTTCCATGTCAGTCCACCAACTGTCTTTTATGTCAGCCTACCGTCTTTCATGACAGTCTACCAACTGTCTTCCATGCAGTTTACCAACTGTCTTCCATCCAGTATACCAAGTATCTTCCATCCAGTTTACCAACTGTCTTCCACCCAGTCTACAAATTGTCTTCCATGCAGTTTACCAACTGTCTTCCACCCAGTCTACAAATTGTCTTCCATGCAGTCTACAAATTGTCTTCCATCCAGTCTACAAATTGTCTTCCATGCAGTCTACCAACTGTCTTCCATCCAGTATACCAAGTATCTTCCATACAGTTTACCAACTGTCTTCCATGCAGTCTACAAATTGTCTTCCATGCAGTTTATCACCTCTCTTTTATGTCAGTCCATCATCTGTCTTCCACCCAGTTTACCAACTGTCTTTTATGTCAGTCCATCATCTGTCTTCCACCCAGTTTACCAACTGTCTTTTATGTCAGTCCATCATCTGTCTTCCACCCAGTTTACCAACTGTCTTTTATGTCAGTCCATCATCTGTCTTCCACCCAGTTTACCACCTGTCTTTTATGTCAGTCCATCATCTGTCTTCCACCCAGTTTACCAACTGTCTTTTATGTCAGTCCATCATCTGTCTTCCACCCAGTTTACCAACTGTCTTTTATGTCAATCTACCATCTGTCTTCCATGTCAGTCCACCAACTGTCTTTTATGTCATCCTACCGTCTTTCATGACAGTCTACCAACTTTCTTCCATGTCAGTCTACCATCTGTCTTTTATGTCAGTTTACCAACTGTCTTATATGTCAGTTTACCACCTGTCTTTTATGTCAGTCCATCATCTGTCTTCCACCCAGTTTACCAACTGTCTTCCATGCAGTCTACCAACTGTCTTCCATCCAGTCTACCAATTGTCTTCCATCCAGTCTACCAAATTGTCTTCCATCCAGTCCACTTGTCTTCCATCCAGTCTACCAACTGTCTTCCATGTGAGTCCACCAACTGTCTTCCATGTCAGTCCACCAACTGTCTTTTATGTCGGCCTACCGTCTTTCATGTCAGTCTATCAACTTTCTTCATGTCAGTCTACCAACTGTCTTTTATGTCAGTTTACCAACTGTCTTCTATGTCAGTTTACCACCTGTCTTTCATGTCAGTCCACCAACTGTCTTCCATACAGTCTACTAATTGTCTTCCATTCAGTCTACCAACTGTCTTCCATGCCAGTCTACCAACTGTCTTCCATCCAGTCTACCAACTGTCTTCCATCCAGTCTACAAATTGTCTTCCATGCAGTTTACCAACTGTCTTTTATGTCAGTCCATCATCTGTCTTCTACCCAGTTTACCAACTGTCTTTTATGTCAGTCCATCATCTGTCTTCCATCCAGTCTACAAATTGTCTTCCACCCAGTTTACCAACTGTCTTTTATGTCAGTCCACCAACTGTCTTCCATACAGTCTACTAATTGTCTTCCATTCAGTCTACCAACTGTCTTCCATGCCAGTCTACCAACTGTCTTCCATGCCAGTCTACCACCTGTCTTCCATCCAGTATACAAATTGTCTTCCACCCAGTTTACCAACTGTCTTTTATGTCAGTCCATCATCTGTCTTCCACCCAGTTTACCAACTGTCTTTATGTCAGTCCATCATCTGTCGTCCACCCAGTTTACCAACTGTCTTTTATGTCAGTCCATCATCTGTCTTCCACCCAGTTTACCAACTGTCTTTTATGTCAGTCCATCATCTGTCTTCCACCCAGTTTACCAACTGTCTTTTATGTCAGTCCATCATCTGTCTTCCACCCAGTTTACCACCTGTCTTTTATGTCAGTCCATCATCTGTCTTCCACCCAGTTTACCAACTGTCTTTTATGTCAGTCCATCATCTGTCTTCCACCCAGTCTACCAACTGTCTTTTATGTCAGTCCATCATCTGTCTTCCACCCAGTTTACCAACTGTCTTTTATGTCAATCGGCCATCTGTCTTCCATGTCAGTCCACCAACTGTCTTTTATGTCAGCCTACCGTCTTTCATGACAGTCTACCAACTGTCTTCCATGCAGTTTACCAACTGTCTTCCATCCAGTATACCAAGTATCTTCCATCCAGTTTACCAACTGTCTTCCACCCAGTCTACAAATTGTCTTCCATGCAGTTTACCAACTGTCTTCCACCCAGTCTACAAATTGTCTTCCATGCAGTCTACAAATTGTCTTCCATCCAGTCTACAAATTGTCTTCCATGCAGTCTACCAACTGTCTTCCATCCAGTATACCAAGTATCTTCCATCCAGTTTACCAACTGTCTTCCATGCAGTCTACAAATTGTCTTCCATGCAGTTTATCAACTGTCTTTTATGTCAGTCCATCATCTGTCTTCCACCCAGTTTACCAACTGTCTTTTATGTCAGTCCATCATCTGTCTTCCACCCAGTTTACCAACTGTCTTTTATGTCAGTCCATCATCTGTCTTCCACCCAGTTTACCAACTGTCTTTTATGTCAGTCCATCATCTGTCTTCCACCCAGTTTACCACCTGTCTTTTATGTCAGTCCATCATCTGTCTTCCACCCATTTTACCAACTGTCTTTTATGTCAGTCCATCATCTGTCTTCCACCCAGTTTACCAACTGTCTTTTATGTCAATCTACCATCTGTCTTCCATGTCAGTCCACCAACTGTCTTTTATGTCATCCTACCGTCTTTCATGACAGTCTACCAACTTTCTTCCATGTCAGTCTACCATCTGTCTTTTATGTCAGTTTACCAACTGTCTTATATGTCAGTTTACCACCTGTCTTTTATGTCAGTCCATCATCTGTCTTCCACCCAGTTTACCAACTGTCTTCCATGCAGTCTACCAACTGTCTTCCATCCAGTCTACCAATTGTCTTCCATCCAGTCTACCAAATTGTCTTCCATCCAGTCCACTTGTCTTCCATCAGTCTACCAACTGTCTTCCATGTGAGTCCACCAACTGTCTTCCATGTCAGTCCACCAACTGTCTTTTATGTCGGCCTACCGTCTTTCATGTCAGTCTATCAACTTTCTTCCATGTCAGTCTACCAACTGTCTTTTATGTCAGTTTACCAACTGTCTTCTATGTCAGTTTACCACCTGTCTTTCATGTCAGTCCACCAACTGTCTTCCATACAGTCTACTAATTGTCTTCCATTCAGTCTACCAACTGTCTTCCATGCCAGTCTACCAACTGTCTTCCATCCAGTCTACCAACTGTCTTCCATCCAGTCTACAAATTGTCTTCCATGCAGTTTACCAACTGTCTTTTATGTCAGTCCATCATCTGTCTTCTACCCAGTTTACCAACTGTCTTTTATGTCAGTCCATCATCTGTCTTCCATCCAGTCTACAAATTGTCTTCCACCCAGTTTACCAACTGTCTTTTATGTCAGTCCACCAACTGTCTTCCATACAGTCTACTAATTGTCTTCCATTCAGTCTACCAACTGTCTTCCATGCCAGTCTACCAACTGTCTTCCATGCCAGTCTACCACCTGTCTTCCATCCAGTATACAAATTGTCTTCCACCCAGTTTACCAACTGTCTTTTATGTCAGTCCCATCATCTGTCTTCCACCCAGTTTACCAACTGTCTTTTATGTCAGTCCAATCATCTGTCTTCCACCCAGTTTACCAACTGTCTTTTATGTCAGTCCATCATCTGTTCTTCCACCCAGTTTACCAACTGTCTTTTATGTCAGTCCATCATCTGTCTTCCACCCAGTTTACCAACTGTCTTTTATGTCAGTCCATCATCTGTCTTCCCACCCAGTTTACCAACCTGTCTTTTATGTCAGTCCATCATCTGTCTTCCACCCAGTTTACCAACTGTCTTTTATGTCAGTCCATCATCTGTCTTCCACCCAGTCTACCAACTGTCTTTTATGTCAGTCCATCATCTGTCTTCCACCCAGTTTACCAACTGTCTTTTATGTCAATCTACCATCTGTCTTCCATGTCAGTCCACCAACTGTCTTTTATGTCAGCCTACCGTCTTTCATGACAGTCTACCAACTGTCTTCCATGCAGTCTACCAACTGTCTTCCATCCAGTATACCAAGTATCTTCCATCCAGTTTACCAACTGTCTTCCACCCAGTCTACAAATGGTCTTCCATGCAGTTTACCAACTGTCTTGCCACCCAGTCTACAAATTGTCTTCCATGCAGTCTACAAATTGTCTTCCATCCAGTCTACAAATTGTCTTCCATGCAGTCCTACCAACTGTCTTCCAATCCAGTATACCAAGTATCTTCCATCCAGTTTACCAACTGTCTTCCATGCAAGTCTACAAATTGTCTTCCATGCAGTTATCAACTGTCTTTTATGTCAGTCCATCATCTGTCTTCCACCCAGTTTACCAACTGTCTTTTATGTCAGTCCATCATCTGTCTTCCACCCAGTTTACCAACTGTCCTTCCAATGCAGTCTACCAACTGTCTTCCATCCAGTATACCAGTATCTTCCATCCAGTTTACCAACTGTCTTCCACCCAGTCTACAAATTGTCTTCCATGCAGTTTACCAACTGTCTTCCACCCAGTCTACAAATTGTCTTCCATGCAGTCTACAAATTGTCTTCCATCCAGTCTACAAATTCTCTTCCATGCAGTCTACCAACTGTCTTCCATCCAGTATACCAAGTATCTTCCATCCAGTCTACCAACTTTCTTCCATGTCAGTCTACCATCTGTCCTTTATGTCAGTTTACCAACTGTCTTATATGTCAGTTTACCACCTGTCTTTATGTCAGTCCATCATCTGTCTTCCACCCAGTTTACCAACTGTCTTCCATGCAGTCTACCAACTGTCTTCCATCCAGTCTACCAATTGTCTTCCATCCAGTCTACCAAATTGTCTTCCATCCAGTCCACTTGTCTTCCATCCAGTCTACCAACTGTCTTCCATGTGAGTCCACCAACTGTCTTCCATGTCAGTCCACCAACTGTCTTTTATGTCGGCCCTACCGTCTTTCATGTCAGTCCTATCAACTTTCTTCCATGTCAGTCTACCAACTGTCTTTTATGTCAGTTTACCAACTGTCTTCTATGTCAGTTTACCACCTGTCTTTCATGTCAGTCCACCAACTGTCTTCCATACAGTCTACTAATTGTCTTCCATTCAGTCTACCAACTGTCTTCCATGCCAGTCTACCAACTGTCTTCCATCCAGTCTACCAACTGTCTTCCATCCAGTCTACAAATTGTCTTCCATGCAGTTTACCAACTGTCTTTTATGTCAGTCCATCATCTGTCTTCCACCCAGTTTACCAACTGTCTTTTATGTCAGTCCATCATCTGTCTTCCATCCAGTCTACAAATTGTCTTCCACCCAGTTTACCAACTGTCTTTTATGTCAGTCCACCAACTGTCTTCCATACAGTCTACTAATTGTCTTCCATTCAGTCTACCAACTGTCTTCCATGCCAGTCTACCAACTGTCTTCCATGCCAGTCTACCACCTGTCTTCCATCCCGTCTACCACCTGTCTTCCATCCAGTCTACCAACTGTCTTCCATGCCAGTCTACCAACTGTCTTCCATGCCAGTCTACCAACTGTCTTCCATGCCAGTCTACCAACTGTCTTCCATGCCAGTCTACCACCTGTCTTCCATCCAGGTCTACAAATTGTCTTCCACCCAGTTTACCAACTGTCTTTTATGTCAGTCCATCATCTGTCTTCCACCCAGTTTACCAACTGTCTTTTATGTCAGTCCATCATCTGTCTTCCACCCAGTTTACCAACTGTCTGTTATGTCAGTCCATCATCTGTCTTCCACCCAGTTTACCACCTGTCTTTTATGTCAGTCCATCATCTGTCTTCCACCCAGTTTACCAACTGTCTTTTATGTCAGTCCATCATCTGTCTTCCACCCAGTTTACCAACTGCCTTTTATGTCAGTCCATCATCTGTCTTCCACCCAGTTTACCAACTGTCTTCCATTCAGTCTATCAACTTTCTTCCATGTCAGTCTACCAACTGTCTTTTATGTCAGTTTACCAACTGTCTTCTATGTCAGTTTACCACCTGTCTTTCATGTCAGTCCACCAACTGTCTTCCATACAGTCTACTAATTGTCTTCCATTCAGTCTACCAACTGTCTTCCATGCCAGTCTACCAACTGTCTTCCATCCAGTGTACCAACTGTCTTCCATCCAGTCTACAAATTGTCTTCCATGCAGTTTACCAACTGTCTTTTATGTCAGTCCATCATCTGTCTTCCACCCAGTTTACCAACTGTCTTTTATGTCAGTCCATCATCTGTCTTCCACCCAGTTTACCAACTGTCTTTTATGTCAGTCCATCATCTGTCTTCCACCAGTTTACCACCTGTCTTTTATGTCAGTCTATCATCTGTCTTCCACCCAGTTTACCAACTGTCTTTTATGTCAGTCCATCATCTGTCTTCCACCCAGTTTACCAACTGTCTTTTATGTCAATCTACCATCTGTCTTCCATGTCAGTCCACCAACTGTCTTTTATGTCATCCTACCGTCTTTCATGACAGTCTACCAACTTTCTTCCATGTCAGTCTACCATCTGTCTTTTATGTCAGTTTACCAACTGTCTTATATGTCAGTTTACCACCTGTCTTTTATGTCAGTCCATCATCTGTCTTCCACCCAGTTTACCAAATGTCTTCCATGCAGTCTACCAACTGTCTTCCATCCAGTCTACCAATTGTCTTCCATCCAGTCTACCAAATTGTCTTCCATCCAGTCCACTTGTCTTCCATCCAGTCTACCAACTGTCTTCCATGTGAGTCCACCAACTGTCTTCCATGTCAGTCCACCAACTGTCTTTTATGTCGGCCTACCGTCTTTCATGTCAGTCTATCAACTTTCTCCATGTCAGTCTACCAACTGTCTTTTATGTCAGTTTACCAACTGTCTTCTATGTCAGTTTACCACCTGTCTTTCATGTCAGTCCACCAACTGTCTTCCATACATTCTACTAATTGTCTTCCATTCAGTCTACCAACTGTCTTCCATGCCAGTCTACCAACTGTCTTCCATCCAGTCTACCAACTGTCTTCCATCCAGTCTACAAATTGTCTTCCATGCAGTTTACCAACTGTCTTTTATGTCAGTCCATCATCTGTCTTCCACCCAGTTTACCAACTGTCTTTTATGTCAGTCCATCATCTGTCTTCCATCCAGTCTACAAATTGTCTTCCACCCAGTTTACCAACTGTCTTTTATGTCAGTCCACCAACTGTCTTCCATACAGTCTACTAATTGTCTTCCATTCAGTCTACCAACTGTCTTCCATGCCAGTCTACCAACTGTCTTCCATGCCAGTCTACCACCTGTCTTCCATCCAGTCTACAAATTGTCTTCCACCCAGTTTACCAACTGTCTTTTATGTCAGTCCATCATCTGTCTTCCACCCAGTCTACCAACTGTCTTTTATGTCAGTCCATCATCTGTCTTCCACCCAGTTTACCAACTGTCTTTTATGTCAGTCTACCATCTGTCTTCCATGTCAGTCCACCAACTGTCTTTTATGTCAGCCTACCGTCTTTCATGACAGTCTACCAACTTTCTTCCATGTCAGTCTACCATCTGTCTTTTATGTCAGCTTAACAACTGTCTTATATGTCAGTTTACCACCTGTCTTTTATGTCAGTCCATCATCTGTCTTCCACCCAGTTTACCAACTGTCTTCCATGCAGTCTACCAACTGTCTTCCATCCAGTCTACCAATTGTCTTCCATCCAGTCTACCAAATTGTCTTCCATCCAGTCCACTTGTCTTCCATCCAGTCTACCAACTGTCTTCCATGTGAGTCCACCAACTGTCTTCCATGTCAGTCCACCAACTGTCTTTTATGTCGGCCTACCGTCTTTCATGTCAGTCTATCAACTTTCTTCCATGTCAGTCTACCAACTGTCTTTTATGTCAGTTTACCAACTGTCTTCTATGTCAGTTTACCACCTGTCTTTCATGTCAGTCCACCAACTGTCTTCCATACAGTCTACTAATTGTCTTCCATTCAGTCTACCAACTGTCTTCCATGCCAGTCTACCAACTGTCTTCCATCCAGTCTACAACTGTCTTCCATCCAGTCTACAAATTGTCTTCCATGCAGTTTACCAACTGTCTTTTATGCCAGTCCATCATCTGTCTTCCACCCAGTTTACCAACTGTCTTTTATGTCAGTCCATCATCTGTCTTCCATCCAGTCTACAAATTGTCTTCCACCCAGTTTACCAACTGTCTTTTATGTCAGTCCACCAACTGTCTTCCATACAGTCTACTAATTGTCTTCCATTCAGTCTACCAACTGTCTTCCATGCCAGTCTACCACCTATCTTCCATCCAGTCTACAAATTGTCTTCCACCCAGTTTACCAACTGTCTTTTATTTCAGTCCATCATCTGTCTTCCACCCAGTTTACCAACTGTCTTCCATCTAGTCTACCAACTGTCTTCCATCCAGTCTACAAATTGTCTTCCATGCAGTTTACCAACTGTCTTTTATGTCAGTCCATCATCTGTCTTCCACCCAGTTTACCAACTGTCTTTTATGTCAGTCCATCATCTGTCTTCCACCCAGTTTACCAACTGTCTTTTATGTCAGTCCATCATCTGTCTTCCACCCAGTTTACCAACTGTCTTTTATGTCAGTCCATCATCTGTCTTCCACCCAGTTTACCAACTGTCTTTTATGTCAGTCCATCATCTGTCTTCCACCCAGTTTACCACCTGTCTTTTATGTCAGTCCATCATCTGTCTTCCACCCATTTTACCAACTGTCTTTTATGTCAGTCCATCATCTGTCTTCCACCCAGTTTACCAACTGTCTTTTATGTCAGTCCATCATCTGTCTTCCACCCAGTTTACCAACTGTCTTCCATTCAGTCTACCAACTGTCTTCCATGCCAGTCTACCAACTGTCTTCCATCCAGTCTACAAATTGTCTTCCACCCAGTTTACCAACTGTCTTTTATGTCAGTCCATCATCTGTCTTCCACCCAGTTTACCAACTGTCTTTTATGTCAGTCCATCATCTGTCTTCCACCCAGTTTACCAACTGTCTTTTATGTCAGTCCATCATCTGTCTTCCACCCAGTTTACCAACTGTCTTTTATGTCAGTCCATCATCTGTCTTCCACCCAGTTTACCAACTGTCTTTTATGTCAGTCCATCATCTGTCTTCCACCCAGTTTACCAACTGTCTTTTATGTCAGTCAATCATCTGTCTTCCACCCAGTTTACCAACTGTCTTCCATTCAGTCTACCAACTGTCTTCCATGCCAGTCTACCAACTGTCTTCCATCCAGTCTACAAATTGTCTTCCATGCAGTTTACCAACTGTCTTTTATGTCAGTCCATCATCTGTCTTCCACCCAGTTTACCAACTGTCTTTTATGTCAGTCCATCATCTGTCTTCCACCCAGTTTACCAACTGTCTTCCATTCAGTCTACCAACTGTCTTCCATGCAGTTTACCAACTGTCTTCCATGCAGTCTACAAATTGTCTTCCATGCAGTCTACAAATTGTCTTCCACCCAGTTTACCAACTGTCTTTTATGTCAGTCCATCATCTGTCTTCCACCCAGTTTACCAACTGTCTTTTATGTCAGTCCATCATCTGTCTTCCACCCAGTTTACCAACTGTCTTTTATGTCAGTCCATCATCTGTCTTCCACCCAGTTTACCAACTGTCTTTTATGTCAGTCCATCATCTGTCTTCCACCCAGTTTACCAGCTGTCTTTTATGTCAGTCCATCATCTGTCTTCCACCCAGTTTACCAACTGTCTTTTATGTCAGTCCATCATCTGTCTTCCACCCAGTTTACCAACTGTCTTCCATTCAGTCTACCAACTGTCTTCCATGCCAGTCTACCAACTGTCTTCCATCCAGTCTACAAATTGTCTTCCATGCAGTTTACCAACTGTCTTTTATGTCAGTCCATCATCTGTCTTCCACCCAGTTTACCAACTGTCTTTTATGTCAGTCCATCATCTGTCTTCCACCCAGTTTACCAACTGTCTTCCATGCATTCTACCAACTGTCTTCCATCCAGTATACCAAGTATCTTCCATCCAGTTTACCAACTGTCTTCCACCCAGTCTACAAATTGTCTTCCATGCAGTTTACCAACTGTCTTCCACCCAGTCTACAAATTGTCTTCCATGCAGTCTACAAATTGTCTTCCATCCAGTCTACAAATTGTCTTCCATGCAGTCTACCAACTGTCTTCCATCCAGTATACCAAGTATCTTCCATCCAGTTTACCAACTGTCTTCCATGCAGTCTACAAATTGTCTTCCATGCAGTCTACCAACTGTCTTCCATCCAGTATACCAAGTATCTTCCATCCAGTTTACCAACTGTCTTCCACCCAGTCTACCAATTGTCTTCCATGCAGTTTACCAACTGTCTTCCACCCAGTCTACAAATTGTCTTCCATGCAGTCTACAAATTGTCTTCCATGCAGTCTACCAACTGTCTTCCATGCAGTCTACCAACTGTCTTCCATGCAGTCTACCAACTGTCTTCCATGCAGTCTACCAACTGTCTTCCATGCAGTCTACCAACTGTCTTCCATGCAGTCTACCAACTGTCTTCCATGCAGTCTACCAACTGTCTTCCATGCAGTCTACCAACTGTCTTCCATGCAGTCTACCAACTGTCTTCCATGCAGTCTACCAACTGTCTTCCATGCCAGTCTACCAACTGTCTTCCATGCAGTCTACCAACTGTCTTCCATGCAGTCTACCAACTGTCTTCCATGCAGTCTACCAACTGTCTTCCATGCAGTCTACCAACTGTCTTCCATGCAGTCTACCAACTGTCTTCCATGCAGTCTACCAACTGTCTTCCATGCAGTCTACCAACTGTCTTCCATGCAGTCTACCAACTGTCTTCCATGCAGTCTACCAACTGTCTTCCATGCAGTCTACCAACTGTCTTCCATGCAGTCTACCAACTGTCTTCCATGCAGTCTACCAACTGTCTTCCATGCAGTCTACCAACTGTCTTCCATGCAGTCTACCAACTGTCTTCCATGCAGTCTACCAACTGTCTTCCATGCAGTCTACCAACTGTCTTCCATGCAGTCTACAAACTGTCTTCCATGCAGTCTACAAACTGTCTTCCATGCAGTCTACAAACTGTCTTCCATGCAGTCTACAAACTGTCTTCCATGCAGTCTACCAACTGTCTTCCATGCAGTCTACCAACTGTCTTCCATGCAGTCTACCAACTGTCTTCCATGCAGTCTACCAACTGTCTTCCATGCAGTCTACCAACTGTCTTCCATGCAGTCTACCAACTGTCTTCCATGCAGTCTACCAACTGTCTTCCATGCAGTCTACCAACTGTCTTCCATGCAGTCTACCAACTGTCTTCCATGCAGTCTACCAACTGTCTTTCCATGCATTCTACCAACTGTCTTTCATGCAGTCTACCAACTGTCTTCCATGCAGTCTACCAACTGTCTTCCATGCAGTCTACCAACTGTCTTCCATGCAGTCTACCAACTGTCTTCCATGCAGTCTACCAACTGTCTTCCATGCAGTCTACCAACTGTCTTCCATGCAGTCTACCAACTGTCTTCCATGCAGTCTACAAACTGTCTTCCATGCAGTCTACCAACTGTCTTCCATGCAGTCTACAAATTGTCTTCCATGCAGTCTACCAACTGTCTTCCATGCCAGTCTACCAACTGTCTTCCATGCAGTCTACCAACTGTCTTCCATGCAGTCTACAAATTGTCTTCCATGCAGTTTACCACCTGTCTTCCATCCAGTATACCAAGTATCTTCCATCCAGTTTACCAACTGTCTTCCATCCAGTCTACAAATTGTCTTCCATGCAGTTTACCACCTGTCTTCCATCCAGTATACCAAGTATCTTCCATGCAGTCTACCACCTGTCTTCCATCCAGTATACCAAGTATCTTCCATGCAGTTTACCACCTGTCTTCCATCCAGTATACCAAGTATCTTCCATGCAGTTTACCACCTGTCTTCCATCCAGTATACCAAGTATCTTCCATGCAGTCTACCACCTGTCTTCCATGCAGTTTACCACCTGTCTTCCATCCAGTATACCAAGTATCTTCCATGCAGTCTACCACCTGTCTTCCATCCAGTATACCAAGTATCTTCCATGCAGTTTACCACCTGTCTTCCATCCAGTATACCAAGTATCTTCCATGCAGTTTACCACCTGTCTTCCATCCAGTATACCAAGTATCTTCCATGCAGTCTACCAACTGTCTTCCATCCAGTATACAAATTGTCTTCCATGCAGTTTACCACCTGTCTTCCATCCAGTCTACAAATTGTCTTCCATGCAGTCTACCAACTGTCTTCCATCCAGTATACCAAGTATCTTCCATCCAGTCTACCAACTGTCTTTCATGCAGTCTACCAACTGTCTTCAACGCCAGTCTACCAACTGTCTTCCATCCAGTCTACCAACTGTCTTTCATCCAGTCTACCAACTGTCTTTCATCCAGTCTAACTAAAACTACCAGCGACTCCGTCAGAGAGCTCCCGTTTGCTAACGATTTCACTCTATATGCCAACTCAGAGGCAGACGTGCAAGATTTCACTTATAATCCATAGTGACTAATCTCCTTTCGGCTGATTTATTAAATCGCGTGTTTTCATACAGTGGTATGAGTGCCAGTTGTTCAGAAAGCAATGGCAAACTACTGAACGTAAACGTTCCAAGAAATTACAAACAGCCACAAAATGCAGGGGTTGACTGGCCGACCTGTAAAGGATATGCAACAAACAAGGAAAAAACATTGTTGCCACAGGGAATATGCATGCTCTTAGTATTCTGAAGTGAGCGCGTTGGTGTAACAGTTAGAAAGTTGCGTTGTCAGTGGCATGAGCACGGTAGGATAAGGGTTTGATTCCTGGGCTCAATGTTCCTTACGGGAGGGAAAGACTGATCACCTTCCTCCATGCACTCAGGCCTACAGCATGTGATGGTCCTAGCACATCGTAAGCCCATAGAGGAAACTGCTTCCGCATGTTTTGGTTTTAGATGGCTGGCGGAGTGGCTAGAGTGCCAGATTCTCCTTCAGGAGACTTGGGTTCAATTCCTCGGTAAGGTGTGGTTGTTTTCTGTCTGGAGCAAACACATTTTAAGCAAATATTTTGATGACGTTATAACTTCGTTTGTTTTGTCAAATTTGTTCTACATACAAAGTGTAGTGAAACTTAACAAACACCCGGTATCATCCTTGTCCATGCTTCTTCCCGTTTCCGTTAGTGCATTATTTTTCAGCTGGTTTGCGCATTCATAACCCATTACTCCGATGTGTACATCCAGGCGAGTGATATCCGGCGCGACCAATAATAGGTATTTAGTGGAAGCAAACAAAATGTTATCACGGGACAATGGCACCTTTGAATTTAGTACACTCTCAAAACTGAGAGGGAAGACCATGAAAACTTTCAACCAGATAGCGGTGGGAACAATTAGTAGTATGACTCTTCACTGGCTGTTGAACGAGGGGACGGAGCGCGAATGGGAATGTCATGAGTGCTGTGACGTCAGTTCATAGCTCAACTCTACTGAATTTGCATGAAAGAGGTTAATGAACGAAATAAATCATATAGAACTATAAGAAAGAGATAGAACAATTCTTTGTTCTATCATGAGAAGAGAGGCATTGGAAATGTGACGACTGCAAAGATCGGTGGGAAAAGAGGTAGAGGAAAACCGACAGAAATGATGATATAGTCATAAATAATGTAAGAAGTGCTTTTTTTGGTTCTCAATAGTTAGGTTTTAGTCAGATATGACTGAGATACCGTATGCCAGTAAACAGTACTGTCTGCTTTCTGTTAATGCCGAAGTTTGCTTGGTTGACTGGGACAATAGCATGGAAAAAAAAATTATCAGCAGAGTTGACCCATAAAGGCCAAAGACCATGATCTGTGGTGAGACATGAACGCCTACACGATTTAGCCGGGCACATATTGTTTACATAAAGAAAGAAGTAGAAATCTGGGTACATATAGTGACAGAGAACCTATTAATTTCCTGCACTAAACACTAACTTGTGACATACGATAATTTATTACAATGGTCTTCCAAAAGACATACTAACTACAACCCATGGCGGTAGCGAATGTGACTGATAAGTCCTATTCGCACAGTAAATGTTCGTCCACATGGATTCATGTGAACACGTGGTAATTTCCACCATCACGCACCATCTAACGTCTTGCAATCGGTGTGTGTGACCTATTTGCATTAACTGTTTCCTTTGTCTTTATTCCGTTTCTAATCTTTTCCCTGAAACAGGCTAACGAAACTAGATCTGGTCCATAGCAGGCTACCCCAACCTCACCAGTCTCTTCCTGGCACGGTGGCGTGTCTTCGATCGGTTTGCAAGACCTGTCCATACGTACTTCAAACCCAGAGTCTGACATTCCCTAGGACGACCTTCCACATCCGTGAGGGTTTCTCATGCATCAGTCGCAACGTCATCTATGCGATTACCTGCACACGTTGCGACATAGATATGTCGGGGAGACAGGATTACGTCTTGGGGACAGATTTCGACAACATCTTTCTGACATCACCAGCGGCGCCCAGAAACCAGTATCCATACATTTCAACAGTCCTGACCACCATGGCGTAGCCGACATACAGGTCACGGCCATCAAATCATGCGCATCCCACGAACGGGATCGGAAGACATTGGAACACAGTCTCATCTTCCAGTTGGGCACACTCTCCCCTCACGGCCTTAATGTCCAACACAGCTTCATTTAACTTCCCACCCCACCCCTCCCACCCCTAGCTTACAGTCCACCATCTGGGTACGTGCAGATCCTTTGTATGACATCACAGTCAACTCTCTTGGCGGATTTACGTTCGGTGTTTTGCCATCATTTTCTGAACGACCGCCACTCATGCCTCTCTGTGTGTACTAACACTATATAGGTTTCCGCAGCTGTGTTTCGAGCGCTTAACGATAATTGCTAATTGTCATCTGCGTCCGTAACATCTTTGCCGGTCTCTAATTTTCACTTTTCCGCACACATGGGCGCGTCTCCACCCCACTCCCTTCCCGCTTGACCTTTGACCCGTGTACATGCATCCGGTCTATTGATCCACTGGCGCCCTACGTGTGTCAGACCTTCCAAGCTAGGACACAGTATTCAGATGAGTACATTTTATTTTAATTAGTTTAATAGTTTAATATTGTCATAGTGTGTTTCATGTAGTTTTGTGTTGGTTTGTATTTGTTTGTCCTGTGCTGACGAAGGCTTTGGCCGCAACGTCCAATTTGTCTCTTGTAGTCGTGTTTTAGTAAAGCTCACAATCTACTTCTCGTTTATTTGGGTGATTCATTCATTGCCTAGAACATTATATACAACAATAAGACAGAGACAAACAGCTTTCCTCGGTCATGTGATGAGAAGAGAGGCATTGGAGAACATTGTAACAACTGGAAAGATCGAGGGGAAGAGAGGCAGAGGTAGACCAAGAGAAGTGATGCTGGATGGATTGAGACGGTGGCATGGAGGAATATCAGCAGCAGAGTTGATCCAGAAAACCAAAGACCGAGATCTATGGAGAGCCATGAACGCCTACGCCAGCCGGCACGGCACTTGATGATGATGATGAATCTGTTCTCTCCTCGCAGCGCGATCAGCTGCGACTTGCTCCCGAGGTGAAATATCAGCAGACATAGCTATTAATTTACTTGGCGTGCAATAAAATAGGCTGTTACAGATAAGAAAATGCATGCATCACGCGTGCTGCACAGCATCGTAAATGAACTAACAGCAGAGAACTTGTGTTGTGCGCAATGTCAACTGAAACTGAAACCTGAAAGAACTAACAACTTAAATATCATGTTTTAAGCAAGTTGCATGCTTGTGTCTTCTTCAGTCTGTCTGCAGGTAAAGTCTGGATTACTCTTTCAGACCAGTCTGTCCTAAATAACTTACTTCACCCACAAAACCCACTATATACATTATATATTGTTATTTGTGTATCTAAGTAACTGCCAGGTCCGAGTCAGATACGATTGAGCTGAGCTAAAGTATAACAGTAGACGGTGCTTTCGGCTTTCAGTTAGCGCCGAATGTTGGGCAGTACTCACCAAACCCAACAGCCCACATTGTTCCACCGACTTCGGGCGGAGGAGATCAATTGGGAGGGTACAAGCCTTATCCCGGTGCGAGGAATGCAAGCAACGTAAAGGTAAAGATTACATGGAATGGCAAGCAGACCAGGTGCTAAGCCTTGATCGGCAATTGGTCTAGGATGGAAGCTCCGATAGGCGCACAGTTAGAGCATTGCTTTGCTGATCCGGCAGCTTCTGCAGCTTATCTTGATCCAGATGTATTTGCGCTGCCTTTCCTCTGGAGTAAGCTAGGCAGGTCGAGAGAGGGATCATGCTGCATGGGCAACACATGGTCTCTACAATTAAGCCCAGGCTTTGTGCTATGGAGAGGTATAACCTAATCCATGATTTCCGCTTTGGTTTGTAGTTATTATTTGAAGCACAATGTAACAAACTATCGTCTGTTAAAAGGGCAAAGTGTCAGTAATTAACCTGTTCGATTCCCCGTATTATAGTTCTTAAGAGGTATATTGAGCCAATCCCGATGTACAAAAACGAATCATGGACAATTATAAGACAAGTGAAGAATTATGTGGAAGCTGCGAAGACGTCATTTTATAGAAGAATGATGAGACCTCTCTGGAGGGATAGAAATAGTAATAAAGAAGTCTTGAAAGACGTTAACTCACAAAGAGAACTGGTTACACGCACAAAACATTGGCTTACTGAAAGGTTGTGTTGTCCTGTTCGTGTATATGGGTGAGAATACTGGACAGTGAATTATGAAATGATGGGGAAACGAGTTAATGGAGATGTGTCGTCTGTTCTTCTGTTTAAAAAAAAAATCTTGTTGTATGCCCTTTACATGACGTCGGAATCAATCTTATATTACTTTTTTGTTGTTGAGTGATTGTGATTTGCAAGGCAATTTTTACATTCAGTAGTTTGTCATTGTTTTAAAACAAAAAGTATTAAAAGTCGGGAGGATCGACTTCATTGCCCCGGATTTTATCCTATGTGGCTCGGTCTCTTTCCGCAGGGCGGACTATTGAAAGCATCGCACAAAGCGCGAAACTCCGTAGCTCAGCCGACAACCCCCAGGAATCTTCAAGAAAAATGCACTCGTAAACCGAAAGACGTAGCCCGGAATCGAACCCACAACCTTCGGAGCGCAAGGCAAGCGGGTAGACCACTTCGCCAGGGAGACCTCCGTCATTGCTTTCTGAGATTGCTTTCTGAGCGACCGACGCTCTTAACTTCGACATCAAAGTATTGTTGTCAGCTTCCAAATCGTCTGGGTCTGATTTCAAACACTCGTTTCGGTATGTCGTTCACTGTGCCTGGGCCACGGTGCCGACTGTTCTTGTGTATGGATGTGAATTCTGGACAATGAAGCAAAGGGGAAAATGGAGGATGTGGAGATGCGTGGTCTTTTCCTGTGTATGGATGTGAATTCTGGACAATGACATATGAAACAATGGAGAAAATGGAGGATGTGTAGATGTCTGGTCTGATCCCGTGTATGGATGTGCCTATGAAACAATGGCGAACATGGTGGCTGTGGAGATGTGTGGTCTGTTCTTATATATGAATGTGAATTCTGGACAATGAACGAGTAAATTATAGGGAAACGAGGCAGTGGGGATGTGTGGTCTGTGCTTCTATGACTGGCACTTGTCTTGAGAGACGATAATTTGTAAAATGGAGTTATACCTCTCCATAACACAACGCCTGGGCTGAATTTAGAGACCATGTGTTTCCCATGCAGCATGATCCCTCTCCCGGCCTATCTAGTGTACTCCAGAGGAAAGGTAACGTCAATACGTCTGGAACAAGACAAGCTGCAGAAGCTGCCGGATCAGCAAAGCAATGCTCTAACTGTCCGCCTGTCGGAGCTTCGATCCTTGACCAGTTGCCAACCAAGGCTTAGGGCCTGGTCTACTCTGTCATGACATTTAGTCTTTAGGTTGCATTTCCTCGCACTAGTATAAGGCTTGTACCCCCCACTTGCGGTCCTCCGCCCAAAGCCGTGCACAATGTGGGGTGTCGGGTTTGATAAGCGTCGCCCAACATTTGGCGTTAACAGAAGCAGGTAGTACCATCTACTGTCATACGGTAGCTCAGTCATATTTGACTAAGACCTGACCGTGGTTCTTCTATATGAATGTGAATTCTGGACAATGAACGAGGAAATTATAGGGAAACTGGAGGCAGTGGGGATGTGTGGTCTGTTCTTCAGTATAGCTGCGACCATTGAACGACTTAGGAAATGATGGGGAAAATGGAGGCAATGGGAATGTTGACAAGGAAGAAATGCTGGGGGTTGGCTTTTGTCTGTCTGTCTGTCTGTCTGTCTGTCTGTCTGTCCGTCCGTCCGTCCGTCCGTCCGTCCGTCCGTCTGTCTGTCTGTCTGTCTGTCTGTCTGTCTGTCTGTCTGTCTGTCTTTCCGTCTCCCCCTCTTTTCCCACTTTAACTCAAATAAACAAAGATAAAACTAGCAAAGAACACCAACCCCGAAGTATCTGCGATAATCCAAGAGTGTTTATATCAGAATTACTCATGGTAAACTGTAAACTTTTTGTTAGTGGCTAGGTTACAGATAGAAGTAATCCCGCAGTATCTGCCGCCGCTGTGGTATGAAGTGTTAAGTCAACACGTATTCATTACATACATTGGCACCTTGCCGTCTTGACAGACGATAGTTTGTGCTTTAAAAAGGCATAATAACTTTTACCTATGGCGTTAGCGAATGTGACTGATAAGGCCAATTCGCGCTGTAAATGTTCGTTCACAGTGGGTGCATGTGAACACGTGGTCATTTCCACCATCATGCACCATATTGCGTCTCACATCTCGGTGTGTGATTTATCTGCAATAATCTTCTCCTTTGTCTTTATTTCATTTCTGATCTGACACGTATTCTAGGCCACGACATACGTGGTGAGGGGAACGAGTCCCTTCCACGTCGCCATTCCTTGCCAGACAGTTGTTAGTTTTATATCCTTTACATGACGTCACAGTCAACTCTAGTATTCTTTGACTGTTTGCATCTCTTGGCAAGTTTACGTTCAGTGATTTGTCATTGTTTTCTGAACGACCAGCACCCATACCATTGTATAAAAAAAAAGCGTAAGGCGGCCTGCTTCAATATCGCACACAGTTTCGAACTGTGTTTCGAACATGATTTACAGGATTACGAATCGCTTGCGTAACCTCCTTCGCCATAGCGCCGGAGTGGATTGACAAACATATTCAGTGGAAGCAAAAGAAAGGGGTTCTGATCTCTCTATCTCATATCTTTCTGTCTGTCTGGCTCCTATTTGTTCTATCGCCTCCCTATTTGTCTTATTGAAAGTAATAAGTTCGACCGGCCGAATTATTTGTCTCATCCTGCCTCGCCCAACAATCTGGTTCCATCACTCAGTCAATCAGGTGCCGTCTCCACAATGAAGGTTGGCTGCAATGGATCTTCAACACTGTCTCTCACCCTCACTGTACATTCTGACAGATTACTGTTCGTCCATCTCTTGATGTTATCTTCCCCATTGTATTGTTGTCAACCCCTTGCTCGCTTACCTTCAACTTTACCCTTCAGTATGGTTTTAAAAGAATGGTATGTGTTTTAACGTGGCCGAAATATTTCGCTTGCCTCTTTTTTATTTCTTTCATCAAAACTCTTTTCATTCCGTTTTTCCAGAACATACCTGGTTACTGCTTGATGTATGTCTCGATTAGTTTACATTAAAAAAAAATGTTAGTGCACATCCTTTACAGGACGTAGCAGTCACCTCCAGCATTTTTGGCTGTTTGTGATTCCTCGGTAAGTTTATGTTCAGTAGTTTACCATAATATTTTTTTCTTTTCTGAACGACCAGCACTCATAGCATTGTACCATGAAACCAACGCAAAGCGGTCTGTTTCCAAATCTCCCGCAGCTGTGTTTTGAACGCGGTATGCGGCATTACGAATTGCATTCGTAGCCCCTACACCACATCCTGAAATAATGTTGATAATAATTTTAATAACGATACATTAATTTTAATAATGTTTTGATAATAGTGTTATTTACGGCATATTAACTTTAATAACGTTGATAATAATGTTAATAATAATGACATATTAACTGTAATAATGTTAATAAAAATGTAATAACGATATGTTAACTGTAATGTTGATAATAATAATAACGACAGATTAACACCCGGTTGCCGCCATGTACCGCTCTCTTAAGCTGAGTCAGACATTAGCGCGTGCAGTCGTCTGCCTGCAGCCGCACCAGACATGGCCAGCCCGCCACCTGCTGCGTAGAGAGGACACATCTGTGCGGCCCTGCCTGCAGGGCAGATGGATGAGTGGCGAAGGTGAAGGAAGGGGAGGAGGTGGCGGAGGGTCCATAAGAAGTGCCGGAGGGAGTTTTGGTAAGAGAGAGGTAACAGAACAGATTAGGAAGTGTTTTTTTGTTTGTTTTTGTTTAAAGAAAAGTTCAGTTACTGTTTCATAATACCACCACCACCACCACCACCACCACCACCACCACCACCACCACCACCCCCCACCCACCACCACCACCACCACCACCACCACCACCACCACCACCACCACCACCACCACCACCACCACCACCACCACCACCACCACCACCACCACCACCACCAGCAGTATCATGATTAATTCGTTATTATTATTATCCTAACTGCGCAGGAATCATTCAGTGCTCGGATTCCCTTCTCAGTATCTCCCTGTGTGGCCCATATTATATGAAAGCCCAAAAACATCAACATTTTTAGGTCACTGTATGAGAAGAAATAAATTTGAGAAATTGGTGTCAACTGGCAAGATCGAGGGGAATAGAACATAGGGAAGTTAGAGAAGTAAACACCTGGATGGCTTGGCCACGTGGCATGGTCGAGACAAGAACACTGAGCTGATCAACGACTCTGGTGATCGAGTGAAATGGCGAAACATGACCTCCTACGCTTATCGGCATGGCACATGATGATGTTGAACAACCTCACCACAAAACTTTCATGTTACTTCGGCGATTTCTGGTGCTATCCAAAGAATGATTGAATGGGTTAAAATTACTGGTTTTCTTCCCTGGATAAGAATTACTATGAGTTAAATACACCTTAGCCAGTGTGTCAACATTGGATTCTACCAAGACTAACTGATAGTGACTTGTATAAACACACAGGTTTTAACCCTTGAAATGCTGCCACTTCTTCTACATTTCTTCACAAACATTATGTTATTAATTAATCCATCAATGCGAAATACAACAAAACCACATCTAGAGATAAAACGTAATGATATACCCGTAAGCTTATACTGGTAGGAATGAAATAATTTAATAAACATACATTTTAAATCCATGTCTTTTGTCACCAAGGTTAGATATTCTGAAAACCTTATTCCTAAATGATACTTACCCTCATCGCCGAAATGTTAGTGATTATCATAGGTGGGGAATGTTGACAAACATGATTACCAACGCCACACAATAAAAGTCATCATTAGGGGATGTAGACAAACATCATCACCAACACCATACTATAAAAGCCATCATTGAGATCAGGTTGCTGTGGAACTGCAAATATAACTCAATCGCATAAGCACTTGTTGTGGTAAAGCTGGAGCAATGGTCAACCTACCGGCGGCAGCAGTGACATGGTTCTCTTTGAATAACCACATTGTCAACACTCCAACACCAGCTGTACATCTGTGCTTAGAAATTGTGGAAAGAACGCAGGCAATTAAATACCTATGGAATAGATTTTACCGGAGCCTTGCTTACACTGAAAACAGTAACCAGATGATAACAAAGGCCAAGCGGGATTTGGCTGCGATGAGGGCGATGGCGGCGGCAAACTGTGAGCAGCGCCATCTAGGTCTTCTATACGAGGGTCTGGTGCTTCCTGTTTTGTTTTTCTTTTTGAATATGCGATGGCGATCCTGACTCTCAGCCATAAGCAGATGGAAAGGATGGAGATTATAGAGTGCGAAGCTATGCGAATTATATTTGGATGTAGGGCCTACAAGCGATACACCATAAAGGGCGATACGCTACCTTCTTGATTTTCCAACCATGGGGGGATAGAATACAAATTTTCCGAACACGTGTCTACCTCAGAGTTAATGCAAACACACAACATCCACAACATAGTGAAATTAAAAAGGTAAAGGGCAGCAGGATAAAAAGAGAAACGCCAAGGAAAGGTCAAGCATAAGACGTTCTTCAACAGGTGTGTTCACTTGAGGACTTAGATCCTGGCGAGGAGAGGGTACAAGTTCCCACAGAGTTCTGCACGTCATTGTTAGTTTGCATTCAGCTAGACAGAAAATGATAACAAAAAAAAAAAAACTGGCTGCAGTGGAGGTGAAAGTACAGGCTTTGATCTTCGAGAACTCTTTAGAAGGTGATGCTGTCATTTACACAGATGGGTTCGGTCATTCGACGCGTGAGAAGTTCGTGAGCTTTTACGGCTCAGGCTGGAGGGAAAATTGTGAAGGAAGATTCTGGTGCCTTTTCCATGACCAGAAGTAGTTTGATTATCGAAGTCATGGCAGTAAGTGAAGAATAACATAGCTGGAGACACAGATATTCACCCGGACATGCTTCCTTAGTGACTTCAATGAGCATGTTCAAGGAGATAGCGATGGGTTGAATCCGAAGACAGTAGTTGGTGTCTCTGGGGAGTCACGGCTAGCAAAGATTAGTTTCATTTTCGTGCCAGGGCATTTGGGTGTACAAGGAAATGAGCTGGCTGACAAGTTTACAGGTAAGACTACCGTGGAGGGCGGACGAGCCCTGGACCAGGCTGATATACTGAATGCTCTACGAGAAGTAAGTCGTTTGCGAGAACCAAGTGATGACTGTGAATCTATAATCATGGCCAGACTGTGAGAACACAATACAGGAAGGAAAAGAAGCTTAATAAACCAATACAAAACTGGAGTCGTTAGCCGCTACACGCTGCGGGATTTACTGAGAAGGGGATTCAAGCACTTATGGACTGAATGGTTCAATGTGCAATGATTATGATCTGTCGACTAACTAACAAACTAACTATAGAGGGATGTGGACATACATGATCACCACACGATTAATGTCCTTATTGATTCAAGTATTGCTTGGTGTGTGATGGATGTTAGATTTTGATGAATGTGGGAAAGATATTCAAATTTACTAAATGTACAAAAGATATTGTAATTAGCTGGATCTGCAGGGGATTGTAGAATTTTCTAGACATGCCAAAGCTATTAAAATTTGCTGAGTGTGCGATATATATTTTGTTTTGCTGGATGTGCTAGAAATATAATTTGCTGGGAGTTCCAAATAAAAAAAAGAATAGAATTTGTTGGTTGTGCGATAGATATTACAATTTTCCGGATCTGCAAGAGTTATTAGAATTGACTAAATGTGCGAAACATATTAGAATTTGCTGGATGTGAGAAAAGATATTGTTGAGTTTGGTAGCAATTACAGAATTTGATAATCGTGCAAAAGATGTTATAATTTTCTGAATGTGCTAAAGATATTAGATTTTGCCGGATGTACGAAATGGCAGTGAATATTTTCACCAGGTGGCCGAGGAAGAAAGGTATTTCAGAGAGGAATCAGCCCACCAGATCAAAGAACTCAAGAAGGTCATGACGGAGACACTGTCAGCCAAGCTTCTTCACCATCAGAAAGAGCTGGACATCCACAAGGAGTGCCTCATGAAGCACCAGGAGCAGTTTGCTAAGTACTGACACCAGGATCATCATCGTTGATGTCATGGTCATGTTCATTGTCTTCATGCTGTCGGGGCCATCGCCATCTCCATCATCACTACCACATTTATCATCTCCAATATTGTGCCATCTTTTCTTTTTCCCGCGGGGTGTTCAACATAGGTAGTGGGACCTCCCATCGCGAGTAAATCATGACGATCCTTGGACCGTTGGTCAGCGTCTTTGATAGGCCGTACCAAGGGAGTCTCCGTGGCGAAGTGGTTACGCCGGCCACGTTCCGAAGAGTGTGGGTTAGATTCAGGGCTACGTCGTTCGATTCACGAGTGTAATACACTCCAAGACTCCCGGGGGTCGTCGCTGAAGCGTGCTTTAATATCGTGTTCTGTACGACGCCTTCAGCAGACCGCCCTGCAGAAAGAGACGGAGCTATACATGATATAACCCGGTGCAATGAAGTCGATTACCTTGCCCTTTAAACCAGTTTTAAAGGCCATACGGTGAAGGAGCGGCTCAAGGTGAACCTCTTGCGACTTCAGGGTTAACAAATTCAAAAGGAAACTTTAAAGACAAACAAAGCAATCCTGAGGACAGCAGGAAAGAGGACAGTCATTCAATCAGTTATAATTCCCTTACCCCTAACCCGTTGAAACTCAGAAGAGAAGTTATATTTAGGGCTCACCCCAGCCTCAAATTAATAATCCTGTAACAAATCAGCAACATTTCATATATTAATTTGAAAGGGATTATTGTCCATAGAAAGTAGCAGAATCGATAAGTATGAATGAATCCGCGGTATTTCTCTAGAGGGAAAGGCATAAACCATATCCTTCAATTTGGGATCGCTTCACGCGAGAGACACAGTTAATAGGTAAAGCTTCTTTTTATTATTTGATTTCAACCTGACACAACCAGTCCGGGATAGGACTTCCTCGTAAGAGAGCACAAGACAAGAATTAGGGTGAATGAACCCACAAAAACCACGGACCTCAACAATAACCACAGATGAAAAACGCAGGTTGAACGAGGCCGAATTTTGAATTTTTGTTTTGAAAATTGGAATTGGAATTGGAATTTGATTTCACCATTACCCCAAACCGTTCAATCTTAAAGAGAATTTATACGAGTATTAGGGTCCATCCCTGGCTCAGATTAATAACACTGTGACTGAGTCAGCTACAATAAGTGCCTGCCGCACAGTTTTACCCTCATAGGATATTAATTTGAAGGTGATTGTTGTGCATATGGGGTAATGGTTCCATCATGACTTCCTTTTTCGTTCGCCTGAAATTTGTCTATAACTGCAATGTTGTCTCGTGCATGAATTTAAGTTTCGTATATCTAAAGCGGTCTGGTTTTACGGCGCAACAGACTCGCCGTCGCCCCTTCTCCTGTAACTTAAAACGGTTCTGCCACGTGACGGCCAGGAGTTGACTTTTGCTGCCAGGGATGATGAATGCACAAGGCACGGTGGTATTTTTCAAGGCTGTGCGCTCACCCCAACCCTGCTCCCAAGGCTTATAACAGCAATTTGGAACCATATGGAAAGCTAATCCAAGCGCAAAGAACAGTCTGATGCACTCACTAGTAGCAGCAACTACTAGTAGCGTAGGCTACCAGCAGCTGCACGTCAGTATACTATCCTCGAGTTGAAAGCAAGTGATCCGCGGGGGTGTGGCAAGGGGTGAGGAGGAGGGTGGGAGGATCCCATCACGACTCTAGTCTAAATATTTTTGTTGTTGTTCGCATATCCTTTACAGGACATCGCTGTTGACATCAGCATCTTTCAGCTGATTGTTGATTATATTTAAAGGGACGTAAATTTATTTAACTGACGTCAGCTGTAACTCTCATAAGCAGTTAACTACCTTGGAAATTTTTAAATAACATTCGAATTAAAAGTATATTTTAACAACTCTCTTGTGACCTGAAGCCACGTAACTATACGACAGTTAATGTAGCACATAGTTTAAAACTGTCGAAGTCCTGATTGGACAGTTAATGTAATAATTAAGGAAAGGCTGTTCTAACCATGATACGATGGTTGCTGCAGCAATTTGAATGATGAAATGAGTCGATGTAACAATTAGTTAACAGATTGCATGAGTGTAGATACGAAAGTTAATGTAGCAATTAGCTTAAAGACTACTTGAATGATGCGACAGTTAATGCTAGCAATTAGTTGAAAGGCCGCTTGACTGATGATAAGACAGTTAATGAAGCAATTAATTGAAAGACTTCTAGACTTCTTTATACGACAGTTAATAGGTGGGAGTTAATTGAAATACTTAATTAAGAATGATTCGACATTTTATTTATCAGTTAGTTGAAGGACTGATTGACTGATGATAAGACAGTTAACGTAGCTATTAGTTGAAAGACTGTTAGACTGCTTTATGCGACAGTTAAGTGGGAGTTAATTTAAATACTAAATTAATAATGATTCGACATGTATTGTTGCATTTAGTTGAAAGACTGTTTAAATGATGATAAGACCGGTAATGTAGCAATTAGTGTAAAGACTGCTTGAATTATGAAATAACGGTTAATGTAAAGTAGTAAATGAAGGACCCCTTTATAACGCCTTAAGGATCGTGGGGAGGGGGTGGGGTGGAAGGGGAGGGGCTGTGGTTCTAGACTCATATTGTTTTATAGACCAATCACCACTCAGTGGATGGTGTGGTCTGTATCACGTCCACCGCCCATGACCACGCCTCTGTCGTTCACGCCTGTGACAATACTTCTGTTGTTCGTACCCGTGACCTCGCTTCTGTCGTTTCCACCTGTGACCAGGCTTCTGTCGTTAGCGCCTGTGGCCAAGTCTCTGTCGTTAGCGTCTGTGACCACGCCTCTGATGTACGCCTTTGTGACCACGTCTCTGTCGGTCACGTCTGTCAGCACGCTTTTGTAGGTCACGTTTGAGGCTACGCCTCTCTCGCTTGATCCTGGAAACCATTCATGTCTGGCACTATCGTGAATGAAATGGTACAGAGGACCGACTAGATGTTTTATTCTGTCAGTGTGGAATGCAGTAGTAGCTGCCTCAAATGCTAATGAGATACACCAACCACAGTGAACAATAGTAAAGAACACTTTGGTTGGGAATACAGTGATAGATCCGTAACTTTGTAGACCACGCGGTACTCGGTAGGTGATGTGAGCGGCGCCACACCGACCGCCGTTACTTCCTAAGACATTCCCTTACGCATTTTATTCCGGGTCGACCCGAATCCGCTGCGATGCAGATGGAACTCATGACCACCGAGCCGGTAGGCGAGCGTCTAGCCACTGCGCTTCCGCGACTTCCAAACTCTGGTCAGAGCACCCTAATGATTTTAGTACCTTATAAAACGCGTGCGCTCTCACATACACGCACAAACGCGCGCACACACACTCATACACATCCTCATGTCCCTACCAGCCGAGGTACGTGTGTACATGCAACTCTACAGATCACCTCCAAGGTGTTCTGGATCAAATCATCTGAGGATAGTCCTCCGCGGCACCGTCGCGGGTCATCCAGCATCATGACTGTCGGCCCTCCACTGCCACTTCTGTTACTGATCTTTCCTGTAGTCGCAACGTTTTCCAGACATGTGTTCTATAATCAAAGAACGCTGTTTGTTTCCTTCTTGTATTTGTGTACACTGTTCTGCATTTTATTAGCCTTTCCCATGCAATAATTGTTAGCTACTGTGGCATAATAAAGTATTCGTGAAAGTCATTTTTACATTTCCGTTGCCTATAGACTCTTCCTAACTTGTTTTTATTTTTTCTCGTTTCTTTGATACACTTTCATACGGTAGAACAAGTTCTATTACATGTCAGTACTCTTATAAATTACTTGCACATTACCGTCTTGATAGACGATAGTTGGTTACATTGTGCTTCAAAACTGGCACAATAACTACAACCCCTGGCGGTAGACAGGGATGGAGTTATACCTCTCCACAGCGTAAATCCTGGGCTAAATTGTAGAGACCATGCGTGGCCAATGCAGCATAATCCCTCTCTCGACCTGCCTAGTTTACTCCACGATAAAGGTAACACCAAAACGTCTGGAACAAGACAAGCTGCAGGATCAGCAATAATCAAACTGTTCGCCTTTCGGAGCTTCTATCCTAGTACCAGTTGCCGACCAAGGCTTAGGTTCTGGCCTGTCCTGCTGCAGGTTGCATTGTTTTTCGCGCTAGGATACGCTTCTACCATCCCAGTTGCTGTCCTCCGCCCGAAACACGTGGCATAAAGCGGGGTGTTGGGTTTGGTACCGCCCGACATTCGGCGCTAACAGAAAGCAGGTAGTACCGTCTACTATCATACGGTAGCCGAGTCATATCTAATACCTGAGATAATACTCATGTATATATATATATATAGAGAGAGAGATAGATAGATAGAGAGAGAGAGAGACAGAGAGAGAGAGAGAGAGAGAGAGAGAGAGAGAGAGAGAGAGAGAGAGAGAACGAGAGAAGTTTAACACGCTGAGAGGTTTAACACGCTGAGAGGTTTAACACGCTGAGAGGTTTAACAAGCTGAGAGGTTTAACAAGCTGAGAGGTTTAACACGCTGAGGGGTTTAACACTCTGAAACTTTCTGTTCTAACTGATGATCCCCACGTCGGTGAGTTGGGCTTAAATGTTCACTTCCCATTCAGAAATCAATGGCAAACTTTTGAATGCCAAATAAATTGCCAAGAAAATCCCCAACAACCAAAATGGGTTGGATGTGAGGGCAACGTCCTATAAAGGACACATAATTTTAAAAGCTACTATATATTTATAACCTGAACGCTGAACTTGCCTGGGACTTCTTCAAGGTGTTCATAGAATTGATTAGCTCCCGCATAAACACACCTTACTACTGTGGAATCAACACGCGAGGTCGTTTAAACAACATAGAGAATTCGCAAACATTTCTGAATCAGACAGCCGGCGAAATCAATGTAGCCGTATAATTTGCATGTAATTGTCGACTAGGCTGTTCCTCCTAGCACAATTAATTCTGCGTTTCGCGCGTCCCGGTTTCCTGTGTAAGTATAGGAGCAGTAATCAGCAATTAGATGTCCAATCTTTCTAGAGAGGCTAACAACAAAGTGAGCAAATTATGCTCGTAAATCCATTTGTTTTCTTATGAGCTACGAGTGTCATTGGCTAGAAGTAGTGAACTGTTATTTGTTGTTTTCAAGTGCAGCTCCTTGTCTGTAACCATGTATACTGACTTGCAGCTTTACCCTTCTGCTTATCTTTACTCTTGTACTCATAATAATCATCGACATCATCATTATCATCATGGTCATTACAATTATAAAGGTTGGAATGGAGAGAGTTTAAAGCGCTCGTGTTTAAACGTTCTTTGGAGAACGCGGCGTAGTGTGTTGATTTCATACGTCGGTCAATTAGACTTACAGGTTGACTTCTGGTCCTTGACTTGGGGAGGTAAATTACAAGTACCTCAGAAGTTCGAGTGTGTTCGCCTGATAGCGAGGGTCATGGTAATAGGAAAAGACAACCCATACGCAAAATCAGCCCAGTGCACTCACTAGTAGTAGCAACTAATAGCTGTAGTAGAAGCACGTTCAAAGCGAGGTCAAAATTATGATGTCAGAGACTGATGACAGACGTTGAACTCGCCTGATGATGGCCCTAACATATTCTCTTCTGTATACTACTACTACTACTACTACTACTACTACTACTACTACTACTACTACTACTACTACTACTACTACTACTACTACTACTACTACTACTACTACTACTACTACTACTACTACTACTACTACTACTACTACTACTACTACTACTACTACTACTACTACTACTACTACTACTACTACTACTACTACTACTACTACTACTACTACTACTACTACTACTACTACTACTACTACTACTACTACTACTACTACTACTACTACTACTACTACTACTACTACTACTACTACTACTACTACTACTACTACTACTACTACTACTACTACTACTACTACTACTACTACTACTAATACTACTACTACTACTACTACTACTACTACTACTACTACTACTACTACTACTACTACTACTACTACTACTACTACTACTACTACTACTACTACTACTACTACTACTACTACTACTACTACTACTACTACTACTACTACTACTACTACTACTACTACTACTACTACTACTACTACTACTACTACTACTACTACTACTACTACTACTACTACTACTACTACTACTACTACTACTACTACTACTACTACTACTACTACTACTATACTACTACTACTACTACTACTACTACTACTACTACTACTACTACTACTATACTACTACTACTACTACTACTACTACTAACTACTACTACTACTACTACTACTACTACTACTACTACTACTACTACTACTACTACTACTACTACTACTACTACTACTACTACTACTACTACTACTACTACTACTACTACTACTACTACTACTACTACTACTACTACTACTACTACTACTACTACTACTACTACTACTACTACTACTATACTACTACTACTACTACTACTACTACTACTACTACTACTACTACTACTACTACTACTACTACTACTACTACTACTACTACTACTACTACTACTACTACTACTACTACTACTACTACTACTACTACTACTACTACTACTACTACTACTACTACTACTACTACTACTACTACTACTATACTACTACTACTACTACTACTACTACTACTACTACTACTACTACTACTACTACTACTACTACTACTACTACTACTACTACTACTACTACTACTACTACTACTACTACTACTACTACTACTACTACTACTACTACTACTACTACTACTACTACTACTACTACTACTACTACTACTACTACTACTACTACTACTACTACTACTACTACTACTACTACTACTACTACTACTACTACTACTACTACTACTACTACTACTACTACTACTACTACTACTACTACTACTACTACTACTACTACTACTACTACTACTACTACTACTACTACTACTACTACTACTACTACTACTACTACTACTACTACTACTACTACTACTACTACTACTACTACTACTACTACTACTACTACTACTACTACTACTACTACTACTACTACTACTACTACTACTACTACTACTACTACTACTACTACTACTACTACTACTACTACTACTACTATACTACTACTACTACTACTACTACTACTACTACTACTACTACTACTACTACTACTACTACTACTACTACTACTACTACTACTACTACTACTACTACTACTACTACTACTACTACTACTACTACTACTACTACTACTACTACTACTACTACTACTACTACTACTACTACTACTACTACTACTACTACTACTACTACTACTACTACTACTACTACTACTACTACTACTACTACTACTACTACTACTACTACTACTACTACTACTACTACTACTACTACTACTACTACTACTACTACTACTACTACTACTACTACTACTACTACTACTACTACTACTACTACTACTACTACTACTACTACTACTACTACTACTACTACTACTACTACTACTACTACTACTACTACTACTACTACTACTACTACTACTACTACTACTACTACTACTACTACTACTACTACTACTACTACTACTACTACTACTACTACTACTACTACTACTACTACTACTACTACTACTACTACTACTACTACTACTACTACTACTACTACTACTACTACTACTACTACTACTACTACTACTACTACTACTACTACTACTACTACTACTACTACTACTACTACTACTACTACTACTACTACTACTACTACTACTACTACTACTACTACTACTACTATACTACTACTACTACTACTACTACTACTACTACTACTACTACTACTACTACTACTACTACTACTACTACTACTACTACTACTACTACTACTACTACTACTACTACTACTACTACTACTACTACTACTACTACTACTACTACTACTACTACTACTACTACTACTACTACTACTACTACTACTACTACTACTACTACTACTACTACTACTACTACTACTACTACTACTACTACTACTACTACTACTACTACTACTACTACTACTACTACTACTACTACTACTACTACTACTACTACTACTACTACTACTACTACTACTACTACTACTACTACTACTACTACTACTACTACTACTACTACTACTACTACTACTACTACTACTACTACTACTACTACTACTACTACTACTACTACTACTACTACTACTACTACTACTACTACTACTACTACTACTACTACTACTACTACTACTACTACTACTACTACTACTACTACTACTACTACTACTACTACTACTACTACTACTACTACTACTACTACTACTACTACTACTACTACTACTACTACTACTACTACTACTACTACTACTACTACTACTACTACTACTACTACTACTACTACTACTACTACTACTACTACTACTACTACTACTACTACTACTACTACTACTACTACTACTACTACTACTACTACTACTACTACTACTACTACTACTACTACTACTACTACTACTACTACTACTACTACTACTACTACTACTACTACTACTACTACTACTACTACTACTACTACTACTACTACTACTACTACTACTACTACTACTACTACTACTACTACTACTACTACTACTACTACTACTACTACTACTACTACTACTACTACTACTACTACTACTACTACTACTACTACTACTACTACTACTACTACTACTACTACTACTACTACTACTACTACTACTACTACTACTACTACTACTACTACTACTACTACTAGTAGTAGTAGTAGTTTTTTTTTTGTGCTTATCCTTTACAGGACATCACTGTCAACACCAGCATATTTAAGCTGTACGTTGATTTCTTGGCAAGATTACGCTCAGTAGTTTGCCATTGATTTCTGAGCGGCCGGCTCACATACCCCGTAAGTTACCGATGCGATTCGAAACACTGCTGATTCTCACCGTCATCACGTTACCGACGAGAGTATACGAGATTACGGAGAAAAGTCATAACCTCTAAGCCACGAAGCTGGTAGTAGTAGTTGTAGTAGTAATAATGATTTGTTTTGTTTTGCAGCCACCGACACTCCAATTTAGATCGTCTGAGATGCCAGGGGTCATGGTTCTAATTTTTTTCTTGTTGCGAGGTGTATAATTTGCGGTCCATGTGTCAGGATTGTTTCTCTACGCTTCACACACCCCAAGGAGCAGATGAACCGATGTGAGACAGTACCTTATTGACTGGGAGATGCCCAGCTTAGGTGGGCGGTAGCTGTCTAGTAAAGATACAATGATTTCTCCCACCGTTGGGAGGAACCCCTTGCTCTACGCCAATCGAGAATGTAGGCTTATAACCGGCAACTGCTGCTTCCCGTGTTGTGTCACCGCTGTTACACTGTGCTAAAGTGACCTCTCCAGGGCACAAACCTGGGCAAAGGAATGCGGAGAACCAGCTGTTGCCCAGTAGCAAGTTTTCCCTGTCTACGTCGCCATGTTGACCAATAGAAAGGAAGTAGTAGTCATTGCAACTTGGCATCGGTGCCGTCGCAGGTGTTGCCATAAATATGTTGTTTACAACATGGAACTGCCTTAGGGACTCCATCTCCGGATTTGTCCTCAGGGTTTACTCCCGAAGCCTTTCCCATCTGGGTATACCCGCAAGGCAGCGGCGATTTGAAATTTAGAGTTCCCTCTCTTAGAGGGGATACCAACCAAGGCTGACGAGCTTCCTCTGCCCGGGAATAAATAACGAGGGAAGTCTACCATTCTTCCTTCCTGGCAGTGACTATACTTATCAGATGACTGTAGCCATTGTCTCCATTGAGAGATCTTTTGCCCACCGTCGCTGGCTGAAACCATAATCAACAACTATCCGTCGGCTGCTCCCAAGTACGACCTGCCACCTGCTCGCGTGGCTTCTTGTTACCCTGTTTGGGGGGCTAAACAGGTACTCACATTGCCAAGGGTGTCCCGTAGGCTAGCGGTGGGAAGGAGGCGCATTACTTCTCCTTTTATAGGGGATACCCAAAACACCGCTACCCAATAATAATAATATTACTAATATTAACAACACTTATCAAGGTAGTAGTTTGTTTGCATATCCATTATAGGACATCGTTGTCAACTTCAGCATCTTTCAGCTGATTGTTGATTTCTTGGCAAGATTACAGCTCAGTAGTTTGCCATTGCTTTCTGAGCGACAGGCTCACATACCCCGTAAGTTACCGACGCGGTTAGAACTGCTACCGATTCTCACCGTCGTTACGTTACTCACGAGAGATCTGGAAGTCAAAGACACTCAGCAAACATACGAAACTTAAAATCTTCAACTCTTGTGTGATTCCAGTGTTAATGTATGGATGTGAGAGTTGGAAATCAACGGTAGCTTTAGATAAAAAAATTAGTTAATTTTGAGAACAAATGTCTTAGAAAAATTCTATACCTCCACTGGACATATTTCTGAATCAATACGCAAATAAGACAAGAGACTAAGCAAGACATTGTATCCAATTTTATAAGAAAACGCCGTTGAAACTATATCGGCCATGTACTTAGAATGGACAAGACAAGACTCTCCAACCAAGCCCTCTTATGGTCACCAGTAGGGAAAAGAAAACGGGGAAGACCAAGAGAGACCCTGCGTAGAACCATCATCAGAGAAGGCTCATTCAACGGCATAGTGAACATCCAGGATCTACAACAGGTAGCAGCGAACCGCCGAGCATGGAGAGCCATGACTTCTGCCCTATGCGCCGCCTTAGGCTCAAGAAGAAAGACTAACTAACTAACATGAATTATTGATTATTGTACATTTTCCATGCGTTTATATTGCAACTTTTGAAATACAGAACTGAAATTCAACATTACTTTTCCCAACCCCTAATTGTTTGCTCTTTAACAGCCACTAAACCACCACACGAAAGATTGATTTTAATAATTTATGGTAACTTTGATAACCTGTGTTAATAAACGATCAAAATATGCATGTGAACATATAACCTAGATCTCAGAGAGCTCTAATAAATGGAAATGGTAGGCTAGCTCCAATCAGATGCAGTGAAAATCTAATGTTACATAGGATGAATCCACCCATCCATCCATCCATCCATCATGTGCCATGCCGGTAAGAGTGGGCGGTCATGTTCTGCCATCACACTCGATCACCAGAGTCGTGGATCAGCTCCGTGTTTCTGTCTCGACCATGGCACAAGACCAAGCCATCCAGGTACTTGCTTCTAGGTCTTCCCCTTGGTCTGTTCTAGGATGGATCAGTGGTGCGCAATCTGCACCGGACACCCGTGTGTAAGCAATGACGACACAGGTTTACCCAAGCGGCCTGGTTTATTGTCGTCAGAGCTGAAACCAACCAATTTTCTTTAAAGTAACGCATTTCAACATCAAACAATTGTCTGCAGCTGGCACCATTAGCACAGGAACTCTTCGCTGACTCTTGAAGATCAGGACGGAGCACGTACGGGAATATCCCGAGTGCTTTTATGTCGGTTCTTAATTAAGCTCAACTCTCCTCAGCTCAGAACCTACATTTAAATACCTAGCTGAACGTTTCCAATTCGATATAACCCTTTTCATCACCATTTAGTTGAAAACTACGTTACGTTGGCTGGCTTTCAATTGAAGCCTGGTACATTCACCTGCTATTACCTCTAGTGCACTGGTCTGATATTTTTACATATGAATCAGCTTTCCCTTTGACCAGTGCATTGGCTTTTCTTTCTGTGTATTGATATGTTTTGGTCACTTGAGGCGTCGTGAAAGTTTGAAGTGAACACTAGAGGAGGGATTTGTGATTAGGAGGGGAGGAAAAGGAAAGCCAAGGAGAAGACTGGTGCAGGTTGTGGCAGATGATCTCCAGATGGGTGTTTCGGACGCAGAACATCTTGTTTATTATAACCGTCAAGGTTTCCGGAAGGTTTTTATGGGAGCGAGGTTCGGCAAAGGACATACTACTGAATGAATGAATGTATTGACATTCACAGAACTAGGGTGTGGCTAATATTCTGAAATGAGATCACCGCAGATGCTTCCAGTACAAGTTAATCCTTTCTCGTAAATGGGGTTGTAACCCGTTTCTCTACACCCCAGACACCAGTACTACCGATTGTGTGTAAAGTCTCACTACACTTTGTATGTAGAACAAATTTGAAAAATAAATGCCGTACATGACGTCATAAAAAAATGTGCTTCACAGCCCATCGTGAAGCAATATGCAGCGAATGGCTGTCGTCTGCTGGAGTAATTCTTTGTACTCCAAACAGAATGTTGTTATCAACAAAAGAAAGAGTTTTTTTTTTTTTTTCAAATTTGTTCTACATAAAAAGTGTAGTGAGACTTTACAGTCACCTTGCATAAACCCATGATAACTCACATATGTGCTATGGAGCAAGCCAACAAACAGTTCATTTGTTAGACCAGCAAGATAGTTTCACAAGTACCCAGCTATAGGCAACTCTCTTGGGAGGTCGTGTATAATGTATAGTCAATCTGTTTGTCCCATGTATAGTCTGTGTGTTTGTGTCCAATGTATAGTTAATGCCTTTGTCCCATGTATAGTTAATGTATATGGGATGCCAGCTAACGGAGTGTCATGAAATATTCACACGACATGGTAACCTGCCGGGACTCACACGATTTGAGTGGTATCTGGCAACAGGGACATGTCCTTTGATGATGTCACCTTTAGTTTTGCTGTCATACTCTTTGTTTCTGTGTTATGTTGTTTGTCTGTTTGTTTCTGTGTTTGTTTGTTTATGTGTTTGTTTTAGTGTTTGTTTCTGTGCTTCTTTTTTCCTTGTTGGTTTCTTTGTTTGTTTCTATGTTTGTTTGTTTCTGTGTTTGTTAATTTATTTGTTTCTGTGTTTGTTTTGTTTGTTTCTATATTTGTTTGTTTCTATGTTTGTTTGTTTGTTTATTTCTATGTTTATTTGTTTCTATGATTGTTTGTTTCTATGTTTGTTTGTTTCTATGTTTGTTTGTTGTTTCTCTGTTTGATTATTTGTTTATTTGTTTGGTTTTATGTTTGTTTGTTTGTGTCTATGTTTGTTTGTTTCAATGTTGGTTTGTTTGTTTCTATGTGTTTTTGCTTCTGTCTGTCTGTCTGTTTTCCCACTATCTGCCTGCCTGCCCGTCTGCCTGCCTGCCTTTTAGCTTTCCAGCTACCTGTCTGTCCGTCTTCCTACTACCTGTCTGTCTGTCTGTTTTCCCACTATCCGCCCGTCTGTCTGCCTGCTTTCCAGCTACCCATCTGTCTGTCTGTATTTCTACTACCTGTCTGTCTATATGTCTGTGTGCCTGCCCGCCCGCTGCCTGTCCGCCTTACTGCTTTCCAGCTACCCGTCTGTCTGTATTCCTACTGCCTGTCTATCTGTATTCCTACTACCTGTATGTCTGTCTGTCTGTCTACTTTAGCACTCTCTGTCTGTCTGTCTGCTTTCCAACTACGTGTCTGTCTGTCTGTCTGCTTTCCAACTACGTGTCTGTCTGTCTGTCTGCTTTCCAACTACGTGTCTGTCTGTCTGTCTGCTTTCCAACTACGTGTCTGTCTGTCTGTCTGTCTGTCTGTCTGTCTGTCTGTCTGTCTGTCTGTCTGTCTGTCTGTCTGTCCGTCTTTCTCTTCCCTTTAAACGCTCCATTAAATTCCAGTCCCATGGCTGTGAACAAGTCAACTATTTACGCAACATCAATCAGCTGTTGACGACGCCAACGATACCAATGAAGATGTTATTGTTTGTGTGTGTTTTCCCCAGGGACGGTAACGCCGAGCTGCACCACTGGCACATCAACCACCACGAAACGTCGATCAAGTACGAGCAAGAAGAAATCGACAAGATTAAAGACATGTGGAAAAGATTTCACCTGGATTAACTTTCCCAGCCCACACATGTCCACGTATTCAGTGGAAAATTAAACATTTGAACCAAATTGAAAATTATTTGACCACATGTTTTCATAATGATCCATAGATGGCTTCAGTGTCTAATATATGAAAATCTCCAGTGGTGTTTGGTTTGTTTCATAGCCGTTTGTGTGAAAATTCTTTGAAAAATAGTTCCAAATAATATACGTGAAAATTATGTGGCCATAGATGTTTCACACTCAATGATGTGACAGTTATTTGGTCATAGGTTGTTTCATAGTTCAGTGTGTGAACGTTCTTTCGGCTTAGATTTTTCACAGTCGAATATGTGAAAAGTTTAGTCATAGATGATTCACAGGAGAATATGTGAATATTCTTTGGTAATAGATTATTCTATGTCGAATATGTGGAAATTCTTTAGTCTAAGAGTTTACAGTCGAGTATGTTAATACTCTTTGGTCAAAATTGTTTCGCATTTGAATATGTGACACATCTTTGGTCATTGATGCCTCACAGTCCCGTATGTGAAATTATATGATGATAGATTGTATCACAGATGAACACGTGAACATTATGTGATTATAGATTATTTCACAGCGTTCCGCAGATTGCTTCAGTGTCAAACGTGAGAAAAATCCGTGTAATTTATTATTTCAAAGCCGTGATGTAACAATTATTTCATAAATTGCTATAAATAATACATGTGAAAATATGGCCATAGACTGTTTCATAGTCGAGTATGTGAAAATTATTTGATCATAAACTGGGTCACAGTTCTTTGGTCATTGATGTTTCACAGTTGACAATGTGAAAATTATTTGATATTAAATTGTTTTACAGTCGAACATGTCACAATTATGTTATTATAGTTTGTTCCATATTTAATTATGTGGAAATTACTTGGTCATATATTTTTCACAATCGAGTACGTTAAAATTCTTTGGGCATAGATTATTTCACAGTGCAGTATCGAACATTGTGTTATCACACATTGTGGCACAGTCCAGTATCGAACATTGTTTTATCACACATTGTTTCACAGTGCAGTAACGAACATTGTTTTATCACACATTGTTTCACAGTCCAGTAACGAACATTGTTTCATCACACATTATTGTACATTTGAGTATGTGAACATTATTTAATCAAAGATTATTTCACAGTCGAATATATGCAAATTATTTCATCATAGATTGGTTCAAAGTCGAATATGTGAAAAATATTTGATTACAGATTTGTAGCAAAGACGAAGTTATGAGCACTTCCTAAAATCACAGACCTTAGATTAAAAAAAAAAAAAAAATATATATATATATATATATATATATATATATATATATATATATATATATATATATATATATATATATATATATATATATATATATATATATATATATATATATATATATATATATATATATATATATATATATATATATATATTTATTTATTTTTTTTTTAATCTCATGAAAACATATATTTTCAGAATGGAAATTTAAATTTCTTTATAATAGTTATTTGTACGCTCTTTACATGACGCTGCAATCAACCCCATTATTGATTGGCTGTTTATGATTAACTAGAAATTTGTACGTTCAGTACCAACTGAACAGCCAACTCCTCATATTAATGAAATCAACGCAAATCCTCTACTTGCAAATCGCCCGCGGCTGATTTAGAATCCTCGACTTGGTATGTCGGGGAGTTATGAAACTGCGTTTCATTAACCCTTTGACCACAGACCTCGACCTTTAAAATACAAGGATATTATAGATGGATATTATAGATGGATATAACAGATGGATATAATAGATGGATATTATAGATGGATATTATAGATGGATATGACAGATGGATATAACAGATGGATATAACAGATGAATATAATAGATGAATGTTATAGATTGATATGATAGATAGATATAATTGATGGGTATAATAGATGGATATAACTGATGGATGTAGTAAATTTGTATAACATATGGATATAGCAGATGGGTATAATAGATGGGTATAATAGATGTATATAGCAGATGGGTATAATAGATAGATATAACGTATAGATATAGCATATGGATATAACATATGAATATAGCAGATGGATATGGTAAATCTGCACAACATATGGATATTACAGTTGCATATAATAGATGTCTATAATAAATAAATAAAAAAGATATAACACATTGATAAAAATGGATAGAGTAAATGTGTATAGCATATGGATATAATAGATGGATATAGTAAATATAGTATAGTAAAAAGAATTATTAAATAGTAAAAGTGTATAATATATGAATATAACATATGGGTATAGGCGTGGATATAGTAGATGGATATAGTAGATGGAAATAACATATGGAAATAACATATGGATATATGCGTGGGTATAGTAGATGGATATAGTAGATGGCTATAACATATGGATATAACAGATAGATATAGGCGTGGATATAGTAGATTGATATTGTAGATGGATATAACATATGGATATAACAGATAGATATAGGCGTGGATATAGTAGATGGATATAGTAGATGGATATAACATATGGATATAACAGATGGATATAGTAGATGGATTTAGTAGATGGATATAATAGATGGATATAATAGATGGATAAAACACATGGATATAACAGACAGATATAGGCGTGGATATAGTAGATGGATATAGTAGATGGATATACCATATGTATATAACATATGGATATAGTAGATGGATATAGTAGATGGATATAGTTGATGGATATAACATATGGATATAACAGATAGATATAGGCGTGGATATAGTAGATGGATAAAACATATAGATATAACATATATATAGGCGTGGATATAGTAGATGGATATAGTAGATGGATGTACCATTTGGATATAACATATGGATATAACAGATAGATATAGCCGTGGACATAGTAGATGGATATGGTAGATAGATATAGTAGATGGATGTACCATATGGATATAACATATGGATATAACAGATAGATATAGGCGTGGACATAGTAGATGGATATAGAAGATGGATATAATAGATGGAAATAATGGATGGAGATAACATATGGATATAACAGATGGATGTAGGCGTCGATATAGTAGTTGGATATAATAGATGGATATAATAGATGGATAAAACACATGGATATAAAGATAGATATAGGCGTGGATAAAGTAGATGGATTTAGTAGATGGATATAGTAGATGGATATAACAGATAGATACAGGCGTGGATATAATAGATGGATATAGTAGATGGATAAACATATGGATATAACAGATAGATATAGACGTGGATATAGTAGATGGATATAGTAAATGGATAAAACATATGGATATAACAGATAGATATAGGCGTGGATATAGTAGATGGTTATAGTAGATGTATATAACGTATGGATATAACATATGGATATAGGCGTGGATATAGTAGATGGATATAGTAGATGGATATAACATATGGATATAACAGATGGATATAGTAGATGGATATAGTAGATGGATATAACATATAGATATAACAGATAGATATAGACGTGGATATAGTCGATGGATATAGTAGATGGATATAACAGATAGATATAGGCGTGGATATAGTAGATGGATATAGTAGATGGATATAATAGATAGATATTGTAGATGGATATAGTAGATGGATTTAATAGATGCATACAGTAGATGGATATAACATATGGATATAGGCGTGGATATAGTAGATAGATGTAATAGATGGATAAAACACATGGATATAACAGATAGATATAGGCGTGGATATAGTAGATGGATTTAGTAGATGGATATATTAGATGGATATAACATATGGCTATAACAGATATGTGCATGGATATAGTAGATGGATATAGTAGATAGATATAGTAGATGGATATTACGTATGTATATAACAGATAGATATAGGCGTGGATATAGTAAATAGATATAGTAGATGGATATAGTAGATGGATATAGTAGATGGATATAACATATGGATATAACAGATAGATATAGGCGTTGATATAGTAGATGGATATAGTAGATGGATATAACAGATAGATATAGGCGTGGATGTAGTAGATGGATATAGTAGATGGATATAATAGATGGATATTGTAGATGGATATAGTAGATGGATATAATAGATGCATATAGTAGATGGATATAACATATGGATGTAGGCGTGGATATAGTAGACTGATATAATAGATGGATAAAACATATGGATATAACAGATAGATATAGGCGCGGATATAGTAGATGGATATAGTAGATGGATATAACATATGGATATAACAGATAGATATAGGCGTAGATATAGTAGATGGATAAAACTTATGGATATAATAGATATATATAGTTGTGGATATAGTAGATGGATATAGTAGATGGATATAACATATAGATATAACAGATGGATATAGGCGTGGATATAGTAGATGGATATAGTAGATGGATATAACATATGGATATAACAGATATAGTCATGGATATAGTAGATGGATATAGTAGATGGATATAGTAGATGGATATAATAGATGGATATAACATATGGATATAACAGATAGATACAGGCGTGGATATAGTAGATGGATATAATAGATGGATATAACATATGGATATAACAGATAGATATAGGCGTGGATATTGCAGATGGATAATATATATGGATATAACATAGATATAGGCGTGGATATAGTAGATGAATATAGTAGATGGATATAACATATGGATATAACAGATAGATATAGGCGTGGATATTGCAGATGGATAATATATATGGATATAACATAGATATAGGCGTGGATATAGTAGATGGATACAACATATCCATATAACAGATGGATATAGGCGAGGATCTAGTAGATGGATATAATAGATGGATATAATAGATGGATAAAACACATGGATGTAACATATAGATATAGGCGTGGATATAGTAGATGGATATAACATATGGATATAACAGATATAGGCATGGATATAGTAGATGGATATAGTAGATGGATATAACATATGGATATAACACATGGATATAACAGATAGATACAGGTTTGGATATAGTAGATGGATATAGTAGATGGATATAGTAGATTGATAAGACGTATGGATATAACAGATAGATATAGGCGTGGATATAGTAAATGGATATAGTAGATGGATATAATAGATGGATATAACATATGGGTATAACAGATAGATATAGGCGTAGATATAGTAGATGGATATAGTAGATGGATATAGTAGATGGATAAAACATATGGATATAACATATGGATATAGGCGTGGATATAGTAGATGGATATTGTAGATGGATATAGAAGACGGATATAATAGACGGATATAATAGATGCATGTAGTAGATGGATATAACATATAGGCATGGATATAGTAGATGGATATAGTAGATGGATATAATAGATGGATATTGTAGATGTATATAGTAGATGGATATAATAGATGCATATAGTAGATGGATATAACATATGGATACAGGCGTGGATATAGTAGATGCATATACCATATGGATAAAACAGATGGATATAGTAGATTGATGTAGTAGATGTATATAATTGATGAATATAACATATGGATATAACAGATAGATATAAGCGTGGATATAGTAGACGGATAAAACATATGGATATAACAGATATAAATATATATAGGCGTGGATATAGTAGATGGATATAGTAGATGGATGTAACATATGGATATAACAGATAGATATAATCGTGGATATAGTAGATGGATATAATAGATGGATATAGTAGATGGATATAACATATGGATATAACAGATGGATGTAGGCATGGATATAGTAGTTGGATATAATAGATGGATATAATAGATGGATAAAACACATGATATAACATATAGATATAGACGTGGATATAGTAGATGGATATAGTAGATGGATGAAACATATGGATATAACAGATGGATATAGGCGTGGAAATAGTAGATGGATATAACGTATGAATATAACATATGGATATAGGCGTGGATATAGTAGATGGATATAGTAGATGGATATATTAGATGGATATAATGTATGAATATAACAGATAGATATAGGCGTGGATATAGTGGATAGATATAGTAGATGGATATAGTAGATGGATATAACATATGGATATAACAGATGGATATAGTAGATGGGTATAATAGATGGATATAACATATGGTTATAATAGATAGATATAGGCGTGGATATAGTAGATGGATATAGTAGATGGATATAACAGATAGATATAGGCGTGGATATATTAGATGGATATAGTAGATGGATATAATAGATGGATATTGTAGATGGATATAGTAGATGGATATAATAGATGCATATAGTAGATAGATATAACATATGGATATAGGCGTGGATATAGTAGATGGATATAATAGATGGATAAAACATATGGATATAACAGATAGATATAGGCATGGATATAGTAGATGGATATAGTAGATTGATATAACATATGGATATAACAGATAGATATAGGCGTGGATATAGTAGATGGATAAAACTTATGGATATATATATATATATATATATATATATATATATATATATATATATATATATATATATATATATATATATATATATATATATATATATATATATATATATATATATATATATATATATATAGGTGTGGATATAGTAGATGGATTTAGTAGATGGATATAACATATGGATATAACAGATATAGGCATGGATATAGTAGATGGATACAGAATATGGATATAGTAGATGGATATAACATATGGATATAACAGATGGATATAGGCGTGGATATAGTAGATGGATATAATAGATGGATAAAAGACATGGATGTAACAGATAGATATAGGCGTGGATATAGTAGAAGGATATAGTAGATGGATATAACATATGGATATAACAGATATAGGCATTGATATAGTAGATGGATATAGTAGATGTATATAATAGATAGATATAACATATGGATATAACAGATCGATATAGGCGTGGATTTAGTAGATGGATAAAATATATGGATATAACATAGATATAGGCGTGGATATAGTAGATGGATATAGTAGATGGATATAGTAGATGGATATAACGTATGGATATAACATATGGATATATAGGCGTGGATATAGTAGATGGATATATTAGATGGATATAGTAGATGGATATAACATATGGATATAACAGATATATGCATGGATATAGTAGATGGATATAGAAGATTGATATGGTAGATGGATATAACATATGGATATAACAGATGGATATAGGCGTGAATATAACAAATGGATATAGGCGTGGATATAGTAGATGGTTATAATAGATGGATAAAACACATGGATGTAACATATAGATATAGGCGTGGATATAGTAGATGGATATAACATATGGATATAACAGATATAGGCATGGATATAATAGATGGATATAGTAGATGGATAAAACATATGGATATAACATATGGATATAGGAGTGTATATAGTAGATGCATATAGTAGATGGATATAACGTATGAAAATAACAGATGGATATAGGCGTGGATATAGTAGATGGATATAACAGATTGATATAGGCGTGGATATAGTAGATGGATATAACATATGGATATAACAGATGGCTATAACGGATAACGGATGGAAGCGAAACGAAAATAACAACAGCAGGGAGTGACAATAGGTTCACATGAACTAGATAGATCCAGTGTACTGCTGTGATATAATATTTCGTTAGAAATGTTGTATTGCTTCAGATATACTTCAGACTAGTGGGCTGCTTCGTAACTTTAGTTGCTAGCTTGCAACATAAAACAATCCGATCCATATACCGACTTGCAATTAAACGGATTCTAACCAAACAGCAGCCAGTTGTGATGCATTGTTTAGTCACCTGTTGTTGTTTTTGTTTTGGTAATTTATTATGGGTTTGGAGCACCAGTTGTGTCTGATTGCTGTTGTGTTCTATCGCCTTGTATGAACAAATAAGGTATAGGCCCTTAACCAACTTTGTCCAAGCCGTTCTAGATGTTTGCTATTTCGTTAGTTAGTTAGTTAGTTAGTTAGTTAGTTAGTTAGTTAGTTAGTTAGTCGACAGATCATCCTCATTGCACATCGAACCATTCAGTCCATAAGTGCTCGGATCCCCACCTCAGCAAATCCCACAGCGTGTAGCGGCTAACGACACCAGTTCTGTGTTGGTTTATCAATCTTCTTTGGCTTCCTGCGTAGTGTTCTTGTTTGGCCACCCCTCTTTTAATTTGTCGTAGATGACAGCATCACCGTCTAGCGAATTCTCGACTTGCTATTTCGTGCTGAATGCGAAGAAGAAGAAGAAGAAGAAGAAGAAGAAGAAGAAGAAGAAGAAGAAGAAGAAGAAGAAGAAGAAGAAGAAGAAGAAGAAGAAGAAGAAGAAGAAGAAGAAGAAGAAGAAGAAGAAGAAGAAGAAGAAGAAGAAGAAGAAAAAGAAGAAGAAGAAGTAAATGTCTTACACATATTACTCACCTCCGTCTCTACTTTTCTTCAACTTATTTTGTTAGATCTATCTTTCTCTGTGGGGTGCAGAAAAAGGACTTTGTTTTTATACTATCCTCACATTCTCTTTGATTCATTATGTGTTTAATCCTCTCTCCATACTTTTTTAACATTCTAAACATTGTCTAATATTCAATTTACGATTTCTGGATCGATTCAAATCCAGTCCCTGGTGAGGATTTATTGCGGACTACTTCCTTGCAATTAAATACACTAAGTACTATACCACCGCGGCCCTTGAATACATAATGACGCTATCATAACAGTCATCATTACTCTCTCTCTCTCTCTCTCTCTCTCTCTCTCTCTCTCTCTCTCTCTCTCTCTCTCTCTCTCTCTCTCTCTCTCTCTCTCTCTCTCTCTCTCCCCACAACACCGAGCCTGAATGGTTTAACATTTCATAAGTTCACACACCGGTACGATAAGTTGGACTTTGACTTCTGGTCCTTGATTTGGGTACGTAAATTAAGTACCCCAGAAGGCGGAGTGGGTTCACCTGATGGTGAGGGACACTGGTAATTGGTATAGGAAAAGCTTGTCCACACACAAAAATCAGTCCAGTTCATTCAGCAGTAGTAGTAATTAGTATTAGTAGTAGCACGTTTGTGAACTACGCTTCAAGTTCACAGCGAGCAACAACAAAAAAATCTCTTGACATAAGCAGCCCAGATTCAAAGACTATAGCGATGACGAAGGCCCCCCACTGTCGCCGTCCTACCCGGAGCGACATTGTTAAGTGTTTGCACTGCCACTGCGGCAACTCGCGAGAAAGCGCGCAGAAATCGCGCCTATTAAAACCATCATGTCTTCGGCAAGCCACTGGAAAGTCCAGACTTTTTGTGTGTTGAGTGTTGTGATTACATTTCTCCCGCTTCTGACAAGGATGACAGACAAATGAGCACCAACTCAACCGTTTATTGCTAACAGATGTATATGTAGGTTGGTGAGAAAACATCGGCTTGTTTAAATTTCTGGTTCGAGTTTTAATGTCTTCATATGGCGATACGGATTGCTATATTTCTACACGAAGTATTTCAACAATGAAGGTATACTTATTTAAATTTTGTTTCACTATTATAATATTTCGTACACTAATTACTATACTTATTTATGGGTTAATTACAGTGTGCGGTTAACTGCTTCAGTTGCAAACAAATAGGTTTGTACCAAACACAAAAGGATGGTGGTAAATGGGAAGCAAGGGTGTGTCACAGTTAGTCTTAAAAGTTGTTAATATGGTAGCATACATGTTGTAATATATATCAGCTTGAAGGGGTTACATAAGGGAAAATACTGCCCGTGGCAGCTACGGGAAGTCGCTTAAGACGATTACTAATCCCATAGCAATTAATCAGTTAAAAGTGTTTACAAAATAAATATTTGACAAGCGCCACGGAAACTGATACGGGAGCCATGGTAGCGCAGTTTCAAGCACACGCCACTTGCCCACCGATCACAACGGTTCTGTGTTCGAATCACATCGTGGGGAATTTTTCTAAAACTGACTTGCGCTCCAAGTTGCCCAGCTTAAACTGGGAATCAGGTACTGTACTGAGAAGTAAAGGCAGGCGGAATAGTATTAACGACATCATCCATCGGGTCCCAATTGGTTTACATAATTATGGGGCTAGTACCTTGTACCTCACTGTTGAGATGTTGTTTATCCATCAAGAATTATGATGACCATTCATTTCATCCATTTGGCTTGAAAGTTTAGAGCCATGAGTTCTGAGATGGCGGTGAGGCCTATTTTGGCTCGAAATACTCTTTGACAATGTGGGCAAAGAATGCTTGATGTTCCAGGAAGAGGATCTGTTGTGGTGTTGTTGTCCAGTCTTTTTATTTTCCAACAGCTCTTGCTGTTCTTTTTGCTTCGCAAGTGACTACACCCTTGCGTAATGATGTATGCCATGAATTTAGGTGAGTTGCCGGGGTTCTTAGTGAAAGCCAAGAATTGTAACACTAACCTATAACAGCGTTTTGTGAAGGGCCAACCAAGAAGGGTTTTGATTAGGGTTGGATACCCCATCATATAGAAAACATAGCTGCAAAATTCAACCAAACATCAACAAGTCTAAAGATAAGGAGAAGAATAAGAAAGAAGAACTCAGCCAACCAAGAAGGAAGGAAACTCTTATTTAGAAGATGTATGAAGCGAAGCTGAAAGAACCGCGGATGTCTAGATTGCCGAATTACTTCCTGTCAACTAGGAAAATCTCCACAACTGGCACGTGATATGTTAGAACAATGAATTAATTAGGGAAGACATCATAGGTGCTAGAAGAAATGTAACATCATAGAAGTATTGAGATTATGCTAAGCGAGGTGGTGAAGGAGTTATGAAACCAATTCGTAATCCCGCATCATCATCATCATGTGCTATACTGGTAAGTGTGGGCGGTCATGTTTGCCATCTCACTCGATCACCATAGTCGTGGATAAGCTCAGCTTTCCAGTCTCGATTATATACCGTATCCAAGCCATCCAGGTATTTAATTCTCTGCCCTCCTCTTATTCTCTTCCTCTCGATCTTGCCAGTTGTCACCAAGTTCTCCAATGTATTTCTTCTCATAATGTGCCAAAAAATTATGACTGCCTTCTCTAATCAGCTTACAGTGTTCATTTGTTTCTTGTACGACTTGGTCATTGGTTTTTCAGTCTGCTTATGGTATTCTTTGAATTTTCCTCCGAAACCACATTTCCACAACCATCAGATGTTTTTTCAGCTTGTCTGTTCATTGTCCACGCTTCACATCCATACAAAAGTACAGGTTCTATGTAGCACCTTAACACTCTTTTTCTCGTTGCAAATGAAATCATTTCATTAGTCAGTATGTTTTTCATCTTGCAAAAGGCTATCTTCGCCATGGCGATTCTTGTTCTAATGTCTTCAAGGCATCTCCCATCAGATGTTATGACTGTTCCGTGATAGCTATACCGATTCACTTGTTTATGAATATTCCCATTTAGTTGTATATTACATTGCTATATTTCCTTCTTCCTAGTGAGGACCATAATCTGTGCCTTCTTACAATTTAATTCTACTAAGTTTTACATCTACTAAATGTTGCAGGTCCTGTTCATTGTCTGCAATCAATACTGTATCATCCACATATCTAATGTTAATAATGTTACATCCCCCAAAGATGATTCCTTTCATATCTTCTACATTTCTGAAAATATGTTGACTGTACAGGAAAAATACATATCTAGAGCCATTATACACCCCTGCCTCAAACCTCTCTTAATAGGCTGCTATTGGTCTACTTTATTATCAGTTCTTATGACAGCTTGTTGTTTCCAATATTTGTTTTATTTTTACAAGCCTAAGGTCTTTCTCATCAATCTGTAGATCTGCAGGCATTTTTATGATGTTGACATGTCTCACTTTATCGAAAGCCTTTGTGTAGTCAATAAAGCAAAGATGTAGGTCTTTGTTTACTACTGTTGAACGTTTAATTAATGTTCTCAGCATATATACAGCATTTACTGTACTCTGGCCTTCTACAAACCCACATTGTTCTCCTATTTCGGGTTATAGTTTCTTCCTAACTCTTTGCATAATAATTCGTAGTAAAATCTTCGTGATGTTGTTCATTAGTCTAATTGTTCGATGTTGATCACATTCCAAGGCTCCTGAATTCTTTGGGATTGCAATAAATATAGAATTGCATAATTCAGGATGCTATAGTCAGGTCTTAGTCAGATATGACTGAGCTACCGTATAACAGTAGACGGTACTACCTGGTCTCTGTTAGCGCCGAAAGTTGGGCGGCGCTTACCAAACCCGACACCCCACATTGTGCCAACGGCTTTGGGCGGAAGAGCGCAATTGGGAGGGTACAAGACTTACCCTGGTGCGAGGAAATGCAAGCTAAAGACAAAATTGTCATGGCAGGGCAGACCAGGCCCTAAGCCTTGGTTGGCGACTGGTCTAGGATCGAAGCTCCGACAGGCGGACAGTTAGAGCATTGCTTTGCTGATCCGGCAGCTTCTGCAGCTTGTCTTGTTCCAGATGTAGGGGTGTTACCTTTCCTCTGGAGTGAACTAGGCGGGCCGAGAGAGGGATCATGCTGCATGGGCAACACATGATCTCTATATTTTAGCCCAGGCTTTGTGCTATGGAGAGGCAATAACTCCATCCCTGGTCTTAACTGGTCTCGGAATCAAAGCGAGAGGCAACTGTTACGGGTTATAAGTCCTTGTCAGTTGTTCAATGGGTGCTTGGGGCTAGGACAAAATCTGAATCGCAGGCTGTAAAACCAATGCACCAGGTACAAACAAAAATAAAAATAGAAACCTCAAGCTACGGCTTGCAACCTGGAACGTGAGAACCATGTGTCCAGGATTTTCCACTGACTTGACCAATATTGACGATGTGAGAAAAACGGCTGTGATTGATGCCGAACTCAATCGTCTTAACATTGATATTGCTGGCCTGCAGGAGACTCGCCTCGCTGAGGAAGGGTCACTCAGGGAAAACAACTACACCTTTTTCTGGAAGGGTAGAGGGCAGGCAGAAAAAAGGCAACACGGTGTGGGCTTTGCAGTGAAGAATTCGCTACTGGGAATGATTGAAATTCCAGCAGGAGGAAATGAAAGACTATTATCCCTGCGCTTGGCAACCTCTTTTGGGTTTGCCACCATTATTACTGCATATGCACCGACACTCGATTCCTCTGATGATGTGAAGGATTTGTTCTATGAGGAGTTAGACTCCGTGATCAAGGCAGTTCCAAAATCTGACTACATTTATATGCTCGGTGATTTCAATGCTCGTGTGGGCAAGGACTCAAGTTCATGGCCAGTGTGCCTTGGAAAATACAACATCGGTCGCATGAATGAAAATGGGCAAAGGCTGCTGGAGCATTGCACCAGTAATGACCTATGTATTACAAACTCTTTTTTTAAAACAAAAGAGATGCATAAGGTCACATGGAAACATCCAAGATCCGGCCATTGGCACCAGCTGGACTTCATCATCACACGGGAGAGCAACATCTAGACACATATATCAATGATGAT